>JAQIUQ010002193.1:1015000-1162500 GCA_030378365.1 Hybognathus amarus
AATGAGATTCTGAATGTAAAGTTTACTTTTAAAAAGTTGCCAAATTGTCCCATTGACAAGACCAAAGCGATCTGTATGTTTTGTCATTATGAACTGAGCTATCATCATCGCAGCACGTCCAGCCTGAAACACCACTTGATGATGGCCAAGCAAACACACACACACACACAAACACAGATGATGCAAATTCTCCACCCCTCGTCAATATCAGGACCTCGTCAGTATTTTTCTTTCACCCTTTTTATTGATGGACAGTGTTGCATTGTGTGAGAGATTATTTAGGCTATATATGTTCAAGTGAAATTGAACACTATTCCAATGTTATTTTCAATAATAATAATTAAAAAAAACATTTGCACTAAACAAGCCAATCCACTTTTCCATGTTGATAAGAGCATTAAAATGAGAAAAAATGTAACAAAAAGAAATCAAAAGACATTAAGAATAGATAAAAATGTGCGATTAATCAGCGAGTTAACTATGACATTAATGCGATTAATCGCGATTAAATATTTTAATCGTTTGACAGCACTAATATATATATATATATATATATATATATATATATATATATATATATATATATATATATATATATATATATATATATATATATATATATGTGTGTATATGTATATGTATATATATATATATGTATATATATATATATCTAAATCAGATAAATAATGGATTATTTCCTTCAGCAGAGAACATGTGTGCAACATGTGCAGCTCAAGACTGTCATATACAAGGACTACATACAATTATTATGAGCATGTTTTGTGTGCTTGGGACACGGCTTTTAATAGTGAGACTTTAGTTTTTATAATCAGGCTCTCAAAAATTTTATAAAAATTCTGTTTAATTTATCTGCCATATATGTATCTAAATGACTATTATATATCGTAGTGTTATCGACTGTATCGGCCAAAATTTTCATATCAGTGCATCCCTAATATTTAGGGCCCGAGCACTAACGGTTCGAAGGCACCTATTAAAACTGTCAGGATTTTTTTTTTCTTTTTCTTTTTTTTTATTCAAAGTAAGCGCCATTTTCGCCATTTTGAATTTGGCGGCCATTTTGGGACGATTTACACACTCCGTACATTAACGAACTCCTCCTAGGGATTTAGTCGAATTCAACTTCAAATTTCTGCTGTGCCTTCTAAAGGCATTGACGATGTAAAGTTGTGCTATCTGTGCGTTTTCGTTGATGGGCGTGTCTGTGGCGTCGAATGATTCGCCATGAAACAGGAAGTTGTAATAACTTGGCTGTAAATGCCCAGATCTGCACGAAATTTTACACATTTGACAAGAGTCCCGCCCTGAACAAATTTACATGCCGACATTCACCCACAGTCATAGCGCCACGTGCCGCATGTTTTGACCGACATGTACGAAATTTCTGTGGTACATCTACCATGTCCAGACGCACAGAAAAGTCTTTTGGAGCGATGCCCTAAACTCAACAGGAAGTCGGCCATTTTAATTTTACCGCCATTTTTAGATGATTTACTCATTACGTACTTTAACGAACTCCTCCTAGGGATTTAGTCGGATTGACTTCACATTTCTGCTGTGCCTTCTAAAGGCATTGACGATGAAAAGTTGTGTTATCTGCGCGTTTTCGTCAATGGGCGTGTCCGAGGCGTCGACGATTCGCCATTAAACAAGGAAGTTGTTGTAACTTTGTTGTAACTAGAGTACATCCTCAGACCTGCGCAAAATTTTATACGTTATCAACAGTCCCGCCCTAAACACATGTACATGCCGAAATTAGCCCACAGTTATAGCGCCACCTGCTGGCAACAGGAAGTGACCTTTAATGAAGTAGCCCCTGCCACATGTTTGACCTACAGTACATGTACGGAATTTCTGTGGCACATGGATCATGTCGTAAATGAAGTGCGCATCAAATTCACAGCCGCACCGGCTGAGGTCCAGAATATGCAATGCGGCCGCCTCACACCCTGACGCGCGCTACAGGTGCGAGGGCCCACCCATCGCTGCTTGCAGCTATAATTTTCAAATGTTCGTCACACAAAAAAAGGTTATTTTGGGAACCCAAAATGGTTATTCCATGCCAAAACCCTTTTAGAATCTTTATTATAATTAATGTAAAAAGGAATAAAATGTGTAGGTGTTTTACTCCTACTAATGTTCCTTTCAGTTGGAAACTGCACTGAATTGTATATATTGGTCATTGAGCCAATGTCGGCAAAAAATAGAGTAGTATGTTATTCTAAACATGCAATAAGGAGCGTGAAATGTAAATGAGAGGAGAAGGTGATGTCCAGAAACTGGAGTGGGATGATAACAACAATGGGGAAGGGTGAAATTGATTGATGTTCATGTCCAGTAGGTGACCAGGTAGGGTTGAGTCAAAGGTGAAAGGTCACACGGCTGTTACAGATAAGACAAGAAGCGTTGAGGTTGAGTGAAAGGCCAATCTTAAGCTTGAAAACTACACACATATAATAAAACACTTCACGTTACTGGCCAAATCACATTAATCCATGAGGAAACCACTAAAAAATCATTAGATATATTGCGCCACTTTGCCGCTTCACTCACAAACAACACACAATAAGCATCACGCCACACACAGACGCGCAACAATGCCAAATGGAGTAATACACTATAGCACAATACTGTAGCCTATATTACAGCACAATGCAATAATCACAAAATGACAATATAGGGAAGACGCTGACAAGACGTGCGTTTATGAGAGTATTGGAGTGTTTAAGTGTGTGTCTGTATACAAAGCGAGAGGTTTAGCAGGATGAGTAAGACGCGGTATTGTTTGTCCCGACTGGCGGGTGTTGCTGCTGAAAAGGCGTCGTGCTAGCATCCCGGGCTACTGCCAGACATCAACAATCGCACTTCAATCGCTCAGCACTGATCCAGCGTGCAGACAGTACTCTAATCATCTGCTCTTAACGCAGGCATACTACTAACACACACACGCCTGAGGAAACAGCTGAGCTCTGGGTTAAAAAGCAGCACTATAGCCACCAGTATAAAGGGCCTGTTGGCAGAGTGATTCATGCATTTAGCCAAAACGCATTACATTTGTCTCATGCCTTCAACTGAGTTTTACACATCTTTTCGCATGTTTCAGAGGGCTTTGCACCGATATGACTGCCCGTAATACCAATTCTTCCAGTTAAATTTACATATCCTCCCCAGAGTTACAACGCATTTGCAATCCGACATTATGACTTTATTAGTTTCTCACTGAGAACGTCCCGTGCTGATGTGTACACAGGAACATTTATCTCACTACTCACTCTCACTGTTTATTTAGCACATGACCATGGCATTATGACAAACCAATTAAGACTTAGAACAATATTTTCTATATACTATCCAAATCAGAACAGGAATGAGACAAATGTTTGTATGCTATCTACGTGTTGACACCCACTTACCCCCATATCTGATGGGCCCAATATGAGGGACATTACATATATTAATGGCACCTATATTTTTCAAAGTATAAAAAAAAAATTTTCATGTTGATAATTATTTATGTAATCATTATTAGAATCAGATTGTAAAGTGGTTTCCACAATAAATGTAAATGAGTGAGTGACTTAGTGGGACAGATGGATGGATGGATGGATGGACGGAAGATCATGTAGGTATGTAAGGAAGGATGGATGGATGATCATGTAGGTATGCAAGCATGTGTGGAATTTATGGATGGATGGAAGGCGGATGGATGGAAGGTAGATCGATAGATGGAAGGTAGATGGATGGACAGATGGATGGATGGTCATCTAGGTGTGGATGGATGGATGGACGGGACGGACGGATGGACAGACGGATGGTCAGTGTAGGTATGGATGTATGGATGGATGGATGGAAGGCAGATGGATGGATGGATGGATGGATGGACGGACGGATGGATGGATGGATGGATGGGTGAAAGGCAGATAGATGGATGGAAGAAAGGATGGATGGAAGGATGGATGAATAAAAGGCAGATCAATGGATAGAAGGAAGGATGGATGGAAGGATGGATGGATGGATGAAAGTAGGATCGATGGATGGAAGGAAGGATGGATGGAAGGGTGGATGGAAGGATGGATGGATGGATGAAAGGCAGATCGATGGATGGAAGGAAGGAACGATGGATGGAAGGATGGGGTGAAAGGCAGATCGATGGATAGAAGGAAGGAAGGAAGGAAGGAACGAAGGAAGGAAGGATGGATGGATGGATGGATGGATGGATGGATGGATGGATGAAAGGCAGATCGATGGATAGAAGGAAGGAAGGATGGATGGAAGGATGGATGGATGAAAGGTAGAACGATACATGGAAGGAAGGATGGAAGGAAGGATGGATGAAAGGTAGAACGATACATGGATGGAAGGATGGATGGATGAAAGGCAGATCGATGGATGGAGGATAGATGGATGGTCATGTAGGTGTGAATGGATGGAAGGCGGATGGATGGATGGATGGATGGATGGATGGATGGATGGATGGATGGTCATGTAAGTGTGGGTGGATGGAAGGCAGTTCGATGGATGGATGGATGGCAGATCGATGGATGGAAGGATAGATGATGGTCATGTAGGTATGGATGGATAGAAGGTGGATGGATGGATGGACGGATGAACGGATGGATAGATAAATATGGATAGATGAATGGATGGTCATGTACAGTAGGCATGGATGGATGGAAGGAAGGTGGATGGATGGACGGACGGATGGATAGATGAATGGATGGTCATGTAGGTATGGATGGATGGAAGGAAGGTGGATGGATGGACAGATGGATGGATGGTCATGTAGGTATGTATGGTAATGATGTGCGGATGGATGGGTGGATGGAAAAACCTTTCCTGGCTTTTTTGTTTTGAGTACTGGTTCACAGCATGGGATGCTGGTGTGCTGGTTTGCCCACCTGGCTGCTTAAAATGAGCTAAACCAGCAAAAATAACCCTGAAAACCCATAATGTTAGACTAGTTTTACCAGATAGACCAGCATGAACTAGCATACACCAGCATAGGCATTCACACTGGTCTTTTCAACAAGGACAAAAGGGGACACCTTGGAAAGACAATTCACACAAGTCAGAAATTCAACTTGTATTCAATTGTAATTTTAAACATAAAATGTAATCTCACAATGTACCTTTATTTCTCTAATTTACCACTTTGTAATGCAAACGTTTTAGTTAATCAGTGTATCTTCTCGTTCATATAGGGATTTGCAAGGCACAGCTAGTCAAATCTAAAATGTCATCTTTGTGATTGAATCAAGAAATGGTAAATCTTTGATCACTGGTAATTTCATCACTAATTATTTGTACTGATAGCTGGAAAAATTAAACCGAGTATGCATTCATACAGGTGGCATCGAACCTGATACGAGTGCCAAGAAGCAATATCAGTGCATCTTTAATCAAAACATGAATATTTAGATGAAAGGACAGCGAGAGGAAAAGGGAGAGCGTTGGGTTTTCCATATAAGAAAATGTGAGGGATAAAATAAGAGAAGATGGACAGAGAGGCAGTAGGTGGATGATAAAAGCTTGCCCTGCCGCTCAGGGATTTGACTCTCTCTTTTCCCAAATGTCAGCAGACATCTGTTTCATATTTATGATTATTATCCTCCCCTCTCTGCAAGCCGGTTAACACTTAAATGATTCTATCACTTTGCAGGGTCGCCCGCTGCCTTATACTGCATAATTTATGAAGCTAATCTGTCAGTTAAAAAAAAACAGAGCCTGCAAAAGGGAAGATTTTATGACAGATGAAGTGTGTAAGTGCTGTAAAATGTTCTTCTGGGAGCTGAGTTAAATGCCTGTTACTGTAAGAGCTATCATGATGGAATTAAAAATGGAAGCGTGAGAACTCAATTGGATGGTCATATGAAGTGGACTTAAATTTTGTGACTAAAGTGAATCGCTGGACGAAGCCGAACTGTAAAGTCCACTTTTTTACATCCTAAATTTCTGCAGAGATTGAATCAGCCGTTTTTACCATTTTTACAATGCCTTCATAACACTTTAGATACTTAAGAATCTTTTGTGTACAGATTTTATTGTTTCAGTTTTGACATTTAAAATAAAAATCTGATTATTTCATCATTAAAATATGAATTATAACATTCTGAAACTATGACAAGCTAAATTGCTGTCAAAATTAACATGTTAACGCATGCAATATATATATATATATATATATATATATATATATATATATATATATATATATATATATATACACATATATATATATATATTTTTTTTCTTTTTTATGTTCAAAAAAATATATTAAAGGCAATTCGTTAAAGTTCACTTAAATTCAAATTGGCTCCATTTTTTAAAGCAAAATGTATAGCTTTCAATTACACTGTAATGCTGAATGGCTATAATTAATTACTAAAATTGAGAATGAAAAATAATTTCAGACAGACATCATCAGTAGTATCAATGATGCCTTGTTTCATTAAAAGACACCAGTAAACATATCCTGTAGGCTACTGTCTCTGTTGTTTCTACATTAATTTGAGTTTAAATATAGAATTATTACAGTATAACAAACTATTATAAACTTTAAAACATATAAAATGTTATTATGATTAATTACAGAAAAAAAGTGATTAGTTACTTTTTTAATCGACTGGCAGCGCTAATTTTAAGTTTCAATTAAAAAAAACAGTTATTTCCCCCACATCCATTTTTTTTACAGTAAACAATAATTGATTTTGACAATACTTGACAGTAAACAATTAATTTTATTGTGTAATTTGTAATTAAGTGGTAATGTTGTCAAATTATGCGAAAGTTGGAAATTAAATACAGATATTTAAACCAACCCTGAATCCTTAGTATCAGTAACAAGAGTGTCTAATAACGATGCTGGACTTATGGGGTCCTATTTTAACGATCTGGAACGCAAGTATAAGCGCAAAGCCCAAGTAACTTTGTGGGGACGGGTCTTGGGCGCTGTTGCTATTTTACGGGAGGGATAAATGACTCTTGTGCCCGACGCAAGTTTAAAAGGGGTTGGTCTGAAATAGCTTCATTATGCATAGGTGTGGTTTGGGCGTAACGTGAAATAAACCAATCAGAGGGTCATCCGACATACCCTTTAAGAGCAGGTGCACATGTTGCATGGCGGATTGTTATTATTATGGCGCATACGCGCGCATGGAGCATTCACAGCCGAGGAGATTGACGTTCTTGTCAGGACAGTGAAAGACAGAAGGGATGTTGTATGGGAATCGGGGAAACCCACCCAAAACAGCATCGGTAAAAGGTCTGATCCGTCATTACTACAATTAGCCTGAAAAAGTTGGGTAAATGTGTAAGCTAGATTTAGGCCTACATTTACATCTTTATGGACACCACAATGATTTCCCTCATGTGTTGATATGTTTCCATGTTATAATGTATGATTTGCAAAAATAAAAACAGCTGCATTTATGTTGATAAGAGAATCAATGTGAATGCGCGTTGTGCTCCCGCAACATTATGGCCAAGCATGTGCGCTTAAAATATCATTATGAACAACGCGCAACAGACCAATCACTTTAGACCAGGTTTTTTCTAGTCAGTTGCGGAATTGTTTTCTGGAATTGCAAAATAGCAGTAGGGAATGTTTGCGCCGAAACACGCCTCCTTTTTGCATTCGACCCACCCAGGGAGCGCAAGTTCATTTCCTAGTTTACCGACGTGTGTCTGTAGAGGGAAAATCCGCTTTGCGCGGGTGCAAAATAGGAATGATAAATGCGTCAGTGTACAAATTAATTTGCGCCGGGTGCCAGATAGGGCCCGTGGTGTGTTCACACCAAACGAGAAGCAAAACTTTGCATTCGCGTTACTCGCCGTGGATTACTCGCGCAATGTTTCTTGTTTCTCATTACTCCCGCGAATAAAAACATCACGCGAAAAGAAGTGTCTTCACGCACATCAACAACAACAATAACATTAATTTCTGCCATTTTTTTTACACCATAATGCCAAATAAATTATATTGCTGCTCTGTACTTGTTGTGGAAGTCCCAAATACTTCGGTAGTTCAACTTTTCGGTAGTTCAACTCCTTTTTTTGTCCAGTCTCTGTACAAGTATGATGTTGTATCATGTATTTCAGGGTACCCACAGATGGCAACAGTAATAATCTCCTCTATTTTTGACAACAGTGAGAGTGATAGTAACCGTACGGATCAATGAGCTCTCCGCTGATTGGCTTGCGTGACTAAGCGGCATGCAAATGTTCCACTCTAGTTTGCGGAAAACGCGAATTGAGGCGAATATTCGAACGTTTGCGGCAAACACATTGCCCAGTTCGCGTCATTTGCGCCGAAATTTTGTCTATTCGTAATCCGAATCGTAATAGGTCTTTGCATTGACTTTGTATGTAATCTACTCGCGCAAATAATTAAATGTGCGTTTAGTGTGAACACGCCATTACAAAACACTGCTAATAGTAATTATGGATGCTAATAACTTCAAAAATCCCTCTAAATATGCAATCAATTATCTAACATCTCCACTTAGGTCATCTGATTTCAAAATCAGCAATTGTATCTTATCAGTTCTTTGAGATTTCTACATCTCTCTTGCTCCAGGATGAAGAAAGTGTGTAAACATCAAGGCTAAAACCTCCACCATTGTCTTCGCATTTGTTTGCGATTTTACGCCAACAATGTGACACAAAATGCTGCCCTGATCCCTGCACCGTCCTTTCAATCCGTCATTACACCTCAGTCCTTCCATCCTTCATTCCCGACGCGTCAGCCGCCCCTCCCAGCGTGCGCTGCATCCCAACCCGCACCCCGTAAGCGTTATTATGAAAAGTACAAAGTTTCGATAGAGTGCCCCCTCTGACATTTCCCACTTATTAGCTAGTTTTCATACAGGCTTCAATCAACCTTCCTAATCCTCGCAGGGGCAAGAGCAGTTTTAATTCACCGATCGACCGATAAGCCAAGCACAAGCGAACGAGCGCCTGCCATAGCAATGCAGGCCTGAGAAAGCAAAGAAAAAAAAATGCAAGAGAGAGACACGGAGAGAGAGAGAAAATGATTTACACATAGATGAATCGTGCTTACAAGATGGAACCCTGGGCATTAGCCGCGGATCTGAATTTCCTATCTGTCCTCTCTCTCTCTCTTTCTGCCCCATTCTTTTTCGCTCTCTCTCCTTCTCTTCCACCATTACCCTTGCTGATTGCAATCTTTCAGCGCCATTGGGTCCTGTGCCTGGGTTCTGTTTAATCTGCCTTTAATCCGATAGATTTTAAATATTCCCCTGCTCCCGCAGACTGGAGGCAATTAACTAGCCTTCTGATGCTCTTCTTATCAGTTGCCTCCTTGTATCTGCGCGAAGCAGCCTCCAGACACTGCCAGACTGACGAATAATACCCGCCATTTACCGCCGAGACCAGCCAACACGCTGCCGCTCCTCTGCATTATAAACAGGTATTTGGTAAACATATCATATACACGCGCACGTAAACACAAACAACGGCACCCGGCAGATTTCACGTGGCCGTGCGTCGGGCAAACAAAAGATGCGTTTTAAGTGTACAGTGCAGTGTCTATTCAAAAAGCGAAAATGTACAAGTCTGGATTTCGGATGTAAATACGTAGAGAAACAGTGCATACAGCATTTTGTCTTTTGTTTTTATGAACTACATGGTTGATTAAAGTCTGAAAAAAGTAGGGTTTATGTTGAAATATACTTGGCTTATGGAGCATGTGCTCGTGACATAGGATCCCAGGTTCAAGCAGGGCCTGATCCCATTCCATCTCTCTCAATTGTCCAGTCTCTCATGGCTGACTTATAAAAAATAGGCTTAAAAATGTGTAAATAGAATGTGAAAAACCATTTATTTCCATAAATAGGATGTGACTAGCCAACTCCTCTGCATTATAATCATATATAAACATGCATAGTCGGATGAGATGCATATTTTGTGTGCATTTAATTTGTGAAAGGCAACAAATAAAAGGTTGGTTGGGATTGAAATAAGTGTAGAAGTCAATGTGCACAAAAAGACAAACATAAAAAAAGAGGGAAACACAAACCATTTTTGCAAACGTTGTTAAACTGGTCAACTGCATGCACTTTTGTTTTGTTTTGAATGGAACTGTCTAATAAAGTCTGTTATTTGCATCAGGCGAGTTTGTCATCAGCGAGGGTTTTGCGTTGGAATAAACAGGGCGATAAACAGGCGAACTACGCCGATAAGACTGAAGAATTCCGAGGATCTGCTTGACACGCACACAAATTTGAAACCACAATGATCCAGGTCGGTGTCTAAAACACTCACACTCTTTCTCTCCTCATATCTGCCCATTTCCTTGATTGTTGAGAAACAGGGATCAAGATGTTTTAATCATCTTGTTCCTGGGAGGAGTTTCGCAGTGACTTATTCTTTGTATCTGCGCGTAATGCTGTATATCAGTGATGACAGTATCTATCTCTGTGTCTCACACACACAGGCGGCACGAAGAGAGAGTGCACTGGCTCAAGTGAACCTCTGATAAGGATCGGCTAAGAGTTTTATGACATCATCAGACCGTGACAGGTTTTTGGTTCAGAAAAGCATGCATCTGATTGGTCATTTACACTAATGGTGCCAAAAGATCAATAGATTGGTGCCAAGTACAAGGCCCATCATAAAGGAACACTCTACTCTATCGTAGTTTCCATCTCTCACACACAATACCCATAAAAAGCTTTTTCAGCTATTAGTGGTGTTTGCGAAGTTGCACTTTTTTTCTATATCATATTTGCTCATTAATCGTCATGAAAATAATGTCACAGTGGGAAAATGATATATTTCTAAAAAAGTGTTTTGTATGTCAACCGTTCTGTTTTTTTTTATCTCCATATTATATGAAAGTCAATGGGACCCCACTGACTTTGACTGGATGGGCAAAAACAGTTGAAACACTTTTCATTTTTGGGTGAACTATCCCATAACAGTTTCTGTTATGGCTAGGCCATTCTTGGTTTTAAAAACCTTGTCTTTTCTCTCTCACTCTTGGTGTCATGTTTCATTGCACACATGCCACTTGCCATTAGAATCGAATTCAATTACTGTTACACTAAGCAGATTGGCTACAACCTTTCTATTAACAGGAAAAATATGCACACATACACACACACAGAGAGTGATACTGAATCCTTGGTTTCCACACATATTTTGAAAATGATTTCATGGTATTTGCATAGAAGTGAATATAGTTTCCCACAAAAGATCAGTGGGTATTTCGTGCACATTTAAAAATGCACATGCAGGCCGAATATAGTTCAGATTAGCTTTTTATGCTACGATTTTCCATCAAACATACATAAAGGGTACACCGCTATGAAAAAAAGTTCAAATGATTTACAATTTTTAACTTTATATCTCATATGATGTTGCATTGTCACTTTGTTTTCTTGTGACTTTATAACTCACAGTGTGATGTCAGCCAATCAACATCAGCCAGTCATGTGCTGATGCAATGTCCCCTCCCTCCCTCACACTCATCCTATACAACCATTTGTTCTGTAAAACTTTCATGCTGTGTACTATATTTATGATTAAAAATTAAACGTAAGCAATATTTATACCTTAAATGATTTCCTTATCAGTTTAACATGCTTTAGTGTTGTATGCTACTCCTGTTTGCCAAAAATATGTTTTTTGCCACCCGAAACTTTTAAGTTTCATCCGTTCCCGCCTGCAAAAGCTCATAGGAAGAGGTCTATGCTAAATCTTTCTATCCCAGTCCTGTTAGATTCTGTTATTCTGCTATTTTGTCCAATTTCCACACACACGCCACTTCAGATCTCCAGTTACAGACAGTTCTGTTACAGTTTCAGTTACAGTTTTTTATTTTTCAAAATTGTGTTGCATTAAATCTCGCAATTGCAAGGTATTTTTTGTAATTGCGACTAATTCAGTGTGATGTTAAATCTTCTAATTGCAACAATTCAGTGTGACGTTAAATCTTGCAATTACAATGTTAATTGCGACTTTATAACTCAGTGACGTTTAACCTCACAATTCCAAAAAAAATATAGTAATTGTGTCCAGTGTGATGTAAAATCTTGCAATTGTGTACTTTTTTTTTTTTTTTGTAATTGCGACTAATTCAGTGTGACGTTAAATCTTCTAATTGCAAAGTTTTTTGTAATTGTGACAATTCAGTGTGAGGTTAAATCTTGCAATTGTGATGTTTTTTGTAATTGCGACTTTATACCTCAGTGTGACGTTAAACCTCACAATTCCCAAAAATAACTGTAATTGCGACTTTATAATTCAGTGTGACGTTAAACCTCACAATTCCCAAAAAAATATTGTAATTGCGACTAATTCAGTGTGATGTTAAATCTTCTAATTGCAGCGTTTTTGTAATTGTGACTTTTTAAACCTTGCAATTGCGATGTTTTTTGCAATTGCGACTTTATAACTCAGAGTGACGTTAAACCTCACAATTCCAAAAAAATATTGTAATTGCGACTTTATAATTTAGTGTGACGTTAAATCTTGCAATTGTGATATTTTTTTGTAATTGCGACTAATTCAGTGTGATGTTAAATCTTCTAATTGCAACGTTTTTGTAATTGCGACTTTATAACTAAGTAGTGACGTTAAACCTCCCAATTCCAAAAAAAAAGAATTGTAATTGCGACTTTATAATTCAGTGTAACGTTAAATATTGCAATTGTGATGTTTTTTGTAATTGCGACTATAACTCAGTGTAACGTTAAATATTGCAATTACAATATTTTTTGTAATTGCAAATTTATAACTCCATGTGAGGTTAAATCTCAATTTTGCAATGCTGTTTTTATTGTGACTTTATTGCTCATAACTGTAGATTATCTCAGACTGTGACTATTACTATAACCTATACTTAAAATCAAGTCCCATCCTACTTTTTTCACATTTTTAGTGTTTCACTCAGAATCGTGTCACATTACAGCAGTCAAATGAGGTTGGTGTGCCATTTCATGTCAATTTTGAGGCACGTTTATCAAAAGCACATTTAAACATCGTATTTTGATCTGTCTGACATCCACAAAGTCACAGAGATTGAAGCGAAAATTGGAAAATCGGGTGGAAAAAGAGACCGAGGCGGGTTTAAACTGGATGTCTACCCCCTCCACGAGGGTCACTTCAGGAGTGTGGCCCAATTCCACCCCTTCTCATCACCTTTTCATCAGCAACTCTATTTCTCTGTCTCTTCCTCTCTACAAATGACACGGCATCACATAAAAGCATCCCCAAGAGCTTCCTATGTAGCAGCTACAGGTCACACAGACACACACGCACACACAAAAAGACTTCCAAATGGGAGATGAGCAAGGCAGCCAATCAGAATCGCTCGGTCTTATCAGCGTGCACCCCATCAGCGGCGAGGGGTTTGGGGTGTGGGTGCAGAGGGGTGGCGGCAAAGGGGGTGATGGGGTGGGGGGCGTTCTACTGAGAAGCTAAGTCGCCGCGGCGACCGCTAAGCCCGCCGCGGTTCCACTAGCTCGGCGGGGCTGTGTGAGCCCCAGGCGGGATTTGTGACAGCGAAATCACATCAGCCTATGCTGATTAGCCCTCTCTCTCTCTCTCTTTTGCTCTCCCCTCTTTCCGATTTACAGAGAGAGAGAGGGGGGGAACTATCTTACACTGTGCTTTTTAATAGGAAAACGATCGCTATCTGCAAATTGAGTCCCTGCAAACTTTAATAAAGGCTACAGGGTTGAGTGGCATTTTGCATGCTGATTTCAGGCCGATTGGAGGCTTTTTTGATGAGAGAGAGGTTGCCATGGTAAAGCTGCGCTCCCAGCGTTCCAACAAACTGCCATCTCACAGAGCGAGAGCAAAAGGAAAGATTTCCATGTGGAATCTCCATTTTTCTTCTAAAAGTGATTGACTGTTGAATAAGTGAATGTGTGTGAGTGAGTGTGTTGAGCAGGACACATAAGGATATTGTATTTCTGTGAGTGAAAAAGTGAACCTGATCATATTCCTGGGTATTATGGCATGGATGGGTAGTATGAGAACACGACATTAGTGTACACTATGGAGGGTACGTAATTATTATCGCAGGACTGGGGAAATGCAATCAAGCAATGAACAGTTTTGTGTCCCCTTGAAAACTACATTGGTATTAGAGTCTATTTATAACAGTGTCTTGCTTTAATGCGATGAACAGCTTTATTTGTATAGATGTTGGATAATCCTAAATACTTTATATGGTCAGAGAGATTTTCCACACGTTTTCATTAGATATAGCACAGCCATTCTGATGAAATTCAATATTATTCTGCTAAATTAACTTGCAGGATAAATGCTCTCATCACAGTGTGTGAGAGAGAAACTGAAAATTGGAGCAATGGCTGCTGCCATCACAAGAATACATTACATTTTTTTAATATATATTAAAATACAAAACGGTTATTGTAATTTTAAAAAATATGTCACGCTATTTAAAAATGCTCTTTTTATTGTATCAAAAAGTGAGTTTGATAAAGACTGGTAACTCTTGAGTTCAGGAGTGGTCTTGAATGATTTGTTAAAACAACTAATAGAGTCATTTACTTGCCAATTAAACTTTGTTGTTTCCTCTGATTATGCAAAAGTCTGTGCAGTAAAGGTTACGTCAGGGTCAAATAAAGTCCTTCCAAAGGTCATTTTATAAATTTACTTTTTTATTTACACTAATGAAATCCATAAAAAGGAAGACCACATAAGCTATTGTGAATGACAACAATACACTACACACAATTTATCTACAAACTCTCACTAACAAACACACAACCGCACAAACACTCTTAGTACATACTTCTGTACTGAAGCTGTACAGAAGTATGTACTAAGAGTGTTTGTGCGGTTACAGCCCTAAAGGTGAGTGAAGCTTCTTCACGCTGCTAGTGCCAGATGAGCAAAATGTGTGTGTGTGTGTTAGTTCTCTAGTACTCCTGAGATCTCCTCATTGGGCATGGTGCCAACGTCTGGCACAGGAGAGTACCCACTGCCTGCCACCCAATCCCCCTGGCATCAGCCCTTCACCTAAAGGCACTGCAAGATGTGAGCCAATCAGATCTCAGATCATGGAGGGGGTGTGGCCACATCAAGGGGCTTTGTAAATCGATCTGATAGGGGGATGACTCAAGCACGACATATGTAGAGACCTAACACACACACACAAAAAACCCATTTCTATTCAGTGTGTGTAGAAATGTGTATCTTGACTTTCTACCTTTAAGTCCTCCAGCAAAGTTCCAAACTACAAGTTGGAAAATAGTCATTTCTATTAAAACTGGGTGACATGGCGAAAAGTATTATCCATATATATATTTTTTTTTTTTAGGTATTGATATTTATCACGATATTCCTTTCATAGCATTAATGGGAAAGGAAATTCATTCCACACTGTAAAAAAAAAAAAAGCTGAAAGTTGAAAGCCAATTTCAACTTAAAAACGTAAGTTCAGTTGCTGCTTAATTTTTTAAAAAATTTCAAATAAAATAAGTCAATCAATCTGTAAGTGAGGCAAAGCATCTACAAACAAATGCTTCTTTCTCCAAATCTTTCCAAATCACTTTGTCCGATGAAACCAACTCCCTGAATTTCAATTTATTTTGAAGATTATTCCAGGCGGAAGGAGTTGCTATTTTAAGTGCCTTTTTTCCCAGTTCAGTCCGCATAACTGGAACCGACAATAAGAAAAAATCCTGAAAACAAAGTCTATAACTACCTACATATTTTTTCTATTATATATTCCTTACACTAATAATGATCATAATACAATAGTTATCATCATCATTACAATTTATTAAAACATTACATTATATTTATTAATTTTATTATTATATTTCTTGTCACGGTATACAGTATAAAGCACTTGACGATGAAGATACTTAAAGGATAATTCCGGTATTTAACACCTTGAGTCTATTTTGTAGTTTGTTTTGAATGAAATAGAGTGGCGGACTTAGAAATTGACAATGGGTCCTGTTTCGACTTTTTGACTATTTTAGAATCGCCTGTGACAGCTTTAGACTGGGTGTCTATGGGCATGCACAAACATGTCCTTAAAACAACCCTTAACGTTCATTTTCAAAACTGTGCAACTCACCGAGTGGTTGGTGGTGTTCATTGATGATTAAAAAAAATATATCAGCGCAATGTATGCTTTCAATCGGTGTTGTTTGCAATAGTGGAACTATTTTTCAGATACCTCACAACCACGTATAAACTTCCGCTCGATATTTGAGTCTGAAGCGTTAGCACACTCCCGACCACTTGATGGCGACAACCAGGAAGCTGTACGGAACACGGTGTCTAGCGCACCGTAAAAAAAATCACAGACACAGCCGAATATGGCAAGATGGAGAACCGAGCAAAAAGACTACAACCAAATGTAAACAGACCCCTTTCCGTTTCCGGTAGCTAGCGCAGTAATATCAACGAGCACTGAGTCCTCCAGCAGAAATCAATGCGATTAAAAAAAAGGACAAATAAAACACGATAGAAAAGGTATTTCCCTGACACTACTTGTTTCGGAACATCAACAAACACCAACAACCACTCGGTGAGTTGCACAGTTTTGAAAATAAACGTTAAGGGTTGTTTTATGGACATGTTTGTGCATGCCCATAGACAACCAGTCTAAAGCGGTCACACGCAATTCTAAAATAGTCAAAAAGCCGAGACAGGACCCATTGACAAAATTTCTAAGTCCACCACTCTGCCAAAACAGTGTCAAAACAGTGCCAAAACAATGCAAGATACTTAAACTGTCTACTGTTACTGTATACTAAATGGTAACTCAGGGAGCCAGGGAGGCGCTGGTAACTCAGGAACAGGCGTCACAGGGACGAGCTTGGGGATGACCTCCATGGCAGTGTCTTGGAGAGCGGGCAGCACTTGGCCAACTCTGTGGCCATGGATGGGTAGCTGGAGCGGACTCAAGGGCTTGAGCCGACACTGAAGTGGACTCTGGAATTCCTCTCACTGGAACGGACTCTGGAATTTCTTTCACAGGAGCAGACTCTGGAATTTCTCTCACTGGAACGGACTCTGGAATTTTGTCTTTGGAACAGACTCAGGAATTCCACTCTCAGGAATGGATTCAGCGATGTCACTCATGGAACTGACTGTGATTTTGCACACTAGGACAGACTCTGGAGTGGACTCAGGGACATGAGCGGACTCAGGAGTAGGCTCATGGTTTGGAGTGGACTGGAGAGGACTCTTGGCTGTTTGATTTTGGTTTGGTGTTGGGCATATAACCCCACATATAAGGGGCTGGTGGGTGTAATGGCCCATGCCAAAGCCAAATTAAACTTAGATTGGCCAGTGGAGAAGAGGAGATCGCCCCAGGCAGAACAGCTGAGCGATTACTCGTGTGTCATATGCTCCATTGAGCCTTCCTATTATTCTCCACGATTTGTTTGTGAGATTGTGGGATAAACCATTCTCAGTGCGTGTTCACGCCACCTCTAGCAACCAGCTATTCTAATGTGAAGGTGCTTATTGAACACAGCCATGCGGGGATGTCCCTGGTCGAAGATGCGTGTTCAAGCCGTTTCATACCTGGTGTGGAATTCCAGTGGAAGGCTCCAACATTGCCATCTAGGGTTAGGGTGATCTAAACTCGTGGACAAGGCATATGTGGCAGAGCCCTACACACCATGTTTGTGTTGCAGGCTTATCAAGCTTACCATCTAAAGGATCTTGATTTGAACAAGGGAGTTCATCAGTATGCAGTCCTGAAGCTCCGCAACATGACAGACCGTGCCCTCTGTGCTTCCAAGCAAAGTGGTCCGAAGTGTGGGCCGCTTGATTGGTGCCATGGTAGTTACAAAGAGGCATTTATGGATTAACTTCTTGGGCTCAAGGAAAAGGAAAGAGCTTTTCTTCTTTACGCTCCGGTGATACCTACTGGACTTTTTGGCACCGTTGTTGAGATAGAAGTTCGAGGAGGCGAAGGTTAAGTCAGCTACAAGGTCCTACATCCATCTATCTCTTCTGGCTCTGTAACTGGTCCCATTTGGAGACAGAGTCAGAAGGAAGGTGTTTCTGCCAGACGCCCAGCCTCCGAGGAGTCAGGCCATGAAGCAGCAACCTCGCAAGGGGCAAAAAGGAGATCTAAGAGAGGTTTTGCTCGGCCAGACATAAAAAGCCAAACCCTCAGAGCCCTCTTTAAACACCATACACTTGCATTAGAGGGATCCTGGAATGTTTTTCTTATTTTCTCTTCAGCTGAGAAAAAAAGTCATGTACATCTTGAATGGGCTTGGGGTGAGTAAATAATCAGAAAGTTTTCGATTCTGGACTGTTTTTTTATGACAGTGAGAAGTTAAACATATCAGTAGGAAACACTGTTTGGCATAAAATAGTTAGGAATCAATTAAGGGGAGCCATTACCAAAGTATCCCAAACATTCCAACCCAGCAACAAGCAGCCAACGATGAGTTTATGGCAGGATTTCTGTTTAAAGGACTACAATCGTTAAGTGGAATTGGAACCAAAATTGATTAATTAAAAGGCAACAGTCACAATTACGAATTCAAGATGTTTAATAGCAATTTGAAACTACCATGATTCTTTAAATAAGACACCCCAACTCATAAATCCAGGGCTCAAAGAAAATCCAACTTACAATTATTGTACAATTATGGCATTGTGTTGCTATTCAATTGCATTCGTCTTGTAAAACGATCATTCTAGACATGACTTGAAGGCAGCTTATGTGTTTAACCAGACCAGATATATATTGAAAGGGCATGCAAGATGTATTGCTAGCAGTTTTTCCCCCTAAATATAGAGTTCAATACATTTTGTGCTACTGTAAGAGCATGCCCTGAATTGGATTGAATTATTAGGAGGAAGCAGAGGGTGGAGGGGCGAGAGCACACAAAAAAACGAGTAAAAAGAAAAATAGAGCCCTGTTTGCTTGAAAATGAAGGTCTGACCGTGGGAGAAATGCCTTTTGGACAAGTCACTGTTAAAACTTGCAAATGTGCTCAGAGCGATGATTTGTGATGATGTCTTTCTGCAACACACACACTCACATGTCCATCTCAATGGATTGAGAATTGCCAAGAGTGGTGTTCCCAGTTAGTCTCATTCTCACATTTGGTCATAGCTGACATAACTTCTACCCTTAAATAGCATGTGCTGTCAAGTCCTGCGTCTAAAACACCACCAAAACACCACAAAAAAGATGAAGAGAAAAAAAAACAGAGTTGAAAGGTAAATACATAAGGCTGTGAGCATTTCTCTGACAGACACAACAGTACCAAATATTTTCGTCTGAAAAAGCTCTTTTTTTCAGTTTCTCAGCCAAAATTATTTTTGGATGGCCAAAATCAGTGACCGAAAACAGATATTTATGTAGCACGTCACATTTTTACGTCGTCTCTAACTTTAAAATTCTGTCATTTTAAATAAAACAGTCAAACAAATAAATGTAGTTTTGGCGCTCTTTAATTCGCCTTAAGTTCTGTAATTAAAAAGCTGATATAAAAACGGCATTACGTGCAATTTAAATGTTACAACTTAATTTTTTAGCAATTGGAATGTTGATTCAATATAACTCGCTGTTTTTTTTATTTTCAATTTTCGGTCAAGTGCACACAAGTATTTATATAAACACACACCTGCGTACACATTTAGCCAGTGATAAGTGACACTCCGCTTTCCCAATATTGAACAGCACCAGTCGCCACTGGTATACACACACACTCTCTTACACACACAGGCCCAGGACCCCTGTGCCTCTTGAGGCCTTCTGCAGGCCGATAAGATGCTATCAGTTGGCCCTTAAAGCACTTGAGAGCCACTTTAGGAGATCACTGGGGCAATTACCATGAAGAGTAAAAGATACTGCCTATATTGATGTTAGATTAACACTGACCACCTCCCCATTGATTTTTCTTTCCTCCTTCAGCCGCAGTCTTACCCCATTTTACGTTAGCAGTGATCCGAATTTGGGATGCTAACGTTGTGTTCTATGGGACAGTCTCTCTCTCTACACACCCACACCTCCATAAACCTTTCGCTTGAGCGCACTATCTATGGTTTCAGAGGCCCATCTAGAGAGGGAACGCCTCTTATTCGGCATGATGTTATTCAATTGTTCTACGCCGATCAGGACCATTAGCGCTTGGTGCTAAATAATGCATCCTGTTTTGAAGGCGCCCTTATCTGGCCCCTGTTTGTTTCTAACATTATTAGTATCGGAAGGGTAATGACAGTAAAAAGGACCGATATGAACTGATTGACAAAGCTGGGACGTCTCAAAAGGACACCGTCCATTTGGGAGGAGACGTCAAGAAACTTTATCTTATTGTTATTCAAAGGGCAACAATCCACTGGGGGACCCTAGGTAGGCGATTCCAATGCGATATCATTTAAGTGTCGCTGATGAATCTACACACACTTTTTCACTATCTCTCGCTCTGTCTTTCTCTTAGACATACAGTCTGTTGCTATGAGACACATTTATACGATGTTCTGGCCTCTGGTCCTTACTCAGCCCTTATTGCCGAAATTATGGGATGGCAGGAATCCATTTAAATTCTGCTTAGGTTTCACCTGGGTAAATGCTGCTATACCCATCACAATATCAATCAGATATTGCACAAATATTCACATATTGTGGAATAGCTAATAAACGTAACTAATTTGTGGGCCTTCTGAACACCTAGTTGCGTAAAATTTTAATGGTTTAGGGTAATCTTAATCAAATGCATTTATTAAACAGCATCCTGGTGACACCTAGGTCATGGATTTGATTCTCAAGGAAGACATGAGCACATGAAATGTGTGTCTTGAACGTAATTTTATTTGGTTTAGATAAAAGCATCTGCCAATTGCCAAAAATAATTGAAATTTTAGTATTTTTCAACATGAAAAAAGTTAAAGAGCCTATATTAAAAAAGTTGCAAAGGTTGTTTTTTACATTATTGCAGGACCTTTCTTCCCAGTCTATAAGTAATACTCGGTTTAGTTATTGTCTCTATGAAGCCCCCCTTTTTTAAAATGTAAAAAAGCATAACAAGTCCTCTTCAAAGCTAAATTGAATGCTAAAGACAAATTATACATTAAATCAACTACAAATCTACTAGTTGGTTGTTGAATGACTTGTGGAACTCATATACAGTCCATTTCACCTTTCATAAAAGTACCCTTTTGTTGTTCGAATAATTTATATGGTTTTGTCAGGTTAGCATAGGCACCAACAAAATTATAGTCTTGTTTCAGTTGGCACAGGTACTTGAAGTTTATCTCCTCTTAAAATTTATGAGAGATCAGACAGTAAACAAACAAGTTGTTAAGACGCCTGACTTTGATGCAGCGGTCTCGGTCATAGGAACAGTTGGCGGCATCAAAGTTAAAATAACATACTACTCCCTCAGGCCTTTGTGTAAGTAAACAGTCAACCTGGATGCACATTAAAAATTTTGATGACTAATGATGCACCAGCATACATGTAAGGTACACTTGTAGATAGCCTTTAGCGCTTTTTGTTAAAACAAAAATAAAAAAAAATTGCTCATACTCAGCATTGGTCACAGCAGTTTGGAAATGAAATGTGAGTGGCACTAAAATGTTAACACTCTACAACGTACCACCCCTAACTGATATTAACAAATGAAAACATATGAAACATATGCTGATGCAACCAAACATTTTTAGCTTGCTTACAGTCTTTGAGCTCTTTTATCAAGACTTGTGTTTCATGGGACTTGTACCAGACAGGCTACTGAGCAAAGCTTGCCATATTAGAAAAAAACATATGAAACTGGTTATGTGGTAAAAACATTAGAGTTGATCAAAACATTAGAGTTGTCCAAAATTAAATGCTTACAACTTTGGGTGTGGTTGACTTATTTTCACGGAGTCATCTTTTTTAGTTCCTGAATCGTTGCCGAGTCTAAACAATACCAAACATGCTGGGTTTCGTTTTACGGTTTGTGTAGCGTCTCGAGTTAGCGCGAAAAAAACATTTAGCGATATCTTCTGAAACCGCTTGTCCTAATTCGAGACGAAACCACCGTCAGAAGTTTGGAAACATAAGGTCCGTAACTATACGCCAATGCCCAAATGCGAAAAAATTTATAGTATTTATAATAGTAGTCATTATATTTTATATTTCATATATGTTATGTGTCAGTCATTTTTTTACGTGTTTTTTCATATAAATGTCTAGCCTGACTTCGTCATACTCATATTCTAATGAGAATATGAGTCTGAGACCGCTCCATTAAGCTTTGATTATGAGGCGTGTCGTAACCGAACCAGGAAAAAATAACAACTCTGCACTCAATTGGATAGTCGGTAGACCTACAACCAATCAGAGCAACGCAGTAAGTCAACTCCTTTGCATACAGTTTTCAACTACAGAACTTGCTTATTTTAGAAGTTAAATAACGAGTGTTGCTTATTTTACTTACTTCTCCATGAGTGCGACCAAAGCAGAAACCACAATGACCATAGGCTTTTCATTACGTCCCATCTTCTTAGTGACCATCGGAGCCAGCTGATATAAGTGTACACTTTTCCCGAATCATGTGGGAAGGACACCAAAATATCTTTCCGATCGACAAATGCCTTGATTGCAGTTCCCTGTTTGTCTACTAAAATTAATGCGCTGTCGATTTATTTTACAACAGACGCGACAGCGGAACGTTGATAACGTGATGATTACTTGCAGATCAATCTGTCCATCATCGTATAAAGCCCGCCCTGGCAATTTGATTGGCACGAACATTGTTTGCCTGATCATAATTACTCCTCAATGGATTAGTTTCAGACTCGAACTTCCCGTCCAAAAAATGTTGTGGGCGGAGTTCGGGCTGGCATCCAGGCTAATAAATGTCTATAACTCTGAAGCGAATTGAGATATTTTCACCAAAATTGACACATATGTATGGGCTCACTCTGAGGACACATGATAAAAATCTTAGATGTTTATTTATTAGTTTAAAAATCATGCACTAAGGTACACGTTTTTGACATCATAGCATAGTATTGTGAAAGGAACAATAGAAGTGATAAGTATTTTTTTAATCCAGAATCTTCTCTGTAACTATAATTGGAGTGAAAATCAGTAAAAGTTGTGATATTGAAGTGCAGTGAATGTTTAGGCATATTTTTTTGAGTTTTGCTATAATGTAAAGTACGTAAAGGCATGTTTTTCCCATTGTGCCTATGTTGATTAAAATCCCCAAAGCAGAGGCTTAACAGAATATAATAGGTAATTGGCCATGGGTTCTCTTGACTTGACAAGAAAGCAACCATCTAGCAACCACTTAGAACACCTGAACAACTATCTAGCAATTCCCTTGCGACCACTCATAACGCCTTAATATTGTGGCACCACTATGCATGCACAAATAAAAGTTCTTCAGAAAATGTACAAATCTAGCTGATTTTTTGATCTGTGAGATGCTTTTGAAACACAGAAGACATTTAGTCAGGGCAACCGCACAAACGTGATTATACAAGCGTGTGTGTGAGAAAGAACGGGAAATGCCAGCTAACTGTTTGTCTCTTCCATTTGAAGCTGGCAGCAGCATCAGTTACAGATCCCGTCCATAATCCATCTGTGTCCCGCTCACCCCTCTCAGTGTAATCAGGGCGCTAATTCAAATTTGGGAGGAAGACAATCCGTGACGGACGTTTTTTGTGCAACTCCAAGTGGCGTCCCCCATGACCGACTGAAATGTGGTGCAAAAACTGTCTAAAGGAGAAATAAAAAGACTGTGAAGTGAAAGAATAGCAATGAACGCTTACAGAAAATGTAAAGACACGGGCATAGACAGTGAATTAAAGTTACCCAAGCACTTAGGACTGCCTAATATAAAATAACACCCCGACTTCAACAAAATCATTACTCTCCGCCTCATTTCATCTATCTGCGGAGGAGAATACATCCCAGACGTGTAGAGTAAAATAAAGTAGACTATCCTCCACAGCCCTCAATTATGTGTGGGTGAGAGGTAATAGTGAGGAAGAAGTTTCGGATAAGGTACTGTGCTCCCATGCTTCTTTTCTCTGCCAGCAGCCAGCCACATCTCCGCTGCGGTTTAAGGCAGTGTTGAGTTACGGCTCAGCAAACCACGTTATTGCATTTGCAGCCTCTTTCCTCTCACGAGCCTTCACTGCAGCTAATTCAAGACGAGCGCGGACTCGTCACAATCATACGCACCTTACAGAGGAAAGAGAGGGATTCTGAGAAAGAATAGAAAAGAACCATTTTCTTTGTGGACATTATCTGTTCCTATTCATTCTTTCACTTTTGGGTTGATATAGCAATTTGCCTTTGGCTTGAATTCAAGGACGCCTTCGCTGTATTTACTGTTTGACTGCACTGTTGACATCGTCATGCACATCCTCAACAGAAACCCAGGCTAGAATCTATTTTAATACAGGTGACAACACCCATCGTTTCCCATGATGGCTCACCGTATGACTACTAAACCTGGATATTTTTGTCTTTTTGTTTGCTACACCTGAAAAACATTTGCAATAGACTAATCTTTCCTACGTATATAAATGCAACATTTTCTACTACTGACTATGATGAGATTTTTACAATGCAAACTGCTATGATAAGGTCTTGTAAATGGTTGCTAGGGTGTTGCTATGGCACTAAAAATATTTTGAGCCATGTTTAGTGTGTTGCTATGGGTTTCCAATGGTGTTTTGTTGTTAGTAAGCAGTTTTTAATATTTTCGCAGTAATTTTTAGCGTGATGCTCTCAAGTTTCACGGTTTAGGGAGACTGCTGGTGCGCTGCTATGCCGTAGCTAAATAATTCAGAATGGTTTTTAGTATTTTACTCTGTGGTTCTAGCCTGGTAATACCAAACTCTGCTACTTGGCTTTGCTTCGTAGACAGAGTCTGGAGTGGCATCATTGAAAAGTGTTTTCTTTATCGTGAGGGGGCGCTTGTCTGAAGTATAAAATCATTGGTTACCCGTAAGCCAATCACACAACGTTTGATGCGCCAGCTCAGCCGTATCGAACTAAACCTGTAAACACAGAGTGGGGCCAAAAAGTATTTAGTTAGCCACTGATTGTGCAAGTTCTCCTACTTAGAATGATGAGAGAGGTCTGTAATTTTCATCATAGGTACATTTTAACTATGAGAGACAAAATGAAGAAGAAAAAAAATCCAGGAAATCACATTGTAGGATTTTTAAAGAATTTATTTGTAAATTATGGTGGAAAATAAGTATTTGGTCAATAACAAAAGTTCAACTCAATACTTTGTAACATAACCTTTGTTGGCAATGACAGAGGTCAAATGTTTCCTGTAAGTCTTCACCAGGTTTGCACACACTGTACAGTAGCTGGTATTTTGGCCCATTCCTCCATGCAGAACTCCTCTAGAGCAGTGATGTTTCGGGGCAACACAGACTTTCAACTTCCTCCACAAATTTTCTATGGGGTTGAGGTCTGGAGACTGGCTAGGCCACTCCAGGACCTTGAAATGCTTTTTACGGAGCTACTCCTTCGTTGCCCGGCTGGTGTGCTGGAAGATCCAGCCACGTTTCATCTTCAAGGCTCTCACTGATGGAAGGAGGTTTTGGCTTAAAATCTCACGATACATGGCCCTGTTCATTCTTCCCTCAACACGGATCAGTTTTCCTGTCCCCTTTGCAGAAAAACAGCCCCAAAGCATGATGTTTCCTCCCCCATGCTTCACAGTAGGTATGGTGTTCTTGGGACGCAACTCTGCATTCTTCTTCCTCCAAACACGACGAGTTGAGTTTTTACCAAAAAGTTCTATTTTGACCACATGATATTCTCCCAATCCTCTTCTGAATCATCTATATGCTCAGATGGGCCTGGACATGTACTGGCTTAAGCAGGGGGACATGCCTGGCACTGCAGTATTTGAGTTCCTCTCTGTGTAGTGTGTTATTATTTAGCATTTATTACTTTGGTCCCAGCTCTCTGCAGGTCATTCATCAGGTCCCTCCGTGTTGTTCTGGATTTTTGCTCACCGTTCTCATGATCATTTTGACCCCACGGGATGAGATCTTGCATGGAGCCCAGATCGAGGGAGACTAACACCAAGCTGCTTGCCTATTGCAGATTCACTCTTCCCAACCTGGTGAAGGTCTACAATTTTCTTCCTGGTGTCCTTCGACAGCTCTTTGGTCTTGGCCATGGTTAAGTTTGGCGAGTGACTGTACGAGGCTGTGGACAGGTGTCTTTTATACAGATAACGGGTTCAAACAGGTGCCAATGATACAGGTAACAAGTGGAAGACAGAAGAGCTTCTTAAAGAAGTTACAGGTCTGTGAGAGCCAGAAAATCCTACAATGTGATTTCCTGGATTTTTTTCTCATTTTGTCTCTCCTAGTAGAAGTGTACCTATGATGAAAATTACAGACCTCTCTCATTATTCTAAGTAGGATAACTTGCACAATCAGTGGCTGACTAAATACTTTTTAGCCCCATTGTTAGTTATATGATGCGAAAACAAAACGATCAAGCGAAATACCGGAGTGCGAAAATACCTTTTGTAGATTATGTGAAGTAAATCTACGCATCCACAGGTGCTAGTTCGAGCTCGACAGATAAAAGAGACCGAGATACTCCCTCTGTCGGGAGTACGGCCACAACATCACCTCCATTCAAACTCTTCTTGGTCGGGCTTCAGTTTACAAATGCCGAGAATATTCTCCACAACAGAGCGAATTGCATCCCGTGTCTCAATATCCGCGGTCATTTTCGATTTCCCCAATCTTAAACTCGGCGCTTAGCATCTACGTCACGGCTCTCAGCCCGCCCTCTGTTCATTAATTGGGCCGGCTGTTTTCAGGCCGGAGGAAAACGAAGAGACATGTTCCTATCTCAGACTGAGTACAGAAGCGAAATTAAAGCAAAAGTATGAAGTCTGACGTAGTCAGGCTAATGTGGTTCTGGGTGATAACTAGGATGTTTCTATGTATTTGATGAGGTGTTCTGAAGCTCAAATACCGCTCCCGCCATTTTCATTGGTCAACTCAGTCACACAGTGAACTGTGAAGTTGCAGAAATTTCATGAATGGATCAGATTGAGACAAACAGTTATCTGTCTATCAGGATGCGTTTCCAATTATATAGTTTAAGGTTAGGATGTAGGTTAAGAATTAGTAACTAGTATTTTTTTTTTGCACTGTGTTTTCAATCAACACTGTGGTTGATATGATCAATAAATTTGTGCTGAATTGTTGGACAAAAATTATACTAAATTTTTTTAATGTTTGTGTGAGATTGATAGGGCATTGGCGTTCTGGGTGATTATTTGCATTGACTCATTAGGTAGTCATTTGGTATTTAAAGTTTATATCAATTATTGTATTCCCTGGGAATTTGAACAGGAGGGGCCCAAATACTCCCAAACCTCCAGCCTTTTATATTTTTGTGATAGCTGTGAATAATGTATATAACTGTTAATGATTGAAATGAATATCAAAGAATGCTGATCCCTCTATTAAATAGAAGTAATTTTTTTGTTGTTTTTCTTTTTTTCAGCTTCTATCATTGATTTTGCCAAGTGAATTTCTGATTGCTTATAGAGAAGTAATAGCACTCAAGGTCCTCAAGCTGCATGATAAGATATCATTCAATTACCGTTCCACAAACAGTATAGGACATTCAGAATGTTGTAACTTCGTACTATAGGGTTTGTTCAAATTAGTATGAGCAATTGTAATAGTGATGATTGCCTTGGCAAACACCACTAATGACTGGCTGTACTTTATCTTGACATCGAGCTGACTAGTTACCGTAACGTCTTCATACATTGCTGACTGGCTTCTGTGTCTTTTAACCCATATTGAGCTCCAATTTGATGCAGCTAGCTTCAAGACTTGGATGAACCAATTATGTTGTCTACAAAACCTCTACAGCACTCTGTAATTCCACAAAATCCTTTAATGCCAAAACATAAAACACACAGCTATTGTCAACATAAGCCATATGCTTCAATCTCCAGCATAGCCTCTGGCCATATGATCATTCAGCACTCTTCCAAAAATTAGTCTTCAACATTGTCGTTCCATGTGTGGGTTGCCAGTGTCTCGAAAGAGGCATGGAAATTCTATGGGAACCCTAAATGTTTTTATTTAGAAAAGCGATCAAAATTTTAAAAGATATTTAAAATGGAATTGGTAATGTGCTATTAATATGGTAAACAACATGTCTGTGCACAATTAGCATTCATAATAACAAAAAGGCAATGTCAGACTGTATATGTAGTGAAATATCACATCATTTTAAGGAACATAAGTGTGGTTTCACCAGAAGTTAAGGTGAAATCTAAGTATTACATATGAGGACCTGACAACCCTTCAATGTAAATGCGAACCAAAAGAAAGAGATACTTGCTTAGCACAGGCATATCTATTTCCTTGATGTTAAGGAAGCAATCTTGAGGGTCACGGATAATCTTGACCTCTTCAATTAGAGAGATATTTTTATAATATATTGATTAGCCTCCAATATATGGTTCATATTTCTCATTGTGTCTCATTTTCGGTCTCTACCCAGGTCAAAATCTAGCAGACGGGGTTGGGAATGAAACTGAAGCTCTTTATATTTGAAATATAAATGCTTTATTGCTGCCTTTAAGTCTTCCAGGACAGTTCCTACTTACAAGTTTGGAGGCTTTTTTTTCAGGCTTCCACAGAATATGATGGGAAATGTTTTGTTGCATAGACCGGTCAGCTTATATAGCTAATTAAGTATTATTTTCTGGAAATCTGTATTTTTTTCTTTAAATCGACAGTATACATACAGACAAAGCTATTCATAATTTCTAATTATAATTAATACCAAATTCATTCTTTAATTGTGATCTCTTCAATTTGGAAATTCATAGAAGTCAAATTTAAACACAGGTATGCATGCTACCTTTAACATGTAACAAACTAACTGTATTTGCTATGCTTAACGTTTAATGTTAGCCTATAAAGGCAACACTTCAACTTACGGAAGCAAATCTTTTGGTCCCACTTTATATTAAGTGGCATAAAGTAATTATAGCTGCAATTACTTGCTGGTATTTTTAAAATATAAGTACAATGTAAGAAAACATGTATGTACACAATAAGTCCATTGTATCAAATTATTAATTCCAATGTAAGTACATAGCACTGAAAGCCACTTAATATAAAAGTGGGACCAATCTTTTTTGTCCCTGTAGTTCGAAAGTTGATATTGAGTATTGAAGTAGGCCAGTTCTTGCAGTGCTACTACCAGTGCTGTACAATTTAGGCGTCTGAAAGAGGAACAGTCTGTTATTCAGTACATGTTAAGATAAAACTAGCACCATTAATGCAACACTCTGGTTCCTGATAGTGGTTAACACAGCTGCTGATGTCCACGGATATACTTCAGACCAGATGGATCTCAGAAATTGGTTAAAAGAAAGAATTATTCTGAAGGGAGCCCTTAGTTCATGGAAATATACATGTGTACATCCAAGCATCCATGCTTCCTTTAAAGAGGTCATGAACTGGCTTTTTAAATTTTATTATATTGTTGTCTAAAGTAAACTTATGATGTTCGCTTGGATTTTGCATTCAAAAACATCAAAATGAATAAGTAATAGGCTATTTTTGTACCCTGAGTTTTGAGCCTAGCTGAAAACGCTCGGTTTTTATGGGCGTCTCGCAGTGAAGACTTGGAAGTAAACGCCCACTGCTGTGAGTGGATAACAGTTTTGCATATTATAATGAGTTTCCGACTCACTCGTCGATGCACGTGGGGGAAATTGTTTTGAAAACTGTCTTATTCCACGACCAGGCGCTGCACAATATTTTGTATTGCTCGGTAGCTCTATCCGGTTTGTCATTACGAGGTAGGCATCTATGTTATTTAGCTATGCGTGAAAATGCGCGAATCGGTGGGCGGGGCTAAACCGGCCGTGTTGAAGTAGGCGTTGATCTTCTACTGCGGGGGTGGTGTTTTATCCTCTTTGACGTCATAGTTCCCCACTTTGAAAAACGAGTCGTTTGCAGAGGCTGGTGTCAATAAAAGCTTTTATTGGTCAAACAAGAACGTTTTCAGTTCTGAAACTTACAGGATATTCTTATAATATGATGACCTCTTAGATGTCAAAAGCTCAAGGAAAATTTGATTTCTCAGTTCATCACCCCTGACACGCACATATACTAGAGCTGTGTTTCGATTCAAATTTTCCGATTCTCAAGATCTTGAATCGATTATCATTATTCGATTCGATCCGATCCAATTTTCAGATTTAGATCATTGTTTCTGAAAAAAGCATTTTTTCAGCTGTTACCTGAATGACAGGACTGTGGTTATGCAACATATATTGATACTAGACATTCAACTGCAAATGAATGTAGTATTGATTGTAAAGAACAACACCCTTCCATGTTGATACAACTGCTTTCACAAACGTTCACTGGGTAGACGACAGAGGACGCAGAGGTACAGCAGGAGGATTGCAAGTAACCGGAACCGTGATATTCACGTTTTTCATAAGGCTATACCCTTCTTGTTTTGAACTTCATGCATGTGTATTGAATGTTAGACAAGTTCATAATGATAACGAGACTGTTTATCGTGGTGATGTGTAGCCTACAGAGGCTTCGCAAAGAGTGAATGAGAGAGAGCGGCAGAGCGCGTGTCGATAACTGCGTCTGAAGTCATTCGTGGAAAGGTTGCCCTTTTAACACTCATGTTACGGGTATTTACCATAAATGCGCGTCAGCAGCAGCGCTGGTCAGCATCCCACAGCGCGAGGAAGCCACGGGGAAATAAAATCAGCGAGTCACGCATTGAATCAATGCCATATGCATCAGCTTCAGCGTTGCCCATGCGACGCGCTGCTCAGCTGAGCCTTGACAAGTGGAACTCAAAGTTAAAAATAATTAACACATTGAACTTTTTGAACGTGTTCGTTGAATGAACGGTTTAATGACTCAAAGTCTGTTGTCATAACAATGTGCGCGCTGAGTGAAAGCTTTTAATGCGCACAAAGGAATCTCCCGGTCGCGCCAAGTTAAAGTACACGGGGAAAATGTAGGCCTATTAATAAATCGATTCTCTGAGTTATCGTATCGATCTTTAGAAATTATTATGAAAATCGATTCAGAATTGGTGAATCAATTTTTTCAACACAGCACTAACATATACATATACACAGCAATTTAGGGGATTATAGTGTATGTATGCAGAATCCTACCAATACATTTCCACCAATATTTAGGAGAAAATTAAAAACTGTTTGAATGTCAGGTGCTCCACACACATACACACCTTTTCTCACTTGGTGCTGGTGGATGGTTAAACCACGTGAGGAAGAAACCTTTACACAGTCCTTTATTAACTTCACCGACAACTCTAAACACCTTACCACATCCCCCTACACACACAGACACACACAAACTGCCTTCTCAGAAACTGTTAGTGACACCTGTTCTGTTGTGCAATTTTCCTAAAACACATTTACATGTATACCAACCACAAAAAGACTTAGCATTATTAATTCCAACTAACAAGTGTCTACATTCATTCGCCATGCGCAGTAGGACGATATGATTATGATTCTCTTAAATAAAAGTTTCCAGATAAGGTGTTTTTCGCAGTGAACCAATTTTGGTTCCCCAAAGAACCTTTCATGTAACGTTTTTTTTTTTTTAAAAGAACCTTTAATTCTCTTTGTTTGAAGAACGTTTTTTCACTACAAAGAACCTTTTGTGGAACGGAAAGTTTTAATGGATGTTGAAGGTTCCTCATGAAACCATCAATGGCAATAAAGAACCTTTATTTTGAAGAGTTTTGATTAGTAAATTGTTCATTAATTAGTGGCGTTTCTCTAAAAAAATAGCCGATTAGGATGTTTTAACACTAAGGAGCATGTATCGCAGACAGTCAAAGTTCAGCCTCAGAAGTGTGGGAGAATTTTTTCTGTACGCAGGAATAGGGGCCAGCTGTACAGCTGCTTCCTGCTGTAATGTGGGCATACACACACACAATTTACCAGGGGCTGTGTGACTTAAAATTCAAAAATGGTATTCAAGAATCAAGGCATGGCTCATTCTGTACTATTTAATGTAATGTACTGATTTTAAAATACATTTTAATAGTACTATTTGACAGACAGACAGACATATGGATGGATGGATGCACACACACACACACACCATGTTTTAGAGACCTTGGCCAAGGCTGTAATTTGTTTCAATAAATATGGTTATAGTGATCCTCTGCTTTTCTAACCTGGTCACTGGTGCCCTCAGGCCTTTCCTAAGCAACAACTCTTTCCTGTCATTACGAGTGTGTGTGAACTTCTTCCAGGGTTAAAAACACAAATAGCATGCATTTTAAAAAGGCTTTTTCTGTGTGTCTGTGGTGGCTGTTGTGTTTTATTTGGAAGGGGTGGGGAAACAGAGGAGGAGACGCATGTAACTTAATTACTTCACCGTAATAGCAATTATTTAGTCCGCACTCCTTATCTTAATTATTTCAAAAGGCAAACTTCAATTAGAGGGGCGAAGGTACGTCCAACAAAAACACACCTTTCGAAGAGCATGCATGCATACAGAAACCAAAGACATTAAACTGTATGTTTACCGCATGAGTCACAAAGCGTTATAATTTAATACGGAGAACAATTTTTAAATTAAATGGCATTTGCAATGAACTGAAGCACAATAACAAAAACGTAAATTAATGTCTTTGTGACTAAAACAACTAGATTGAATCAACAAGGAGGGGAAGAATAGATGTAGTGAGCTGCCTACTTAGGCTGTATTTTAAGGGATCATATCTGTAGGTTTGCTCTCCATGGGAACGCTGTTCCTAATAGTAGGCAACAACATTATGCTCCCTTCTAAGATACTTTGTTTTGACTTTTTTTTACCTTCGCACGGGGCAAACCTAGAATTATGAAAGTGCTTTTCTGCCAAATAGGAATGCTTAATTTTGATACACTAAAATTTATGAGATGAAAAGTCATAGTTATAACAGTCATGAAAAATTTATGACAAAATAAAGTTGAAAAAGTCAAAAATTCGATTATGATTGACTGTCATAATTTCAATTTAGACTTTATATTTTCAGACTGTTAGTATTTCATATTTTTGACTTTTTATCTAATAATTATGTATTTATGAGATAAAAAGTCGAAAGTATGACATAATACATCAATTACAATGAATTCCAAATATGACAAATTTCTACTTTTTTATGTTTTTCACTGTAACTGTATTTAATTGTTTGTCGTAACTAAAATATTTTGTCATTTTTCATAATTTTTTATGTCAATTATGGTTTTCAAAGCATGATTTCCTTATGATGGCAAAAATTCACTTGGAAAATGTTGGAAAGTTTTTTAAGTTGGATAAAACATTTGAGATATTTGAGAACAAAAATAACGTTACATGATGGTTGATGAGCTGAGAAAAATATGATTCACGAATGAAAAATATCAACATGTTGAATTAAATATAGACTATTTGGCTCAGTATTTGTGTTTTTATGCTTGTTAGTATGGCCTGTTGTTAGCTTAGCAACATGCTAACACAAAACTCCACTTGAATGAACTGTATTGTTGGGTCTGTGTTCACATGAGGATGGCTATTTGTGTGATGTGCAAAATGGATGTAGAGCATTTCACTTTTGATGTACAGTACCAGAAATCAAAACTAACTAGGTTTGGGAACAGAGTTAGTCTGAACTGAAGCCCCAGGTCTACAGGAAAAGACTGCACTGTAGCAGGAACCGTCTCTGTCATGTCTGACCCTTCACAGAACTTGTCTCACCATTGATGGTGTTGATAGATATCACAAGACACAAGCAGACCACAAACTCTGACGTCCGTCTAGGGACAGTGTGTGTGTGTGTGTGTGAAAGCACATGTCAAATCATATTGCTCAATTTGTACTCTTACTACATACATGTTGTAATAAAATATATGCTTTAACACACATATCATTACAGAATCTGTGTGACGACACTACCGTTTCAGCCACCTTTGAGTTTTCCTGTGAACATGTCAAAATTGGTTGGCTGACAAGTTTGTGGGGAAAAAACTAAAAAAAAAAAACGAAGAAAAAAAACTATGCTTTTATAGCTGTCGGTTACTAAGATACTCTAGACAAGTGTACACAAAAACAGACAAAAGTGCTTACCAATGACTTATAAGCGCCCAGTGTTTTACAAAACATGGATTCTAGCTTTATTGGGTAACCGTTGCTCCCAAATAAAAGCAGGTGAACTCAAAGAAGGTAAGTACTCTAAGAAGAGTGTTTGCGCTAATATCTGCTATAAAGCCCCATGTGCCAACACTGAGAATTACATCCATAGAAAACAAAAATCACAAACAGGACCTATGTAATATCTCAATAGTTATTTTTAAAAGTTCCTAATTTCGTTTTGGAGGTCTCCAACATGCATCCAAGGTCACAACAACAAAAAAAACTCTCTGATATACTCCAATGATGCATAACTGAGAACATTTCGCTCTGATACTGTACATTTTGCAATGCAACAATACACTCACCTAAAGGATTACTAGGAACACCATACTAATACTGTGTTTGACCCCCTTTCGCTTTCAGAACTGCCTTAATTGTACGTGGCATTGATTCAACAAGGTGCTGAAAGCATTATTTAGAAATGTTGGCCCATATTGATAGGATAGCATCTTGCAGTTGATGGAGATTTGTGGGATGCACATCCAGGGTACCGAAGCTTCCGTTCCACCACATCCCAAAGATGCTCTATTGGGTTGAGATCTGGTGACTGTGGGGGCCATTTTAGTACAGTGAACTCATTGTCATGTTCAAGAAACCAATTTGAAATGATTTAAGCTTTGTGACATACTGGAAGCTCAGGTAGGCCGTGGCATTTAAACGATGCCCAATTGGCACTAAGGGGCCTAAAGTGTGCCAAGAAAACATCCCCCACACCATTACACCACCACCACCAGCCTGCACAGTGGTAACAAGGCATGATGGATCCATGTACTCATTCTGTTTACGCCAAATTCTGACTCTACCATCTGAATGTCTCAACAGAAATTGAGACTCATCAGACAAGGCAGCATTTTTCCAGTCTTCAACTGTTCATTTTTGGTGAGCTCTTGCAAATTGTAGCCTCTTTTTCCTATTTGTAGTGGAGATGAGTGGTACCCGGTGGGGTCTTCTGCTGTTGTAGCCAATCAGCCTCAAGGTTGTGTGTGTTGTGGCTTCACAAATGCTTTGCTGCATACCTCGGTTGTAACGAGTGGTTATTTCAGTCAAAGTTGCTCTTCTATCAGCTTGAATCAGTCGGCCCATTCTCCTCTGACTTCTAGCATCAACAAGGCATTTTCGCCCACAGGACTGCCGCATACTGGATGTTTTTCCCTTTTCACACCATTGTTTGTAAACCCTAGAAACGGTTGTGCGTGAAAATCCCAGTAACTGAGCAAATTGTGAAATACTCAGACCGGCCCATCTGGCACCAAACAACCACGCCACGCTCAAAATTGCTTAAATCACCTTTCTTTCCCATTCTGACATTCAGTTTGGAGTTCAGGAGATTGTATTGACCAGGACCACACCCCTAAATGCATTGAAGCAACTGCCATGTGATTGGTTGATTAGATAATTGCATTAAATGAGAAATTGAACAGGTGTTCCTAATAATCCTTTAGGTGAGTGCATATTTTGTGCCATATATTTGTGTTATTGTTTGTGTATCTAAGTGGAGATAATCTTCTCTTATACAAGATTTACCTGTTTATTTACTGAGCTGATACCACAATACATCCACATTCAAAGTTCAAAAAGAAAAGTGTTTTGAACAGAGTGCATGAGCTTGTGTATGTATGCGTGTGAATGTGTGTAGTAGTGCGAGTATCAGCTTTACTGTCAAGTACTATCAGCACAGACACAAATACACACATGCACCAACAAACTAGAGTCTCGATTAATCCCGAAAGAGTGCAAAACCAAATAGGCTTCATGGGAGAGAGTGAAGGAGAGAAAAACATGAAATTTACAGTATATCTCGGCAGAGCATACTGAAGTGCTGAATAGTGTGAGTGTGTGTAGGGGGGAGGAGGGGTCTCTAATACTGATTATAAATAGGATTAGTGGATTATTTGGGTTTTGGATGGAGGAGAATGTTGAGAGAGACACTTTTCTCCCATCATTCTGTTCATCCAAAGAGTTCTTAGTCTCTCTCTCTCTGATTGCGCATATTTGTTTTGTGACACTAGACTTAGACTATCTCAAAAGTTTCCGTTTCTTCATTAATGGCACAATTAATGTCTGGAAATGTAAACTGATATTTCCTACTGAGACACTACAACAAAATATATAAATAACCGGCTTAAAACTTTCTTTGAGGTGAAAATACTCAGCGTGCCTAAGACTTCTGCACAGTAGTGTATATACACATACATATCCATTGGTTATTTTGGGGGTTTATTTACTATTTTAATAATGTATTACAGTGTAGCAAGGTCTATAACAGCTTTTCCCTGTTAAAGTCATTATTTCAAATAATGAGGGTCACAAAACACCTGTTTTGATGAGTACAACACAATCTGGACCATTTTAAGGACACTGTGTCAAAGGTTACCAGACATCCAGTGTTCATGTGGACCGTTTTAGGTGTGAATATCAGTATTTAAAGTTGAAGGAAAGCTATTACACACCACTTCCTGTGATGGAATGTGTCATCACACTTTTTTTCTTTCTTTTTGAGGGAAATTCCGCTCCAAAAAGTGATGAGAGCATGATGAAAGATGGAATTAAGTAATCAACGTTTTTAACCTTTCTCTGTTCTTTAGCTTTGAGCGCAATGTGCCAGCTTTGAAAAGAGAAGGTGTAGCACTGCTGAATGATGAAAATAAGACAGACACAGAGAGAGAGGAGTGAGACTTCATTAGGTCTATATGGAAATTGATGAAAGCGGACCGTAAAATAGGTGGCCCTGATGTTAGCATGCTCATTGAAGAAAGCCTGAAAAATTACACGACTCTACCAAAGAAACGTGTACCCTCATAATCTGCATGTAATCTAATAACTTCATAAATGGCTTTTTTATCATCATTTTCACTTTCCTTGTCTGGTCGTGTTACTTAGGACCAGAAATATACCTAACGCTTCAAACTATGCAAGTTCAATTTGCTAAGCAAGTAAGGCCACTATGGGTTTTAAGACCTACATCTCAGTCTATTCAGTGCAAGCCTCTCCCTTTTTATGAAAATAAGGTTCATTATACAATATTGTCATACGACAATACAGATACGATAACATGTTGCAAGATTTGTCGCTCCTATTTGGGTTGCCACAAGGGGCGCTATAGCTAGCATTAGCATAAACGTTGTCTTCTATGGTTTGTTTTTGTTTTTCAGGTCAACTCCTGTCATGGTGGAGCAACAGTTAGAGAAGAATCTTGCTGACCAGATTAATTCAAGTTAAATTAGAGGACCGTCGGCATAAAATTGGAGTGTTGTTTGCTAATTGCTGCAATTCGTTAAACAAAAAACTTGGATGGACGGACTGCGTTTCCAGACTCCACAAGACATCAGTGGCCGTTTACCATTGTCGGAACAGCATACTGTTTAGTATTGCACTTTTTGCACTCTTTTCCGAACACGACGGTCGCACCTAGTGGAGCTTCAGTTGTATGTACACCATCCAAGTGCACGAACGCTTCAAACTATGCAAGTTCAATTTGCTAAGCAAGTAAGGCCACTATGGGTTTTAAGACCTATATCTCAGTCTATTCAGTGCAAGCCTCTCCCAATTTTATGAAAATAAGGTTTATTATACAATATTGTGATACGACAATACGATAAGATAACATGTTGCAAGATTTGTCGCTCCTATTTGGGTTGCCACAAGGGGCGCTATAGCTAGCATTAGCATAATCGTCGTCTTCTATGGTTTGTTTTTGTTTTTCAGGTCAACTCCTGTCATGGTGGAGCAACAGTTAGAGAAGAATCTTGCTGACCAGATTAATTCAAGTTAAATTAGAGGACCGTCGGCATTAAAATTGGAGTGTTGTTTGCTAATTGCTGCAATTCGTTAAACAAAAAACTTGGATGGACGGACTGCGTTTCCAGACTCCACAAGACATCAGTGGCCGTTTACCATTGTCGGAACAGCATATTGTTTAGTATTGCACTTTTTGCACTCTTTTCCGAACACGACGTTCGCACCTAGTGGAGCTTCAGTTGTATGTGCACCATCCAAGTGCACGAACGCTTCAAACTATGCAAGTTCAATTTGCTAAGCAAGTAAGGCCACTATGGGTTTTAAGACCTATATCTCAGTCTATTCAGTGCAAGCCTCGTTTATTATACAATATTGTGATACGACAATACGATACGATAACATGTTGCAAGATTTGTCGCCCCTATTTGAGTTGCCACAAGGGGCGCTATAGCTAGCATTAGCATAAACGTTGTCTTCTATGGTTTGTTTTTGTTTTTCAGGTCAACTCCTGTCATGGTGGAGCAACAGTTAGAGAATAATCTTGCTGATCAGATTTATTCAAGTTAAATTAGAGGACCGTCGGCATTAAAATTGGAGTGTTGTTTGCTAATTGCTGCAATTCGTTAAACAAAAAACTTGGATGGACGGACTGCGTTTCCAGACTCCACAAGACATCAGTGGCCGTTTACCGTTGTTGGAACAGCATACTGTTTAGTATTGCACTTTTTGCACTCTTTTCCGAACACGACGCTCGCACCTAGTGGAGCTTCAGTTGTATGTACACCATCCAAGTGCACGAATGCTTCAAACTATGCAAGTTCAATTTGCTAAGCAAGTAAGGCCACTATGGGTTTTAAGACCTATATCTCAGTCTATTCAGTGCAAGCCTCTCCCAATTTTATGAACATAAGGTTTATTATACAATATTGTGATACGACAATACGATAAGATAACATGTTGCAAGATTTGTCGCCCTATTTGGGTTGCCACAAGGGGCGCTATAGCTAGCATTAGCATAATCGTCGTCTTCTATGGTTTGTTTTTGTTTTTCAGGTCAACTCCTGTCATGGTGGAGCAACAGTTAGAGAAGAATCTTGCTGATCAGATTAATTCAAGTTAAATTAGAGGACTGTAGGCATTAAAATTGGAGTGTTGTTTGCTAATTGCTGCAATTCGTTAAACAAAAAACTTGGTATGGACGGACTGCGTTTCCAGACTCCACAAGACATCAGTGGGCGTTTACCGTTGTCAGAACAGCATGTTGTTTAATATTGCACTTTTCGCACTCTTTTCCGAACACGACGTCGCACCTAGTGGACCTTCAGTTGTATGTGCACCATCCAAGTGCGCGAACCGTCGAGGAACGCGGCAGTCAAAGTATATAATTTGTGTTTAAGTATGTACAATGTGAACGCATGCTTACAACATGTTGGCTAGGCAATTAAGGTTCGCATTTTCGACAGTGACTACGTTTACATGCAGCCAATAACCCGTTCAAAACCGGGATATTAGCAATAACCCGGCTCGCGAACGGCCATGTAAACACCGGCAAAAACTATATTATATCATACCTGAGGTACCCCTTTTCTAACCCGAATTTTTGATCATGTAAACGCGAATCGGCATATCCCCATAGTGATTTGTGTTCTGCGCATGTTCTATTCGCAAGGAATCTTGGTCTTTTGAGTAGAGAAACTTCTCGCGCATACAAAAATCCGCGTGCAGTATACCGGAAGTAAACATGGCGAGACACAGCACAGCATACTTTGAGCAATAACGTTACCAGCATCAAAGCGCAAACAAAGGCGATCGCTATCACCGTTTACATCGGGATATTGCAATTCCATGTATACAGGAGAAATTCTCTCTGCTCACGCATGTAAACGGGGTTATTCCTAATGTTTCAAAAACCCGAATAGTGACCTTAACCTGACCATAACCCGAAAATTGGCTGCATGTAAACGTAGTCAGACTCTGTTTTCCCATTTTCTCTTTCAAGGTGCATTTCACATGTATATCATTTTTAAGATTTATTTCCATCACAAAGAGAGCAGTATTATGGATTTTTCAGGTCCTTTTGTAAGGCAATCAAAGCTCAGAATGACAGTTAAAGAGAAGCTTCCTGTCGTCAACAGCCCAGGTGTGTGTGTGAGTGTGTGTGAGAGAGAGATGAGATGCGTAGGTAAAAAATTGCTCTTATTGCTTCCAATACATAGTAAGTCTTGTGGCGAAGCTTTATTAGACCACAAACTGACATCAACCTCAGTCCTGTGTGTGGGAGCAGGTGTTCAGAGAGGAAGGCAGTTTTTTGAGATGGCTTTTACATGGGTTTAAAATAAAGAAAATAGTTTCTTCTTCATTTCTCCGCCCATCCAATATGCGCGCATCCTTAACAGCACAAATACTCCCTCACGTACCAAGACAGGTAACCTGTATCGCCTCTTCGCTGAATCATTGGGATAGTGGAAGTCATTTTGTTTTGAACGCATTCGCTCTGACAAAGGAACAAGCGTTCACTTTTCAGGCGCACAAACATTGTGCTTTTTAATCACTACAGGAACAAAGAATAGATTTGTTGCCAGCTCTTGGTGCTTATCCTTTAAGTCTTTGTGGATGTCACACACACCTGTCGCTCTCCAAAAATCACTTTTCGGCATTACCTTGATCTCATATGCAACAATAGGGATGATTAGCAATGTTTTCTAATGCAAGCATTGCTATTACTATTGCTCATACAAAAGGTTAGAGATTTGAACAAACCACTAACTCGAAGTATTAACATTTGGAGTGTTTGGAACTATTTGTGCAAGGATATGAATTCATGCAACCTTGTTGGGAAGGGGTTTGCTGTTATATTTCAAGGCCTTGCAGTAATAACAAGGACAACAAATACAGAATGGCAGGGACCTATATGGGACCAAGATGTTGCATAAATGGTAATGTTATTGCTAAATCTGTCCAAAAAACATCGAATCTTTAACAAGTTTGATTTAGTATTGCTATTCCATAGGTACATTTTACTTACATCAATTTATTATTAAATAATTAAAATTAATTTATAAATTTATATAATTATAAAATTCACAACAATCCATACACATCCATGCATTGATTGTCCTAGGGTTGCACGTAATACTGGAGCCAATCCTGACGTCCTCGGGCCATAAGCAGGGAAACTGCTCACTGGATAAATACATATGATTATACATACAATTATTTTATTCAGGATGGATTGGATAAATAAAGGATCCTACTTCATATTAAGCATATTTAACTACAATGGTACTAATATTTAAAGTAATAATTTAATACAATGCACTTAATTTGGACATAACACTATTGTTATTTTTCATTTTATTCATTGCACGTTTGATTTCACCTCACAACCTGTGACAAAAGTTTTTATCATTTTCTTTTGTTTGTTTGAAAAATAAATAAAAATCGCAATTGTAATTTTAACATGCAGCCCTTTAATTGTGAAAGCGACAGATATGAGTCCATTAACTGTGCCTTGCATCACCTCATTCATTCATTATAATCGATTGATTTAAGTTTGTTTTATGTCAGTCTTGGCAGATTGAGTTATTTATTTGGTTTGATTTATTTATTTGGACATTCACCCACCCCCTAGTCTTAGGATGTTAGTGGTCCTTGCTGGTTTTAAAGTGATAGTTCACTTTGAAATTAATTTGTTTTGCAGTAGTTTCAATTTTGATATTTTAATGAACCGTTCTTGTCTATTATCAATCATATAATGGAGGTTTATGGTCACCACCTCAAGTGCATGCACAGAAAAGTCCAAATTAAACATGATTTAATAAGTAAGCATTGATGGCCCAGGACACTAAACGAGCGGTTTGTGTGAGAAAATTAACAGTATTTATATAATTTTTACCTAACCACAGCCACGTCCAAGTGCATCTGAGGCGCGGGCGCTTGTGGCTGCGGTCATGAGAGGTAAAAGCGATATAAATACCGTTCGTTTCTCACACAAACCGCTCGTTTTCGTGTCTTAGGCCATCAATGTGTACTTACATTTACGAGTCATTAAATCATGTTTAAATTTGGACTTCTCTGTGCATGTCTTTAAGGTGGTGACCATAGACTTGCATTATATGACTGACAGACACGAACGGTTTAACCTGTAAATATCAAAATTGAAACTACTGCGGAAACAGACACCTACATCTTGGATGCCCTTGAGGTAAGCTAAAACATACCAAAAATTAACTTTAAAGTGAACTATCCCTTTAAGTTGCCGGCAAAGAGGTAGAACTGGTTTTGAACCACCTTTTCCCTGTCAGTGGAAAAGGGACAATAAAGACTTGGTGGTTGGCTATTTTGACTTGGAAAATGCAAATTCTGTTATTATTTACTCACTCTCATTTCATTGCAAAATGGACTTCATTATTTAGTCCATACAATCAGAAGCCAATGGTTATCAAAGCTGTTTGCTTGCAACATTCTCCAAAATATCTTCTTTTATGGTCACAGAAGTCAGTCACACCGGTTTGGAACATTAGGCTGAGCAAAAAAAAAAAAATCATTATAGGGTGAACAATCCCTAAATAAGCTGCCATAGCAACCACATAGAACACCTTAGCAACTGCTTATAGGAACACTATTTTGGCTCCAACTTTTTTGCATGTGCATGCACCACTAACATTTTCTTGTTCATCTTCATAGGCACAAGACCAAATTCCCCCCTAAAGCCAAGAAACCACTCTCTTGCTTTCTCTATCTCCCTATCTCTATCTCTCTCGATCAATATTCTCCTCGCGAAATCACCATCCTGCTCATCAGCCATTTGTGACTCATAAATCTATCATGTAACATACTTCATCTCGAGTATCAAACTTCACGCTAATTACTGCAGCATTAGGCTAACAGGCTACCATTTTCATACCGTAACGTTTATAATGGCTTGGAAAACTTTGTTTGATTTAAGAACTTTTCTCATTTAGCTCCAAGAACTCACTTAGTAATTTATTTCAGACTCATGTTCTCAATTAAACGGAGACGGAATCTTAATTCAGCGTTAGCACCGGGATTTCCCAGAAGAACATAGAGGTTTAGTGCTAGCATATATAGACCAGGCTTAATCGTGGCAATCTGAGAGGGTTAACCTAATTTGGTAGCCTATAGAAGGTGCAGCGGTGGATTAGAGCCCACCTCTGTCAAACCCACAGCCAATTAAAGCCTTAATTATCCCGTTAATTATGCAGACAGGAAGTATCAGCTGCCGCCCGATTGTGTTTGGCTCTCAGAGGACAGGGACCTAATGGCCGATGGTAAGTCACCACAATGTCACACACAAATACGCACTAAGTGGGTGAGACAATTTAATTTCTGAGAAGAACAACGACAGTGGTGGAGATGTTAGCCTGTGCTTTACAACAGTCCTAATGCAAACAAACACGTATCGTTCATCGAAGTAGCATTTTTGGCTGTTTCGTTTGCATTTGTTATCTGTGTGTGTAAGCCCTATTGCCTGCTGGGAGACCACTGCCCAAAGGGTTCCTGTGTTTGTGTGTACCCCGTTCCTCTTATCTACTGAGGGAACCAGATATTGGACCCCTATATGATGTCACAAAACTAATCCCTCAACACACACACCTAATTACAAATGAGGCATGCCTGCCAGCATCAAGAATCTAATCACATTTCAAGCCAAGCGAGTAAATTTAGCTATTCCACACACACACACACACACACACATTCTGCCCTAAAGCTACAAAGATTGGGTCCAGCTTCCAAGCAGCCATGAGGTGTGCGAGTGTTCATGTATTCATGGAAATATGATGTTTGTTTTCATTTAAACACAAATCCAATTCTTGAAAGAATTAATTACACATTATATTAACTCTAAGTTATTTAATATTAATATATATATAACATCTTAATCGTCTACTTAGCAGATTATTCGGCCGAGAAAAATGCCTCCTAATCTCACGTCTCCGTTTCAATTTAATTTCTCATAATGTCTCAAACTGTGCTTGGATTTGTCAAGATGCCAAAGTCTGCAATCAAGAGATCTTAGAATGAACAAATATTTACCATGCATGCAAAACAAAGTAAAATGATTTATAATAACCATTTTCATTTCATAGTTCAATATTCTTCACATCAATCATCTTTTTTTGGTAAAACTTTACAATAAGGTTTCGTTAGTTAACATTAGTTAACTACATTAGGTAATATGAACTAATAAATGAACAGCACTTATACAGCATTTGTTAATGCTTATTTTCAACATTTAATAATACTTTATTAAAATCTTGTTAACATTAGTTAATGCACCATGAACTAACATGAACAAACAATGAACAGCTGTATTTTCATGAACTAACATTAACAAAGATGAACAAATGCAGTAACAAATGTATTGCTTACTGGTTAGTTCATGTTAGTAAATACATTAACTAATGTTAACTACTGAACCTTATTGTAAAGTGTTACCTTTTTTTAATCTCCTTCAGAATTGTACACTCAAAACAACCTAGCATTTTATAAACCCAATTTTGGGTCAAATATGGACAAACCCAGCCATTGGGTTTAATTTTTAAATTACATTTTAACCCAATGTTTGAGTTTGTCCATATTTGACCGCAATTGGGTTAGAACAACCCACACTGTAAAAAAAAATATTTCCAAGATTTATTATCACAACATATTTTCATTTGTTAAATCAACTTTAATTTATTTAGTTGAGATAACTTATTATTTTGAGTTTCTGATGATTAAATTAATCTTCTTCGTTGTATTAACTCACTTTTTCCAGTTCAATGAACTTAAAATTAAGGCAACCAGGTTACTTACTGTTTTAAGTTAAACCAACAATATTTTTTACAGTGTGTAAAAAGATATTTTCAAGATTTGTTATCACAACATTTTTTCTTTTGTTAAATCAACTTAAATAACTTATTTAGTTGAGATAACTTATTATTTTGAGTTTCTGATGATTAATCATTGTATTAACTCACTTTTTCCAGTTCAATCAACTTAAAATTAAGGCAACCCAGGTTACTTACTTTAAGTTAAATCAACAACATTTTTTTTTACAGTGCAGCATTTTTTAGAGTGTAAGAGAAACATTTGAGACAAAAGTTGATGCTTAAATTCAACTTATACTACGGGGCTGTTGAATGCTTGATTCTGATTGGTTGAGAACGTTCTAAAGGTGTGCAGTTATTTTCAGGGAAACACACGGCTAAAGTAGTTTCAGGCAGGTTTGTCCACATCACAGTTCCATATCACTGCGCGCAGTTAACTGTAATAACGGAAAATATGATACAATTCATAAGAAAAAACATGCAGCCCCACGCGCTTGATCTGCAATTTTCGATGTCTAACTTCACAATCAATGAATGCAGTTTAATTTTAATAAAGTATGTAGTCTTATCTACACAAAGACAAAGATCTAGACAAATCTATTAAATCTCCCGAATTATGAAAGTGCAACAACAATAGCAATAACATTTATGCATTTGGGAAAAAAAATAATAAAAAGGGAAAAAATAGAAGATAAGAAAAGACACTTTGCAGAAAGGTGGGCAGTTCATGACCTGGTCAGGAATGTGGTGCCGTACTTCCCAGAATGCCTCAGGAAACTGAACACCCTGTCTGTCAATCAAATTTCTGGGGTACTGTGAAGAGAATGACTGTCTAAATGTCTGATAACACTTTCTATGTGTACAGGTTTAGCAATATGGAGAACCGAATGTCCTCACTTATAGAGTGAACTATATGACAACCAATTAGTACGGACATTTTACTGGTCCCAAACTGACTTAAATCATGTTTTTATTTAAACGTAATCTAATTGGACATAGTAGGCCATATAAAATATCCAACACTACGAATTCGACGAATGATTAAAAGTGTCTAATTCGTACTGACTGTCACTTTAATACGAATTTGTACGATTCGTCTGAAACCCACGTGATGGGTACCGTATTTTCCGCACTATAAGGCGCACTTAAAAGCCTTTAATTTTCTCAAAAAACGACAGTGCGCCTTATAATCCAGAGCGCCTTATATATGGATCAATTGGTTAACAACGCTCCGCGTTATTAAATTCTCCTGCGAACTCGCGCTCCTGTCCATCTTAAGGAGGTCACACACCGGACGAGAAACCACATCTTTAAAATTCAAACACATTATTCTCTATGAGTGTACACACACCGGCGGCACCACGGTGCCCAGCAACAGCTCAGGACCGTTTTCAAAATCCTGCTGCGCCACAGAGCGCCATTTACATAGTTTTATATAAAATTTATTTTTTTGTCTCAAATCGTTTCCAATGGATCCTGACTTCGCCCTATGCTGCAATAAATATTTTGTTTTGCATTCATTTACAGAAATCAGCTGCTTGAATGACAATCGCTGATGTTATTGGATTTTTCAGGTGAGATTTTCAATTCATTCAGTTAACGGATGCTCTGAGGTAAAGTTTTCAGACTGCAGACTCAGCAACGATTGTATTTAATTGTACAGTACAATCATAACACAGAACAGACATTATCTTCATATCATAATGTCATTAAACATAACAATATTGCTGGCCATACACTGATGAGAAAGTGTGCGTCTGGTGTGCCGATAGGTCTACCTGGAGTTGTGAATGTAAGTTACGTGCCCGCCCCAGCGCGCTCATGCTTACTAAATAAACGCCTCACCTCCGCGCCGCGCACTCGTTACATTCCCTTTAGCACATCTAGTGGATGCATAATGCAAACCCAGTCAAACGTTTGACTGCAGTATCTTATGCGCCTTATAATCCGGTGCGCCCTATATATGAAAAATGTCCTAAAATAGGTCATTAATTGAAGGTGCGCCTTATAATCCGGTGCGCCTTATAGTGCGGAAAATACGGTAGGTTTAGGGGCGGGGTAAGGGGTAGGTCATTCATACGAATTCATATGAATTGGCCAATTCGTAAAATATGTATCGATTTAGCAAAATCTTACTAATTCGTGACGAGTGAGGTCGTATGAATTGTTACGAATTAGCCACTTTTTAATCATTCGTTAAATTCGTACGACTTAGTCGTGATATTGAGTTTGAAAATATCACTAACCTGATATAAAGCATGTGTATGTGTGTTGACAGGAGTTTGTATACATGGTTACAAAAATTCCATTTCAAGATTCTCTTCCAAGATTTTTTTAAATTTGATTTATTAGACAGTAAAAAAAATGCATAAGACGCCATCACAGTGTCATTACACATCTATCAGAACTGTCGAAGGGTAACACAAGAAAGTTAAACTTCTTTCCATGTCCTTGCGAAGCGCCTCCCCACAGTCAAGAAAATGGGCGGGCCTGCTGTTTGACACAGGAGCAAACAGCACTGACAGCTTCCTTCCTCAGGGTAAACACGCCCCAAACCCTTTATACACACACACCAGCTTCTCCTCAAGGTAAACATACCATTACCTCTAGCATGCAGGTCAGGGAGACAAACCCTCACAAGTCATCAACACAGTGTGTCTTGTGCCACTTGTCTTTGTATTCAGTGTTTAAGAGTGTGAGCCAGTGCTCAGAGTCATTTAGTTAACAATATTTCAACAACCCATCTCTCTCTGTCAGTGATCTTGTGTTTTTGTGTGTTTTCTTTTTAGCCAGTTTTGCTGAATTTAAAATGCATCCTACATGTAAACTACAGTATGATGTTGTACTGCCATAAGTGATTAACATATTCATGTACTGAGGACTAGGGATTAAAGTGCGTAGTGATGCCTGGAACCAATTTGATCATGAAAATACAAGTGCAAGATATGCAGCACCAATCTGTCATATACACAACATTATAATGAGCACACCATTGTAATAGAATGTAATAAAATGACAAAAATGGCAACGTGCACATCCCTAACTATGACACGGCAACGTAATTACAAAGAATATATTTCTAAAAACTTGCACCATGGTATGATACAGTACATGGCACCATGTTTTTAAAAATAAAACATGGAAGTATGATACATTTGTAAAAACAAATATGCTAATTGTATGCTAATGTCCAAAAACACGGAATCACTATGGTGCAAGTCCAAAGAAAGAACATGGTAATACCATGTCCAGTTAAATACAGAGCCATGGTGAATTTTGCTGCTTTTTAGTGTTTGGTCGCTACAGCTGTGATTTCTTGACTCCCACTCTTTGATATAAACCTGTGTGGTTTGACCACACTATGTAGCTAGAGGCTTTACTAGGGCGTGTGCGTGTTTGTGTGTGTGTATGCATGCATGCACACTTGTGTTTGTTATACCACTGAGGGTGGGAATGTTATCTCAAGCACTGATCCATGAGTGTCAGAAAACAGTGTGGAAATGTGTGTGTTCAATTTGAGGTCTCACTTTCTAATAAGCATGCAAAAAAAATAATGAGTTTATTCTCAAAATTGTATTACAACTTTTTTTTTCGAAATTTAACGAGTTTAATTTCACATTATACTGACTTTAATCTCAATATTTAATGAGTTTATTCTCAAGATTGTATTTCAACTTTTTTTCTTGAAATTTAACGAGTTTAATCTTCGAGATGATTATTTTTTTATTATTGCTTGGCCTTAATCCTTTTAAAGTCATTATAATATCGGGATTAAACTTCATTCAATTTCTAGAAAAAGTTGAAATACAATCTTAGAATAAACTCATTAAATTTCGAGAATAAAGTCATTATAATGCGAGATTAAACTCGTTAAACTTCTAGAATAAAAAAAGCAATACAATCTTGAGAATAAACTCATTAAATATAGAGATTAAACTCGTTACATTTTAGAAAAAAAGTCAAAATACAATCTTGAGAATAAACTCTTTAAATATTGAGAATAAAGTCATTATAATGTCAGATTAAACTCATTAAATTGAGAAAAAAAGTCATAAATACAATCTTGAGAATAAACTCTTTAAATATCGAGAATAAAGTCATTATAATGCAGATTAAAATCGTTAAATTTCTAGAAAAAAGTCGCAATACAATCTTGTAGAATAAACTCTTTAAATTTCGAGATTAAACTCCTTAAATTTAGAGAAAAAAAGTCATAAATACAATCTTGAAAATAAACTCATTAAAATTTGAGATTAAAGTCATTATAATGCAAGTTTAAACTCGTTAAATTGAGAAAAAAAGTCAAAATACAATCTTGAGAATAAACTCATTAAATATCGAGAATAAAGTCGTTGTGTTTCAGAAAAAAAAAAAGTTAAATTTCGAGATAAAACTCGCAATACAATCTTGAAAATAAACTCATTAAATTGAGATTAAAGTCATTTTAATGCGAGATTAAACTCGTTAAATTGAGAAAAAAACGTCAAAATAATCTTGAGAATAAAGTCATTAAATATTGAGAATGAAGTCGTTGTGTTTCAGAGAAAAAAAATAGTTAAAGTTCAGAAAAAAGTCGCAATAAAATCTTGAGAATAAACACAACGACTTTATTTTCTATATTTAATGAGTTTATGCTCAAGATTGTATTTCGCATTACTCAAGATTGTTTATTCTTGCATTATAATGACTTTAATCTCGAGATTATTTTATTTTTTTATTCATTGCTTGGCCCTAATCCTCTTTCATAGAATTGCAATAGAATTATTATTCTTTTTTTACTATATGGCCAGTAAGACATAAAATGATCTTACAAATGCGCTGGGCCATCCTGTAGATATGTAATGCTGATTAGAAAACTGTAGTTGTGAATCTTCGTTAGTGTATAAAAATTTAAGATTTACTTTGGCAGGAGGTATGTAGGATTTTTATGCCACTTTAAAAAATATTTAATAAATATGCAACTGTTTGCAGCCTAAACAAAGCCACACCTATTATATGGAAGTTAAATATTACACTGAAGATTATAACATAGATTCCTAACCAAGCATAAAGCAGAATATACCAATGAATACAATAGAGACAGCCCTGCCCTGTAAACTTACAAAAGATGGGTCAAAGAAAGTTACCATTCATGATGAACTCTCTAATGCAATATATGAATTGTGTAATTTTTACTTTTTCATATGCACTGCTAAATGATTCGCAATAGTACTGCAAAAGTGCATTAAGAAAGTAAATAGGATCTCAAATATAGTCCACAAAATTCACTTAAAAAAATGACCAAATATCATATGAAATGGAGAAACCTGGGTACAATAAATGCACACACAAGCTGGACATGAATTATAATTCTGAAAATAAACCACCTAATCTGGACCACTCTACTGTCTCAGGATTAGCCCAGTGAAGTGTGTCTGTGCGCGTGTGCGTGTGTGTGTGTGTGAGAGAGAGAGAGAGGTCAGGTCAGGCTTACACACTCGGCCCTGAAGACCCTGCCATGAAATGAAATCCCTTTAATCTGTCATCACCTGCAGAGAGGTGTAGAGTGGAACGTGCAATATCAGGCTGTGTGTGTGTGTACATGTTCCATTTTTATTTAGACTGGCAATACTGATGGATATTTAGTGTTATGAGCAATAGAGGTGTGCAAAGCAATATGAGATGATGACTGAAGGTTTTTAAGTAGTTGATAGTTTGCTCTAAATTGTTTTTGTGAAAAAAAGTCCTGTGTTTAATGTTATAACAACTCAACACAAGATACACACACATTGAAAATCAATTAGTGTTGGGCGATATGCTCCATTTCCATATCGTCCTATCGTCCGCCTGTGAGATCGGCGATACACGATATTATCGTGAGGGGCGGGGTTTACTTATTTGATTATTAACTTGATTAGTTACTCATTAATTTGCTTGTTTTATTACTTTGTTTTATATAGATGTATCTTTTTTTTTCTATTTTGCTAGCAAATGTGGAGTGTTTATTAATAGGATCAGGTTATTTCCTGGTATAGTGAGGTAAAAAAATATCCTAATCATTTTTTATATTTCAACATGTCAACGGGAAATTTACGGACACATAGCCTATCCTCATGCTGTTACATGCAGCATTTTAACTTTCTGCACGAGATGAAAATGCGTTTAAATAATTTATTGGGTCAGAAAGTTTCGGAGTTTGTGATGTCTTCCTACCAGTGCTTTGTCTGTTTAGATGCACTTCACATGCGCACTTAGTAAGCACGAAGTACGCGGGTTAATGTGTTTTTATGCCGGGAGAAATCAGAGCAAGGGGCAAACATCTAGCCGAGTCGATCGGTTTATATACTTATGACTTGACTCTGATAAAGGAAAACGGGTTTATGCGTTTACATGACCACATGCATTGTCAGTATATTCAACATAACCGGGTTAAGAACATGCAGGTAAACACGCTCATTCCCTGAAAGTGAAAGTAAAAAAGGACTGCTTTCGGTATCTGCATTAAGCCGCGTTCTCTAGAGACGACGATGAAAGCGGTAGCTATAATACTATTTTAGTAATATTATTATTATTAATAATATTTAGTAATTGTATTGTTTTTAGTGTTGGTGTCATTAAACGTTTTTTTAATGTGCTTTATGGAAACAAAATACTGACGAACAACGATGCCGTTTTCATCTTGGATCTATATAAGAATGATGCGTCTGTTAAAACAAGCACTCTTGATAATTTGTGAATGGATCACCTTGTAATACAATTTTGATGTGGGATGTAGTTTTTTAGTCTGTTTTAAAACATTCTCCTCATAAGCGCGTGTTGGTGTTGTCGCAAGTGTTATAACACGTGGTGATGAATTATGTTCATTCATGTTATGAATTTAGGCAAGGCGAATTAATTGTAGTTCCTTATATTAATTTAATAACAATACTAGCTTTATAATAATAATAATAGGCCAAATAATTTAATACATTAATGGTAAAACGAGCTAATTATCGTATTGATATCGTCAAAGGCATCTGCCGTCGGCGATATCTCAGACAATCGTCGATACACGATACTATCGTCTATCGGCACAACCCTAAAATCAATAGACATTTTTCATGTAGGACTAATTCATAGGGTGACCACCTGCTAATAAGCCCAAGGGGGGGCAAGGGGCATGTCTCTGAGGGAAAATGTGGGACACTGCCTGGCGCTGCGGTGCCCCCACCCCACGGGCAGACTCATCTGATCGTAGTTTACCCATTTCTAGCACATACCACCTTAAATAGTATAGTAATAATGCCCTATTCCCCTGAAACATGTGTAATTGCTGATGTATGCTCATGAATACGCCAACCAAAGTGTATTGTTTTCTAAATAAAGATTCATAATATTTTGAACATTCAATAAATTGACAGGTGCACGTCCACTTACAATTTATTTTAGCTATTTAATTTTATTTATATTTCATTACAATTTATTCACTTTAAATAAACAGTTAAAAACTGAGAGGTATAACTCCAGAGGTTCACGGAACGAGAAGGTGCGCCGTCATGACAACAATGAAAAAGTTGACGACAACCTAGTCAGCAGTTCAACTGAGGTCACGTGGGTGTGACAACAGTAGCGTCCTCAACAGTCAAGTAATGTTTGTTTGGCTGCCTGGGTCTCAAGTTTTTTCAGCTTTGTACAACATTTGCTTCATACATTTACTGTAATTCAATTGTATTGTTAGAGGAAAAGCTTTACCATTTAATTGAGCTGTGCATGAGTTTGCCACTTACATTGTTCTTTTCTCCGTCAGTGCAATAACTGCGTCCATGTTATGAGCGGAGTTTTTATTTACTTTAACTGCTCAATGCTCTGGTATTATCAATGGGATTATGTATTTCAGGTGTTGATAATAATTAAAATTATTTAAAAACAGAATATTAGCATAGCTCACTTACATTCACTGAAATATTGAAAGGTTAGCGATACTGATTCAAAACACGAGCGCCAGTGATTGAATGTCAAAGCACCATTTGGACGGCCAGCCGAACTGAAAGTTTTGATTGGTTTTGCACCCAAGTCAGACCTGTCCGTTATTGGCTGAAGTGCTTCAGATCGATCTGTTATAGGCTGAAGCGCAGGGTCTCCACCGCAGTAGTTTTGAAAAGTGTGTGTCAAATGTCAGCTTGCCCTGTTGCTTCCTCTGCACCTTTGTCAAAGTGCTTCCATAGTACTTTGTACTTTTGGTGGAAAACAAATGTAGCGAAGTTGAATACTTTATTTTTATTCTACTCAAATAAATCTATTCAAGTACTGTAACGAAAGTATTTGTAATTAAAGCTGCAAGCAGCGATGGGCGGGCCCTCACACCTGTAGCGAGTCGGGTGTGTGAGGCAGCCGCGTTGCATATTCTGGAGCTCAGCTGGTGCGGCTGTGATTTTGCTACGCATCCAAATCACCCAAAAATGTACGTAAAATTCAAAATGGCCAACTTCCTGTTGAGTTTAGGGCATCGCTCCAAGAGACTTTTCTGTGCGTCTGGGACATGGTAGATGTACCACAGAAATTCCGTACATGTAGGTCAAAACGCGCGGCGGGGCTGCTTCGTTAAAGGTCACTTCCTGTTACCAGCAGGTGGCGCTATGACTATGGGTGAATGTCAGCATGTAGATTTGTTCAGGGCGGGACTCTTGTCAATATGAGTAAAATTTTGTGCAGATCTGGGCATTTACAGCCAAGTTACTACATGCTTCCTGTTTCATGACGAATCATCGACGCCACGGACACGCCCATCAACGAAAATGCGCAGATAGCATAACTTTACATCGTCAATGTGTTTAGAAGGCACAGCAGAAATTTGAAGATAGATACGACTAAATCCCTAAGAGGAGTTTGTTAGAGTACGGAGTGTAAATCGTCCCAAAATGGCCACCAAAATTAAAATGGCGGACTTCCTATCGAGTTTAGGGTATGGGTTCTTGAGGCTTTTTTGTGCGCCTTCATATAATACACATCCCCACCAGATTTCGTGCATGTAGGTTGAACGTGGACGAGGGCTAATTTTTTCCAATTTCTCTAGGTGGCGTCAGTGAGCCATTTTGCCACGCCCATCCGCGAAACCCACAAAATACGTAATTTTTCACCAGTCCTGACATGCGTGCCAAATTTGGTGAGTTTTTGAGCATGTTGCGGCCGCGAAAATGGTGCTTACTTTGCAGAAAAAAAGAAAAAAAAAGAATCCTAACAGTTTCAATATGGGGCCTCGCACCGTTAGTGCTCAGGCCTAATTAGTTACTTTCCACCTCTGGACCTTCCACCTTTCCACCATGGACGTCCCATTTTGTATGGACATTTGCACACATCTATAGCACCATATATACACATACATACACACACTGTATATCCCATATACCTCTGTTTACCATGCTATTTTTTGTTTCCATGTAAAAAGGGTCTATTATGTGTTGGAAGCACAAGTTGACAATCTGAAGAATCTTCATGTATCTATTTTCCATTAAATTAAAGCATATTGTCACCACAGCAGTGCAAGCATGGCGAGTCAACATACCATTTTTGAGCCTGAACATGAACACAAATGAGATTTCAGAACTGTTGTCTGGAAAAGAGCTGCGAAAAACGCCATAACAGCATACAAATTTGGAACAACAAGAGGGTGAGAAAATAATGGCATGATTTTTCCTTTTCAGCTGAACTATTTCTTTAAGTTCTACCAAGCACCGCCTTCAGGAACACACGTGCACTTCACATGATGCCTCTTAACACAGCTTTACCACCAGAATAAAAAAACAGCAACTTGAACAAATACGATTGGCCCACTGAATCACCTTAAAATGGGATTCTGAAATCGTATCAAGCTGAATTTTTGAATTAGTTCAAAGATGTTGAAAATAAAGTGATAAACCACACAGAATGAGGGGGAAGGAGAGAAGAAACAGAATTTCAGATAGAAAAGAGCCATGTTCTTTGGCGACGTGACATGCCCGCAGTTTCCTGTGAGTGAGAGGAAAGGAGACGTGTGGGGCGAAACGCTAGGTGAAACAGCATGTGAAGTGACACCACTGCTACTGTCTTCCTCCGAAAGACAGAAAGAGAAAGGTAGGCTCATCCTGTCTTGAGTAGTGAGGTTAAATTGTGTTGATGTGTGGGTGGATTTATCCTGTCAAAGGTGATGTCAGATCGTGCTGAGTGGGCGCAATAACAGCAGTCAACAGCCAAAAACACAGGTATGCATAGGCACACAGTTATATCACATATACTCAATGGTGTACAAATTGTACACAGAATGCTGTTGACATCATTAAAATCATTTTACAAAGTAACGGTTTAAGGTGTTCCAAAACATACGAAATATACTCGAAATATAATTTTGTCTTCTAACATTCCTAGCAATAAGTCAAACTTGAGTATTTAAAAAAGTCTATGTAATTTGTACATTTAGATTCAAATCAAAGTTTTGCAACAGATAAAGCCAGATTTTATGAGAAAACATAACTATTATAAAAAAGTAGCAATTTCATATGAATTTGTATGATGTGAATGTATGGAAACATAAAATTTTCCGAAAAACCACCTGAACCCGTATAAGCAGATCATACAAAACTGAACAAATGAGATTGTATGACTCCATACAAACGAGTGGCTTTATACCTCCATTTTCTATACCATTAGCATTGCTAAGTTAAATGTAAAAACTGTAGCACAGATAAATCAGTTTTAAAAATCATAACTGACAACTCAAGTCAATTTATCTATGAAAAGAACAGGCTAGGATATTCTTATCTTGGCCAACAGAGCTAATTAGCAGTTTAAAAAGGCCTAGCGTACAGGCTTGAACTGTGGCCAAACCCTTGACTGCAGTTATTAGCCTTTTAATGATCTTTAACCCGTATTTACGATTAGAGTTCCTCGCATTTCAAATAACTGTAAATAATGCTGTGAATGTGTGCACCGTAGGTGTAAAATCAAATGGATGGGAAGACAAGAGTGCAAAGGAGCAATCTATGGTAGGCATGATTGTCAGGCATGAAATTGAACACCAAGCTCCTCTTAAAATTATCAAACTGACTATTTTCTACCACAACATTGTATTAAACAGCTCATCTCTACAGGTTATGTTTACAGTTGGCAAGAGATGCATTTCTTTCCATAAGCTATTAATAGGTGTGGTTAAGAGCATGTTCGCTGCTGGTGTGTGGGCTCTGAACTCTTTAAACTGCATGTGTGTTACTTACAACTTCTGCTACATGTCATCTACAGAATCACAGATTCTAACATTGTTGGCCGGCATTACTTTTTAAAAGTAACAAGTTACTTTAGATAGACAGACAGATGTACAGTATTAAGTGTAGAACAGGGTTTGCAGAGTTAAAGGTGCACTATGCTAGCCTGGCATGCCAGACCTACATCAAGATGTTAGGTCTGGAAACTCTTCATTGAGGGCTCAATCCAAGGGCGGGATAAACGGTTGCCTTTCAAATTCTCTCTGCATGCAATTGGATAGCGCTACAGCCAATCAGAGCAACAAAGAATGTGACCTACTCAGCGGAGCAAGTTAATATATTAAACTTTTAGCGTATCCAGTCCAGCTGTCAACATTGAACATTGAAAATAAGGGAATTTCCTGGAAACATCCCAAAATAAGGGATTTTTTTGTTTTTTACACAACCCACAAACTTTAAAAATAAAACACTAATCATTAAAAGTCTAAAGAGTTTATAACTAGCCTACACTGTATATGTGTGAGAGAGAAAGAGACAGTATATGTGTGTGTGTGTATGAGAGAGAAAGAGACAGTGTGTCATTAAAAAAAATAATATCATAGAGAATGTTTAAACACTAATATCAGCTTACGAGGGAAACGGAGGCGGATTAGTGAGTGCTTCGGAGTGTTGGAGATGATTCGGGAGAGGTCCGTGCACCTTAACCGATCAGAGCGCGCGTAACATGGAGTAAGGCCTTTATCCTCGATGACGAAATGACAAGTCTGATCGTTTCGCCACAGCTTTTTTGTAACAGCGCGCGCGACGCCGGCCGCATCCGAGGATAAACGACTTAAAACCGAATATGTCAGAGCTTGCTCTGACCGTCGAACTCTTCCAGAGTTGGGGTTTTCCAGCTAAAACCCCTATGGAGAATTGCTAGACCATGCTCTTCTGCAAAATACTTTTTGGTGCCGCTAGGGTGCGTCTAGATTTCTAGGCTAGCACTATGCAAGAATTGTACCTTAAAGGGGAAATGAAGCAGTGAATCAAGTTTACATGATTTACAAGATGGATTTCCAATATAATCAACAATTATATAAGAAACATGACAAATGTAAACATTTAGAAAGAAAAAAGAAAAAACGTTATATCTTTCGCGGCCAGGGCGCCGCCATTGTGGAGTATTCTAACATGTGACGTCACGGGGTTGGTTGGCTCAGGCTCTATCCATAGACAGTAAGTGAATATCGCGACATTAAACTGTTTACACCAGTGTTATTGACCGCAAACGACTAATGTTAGGTACAGTCATTAGACAAAAAGACGACATCTAATGTTATATGTTGACAAACTGCACATAGAAACATTGTTCGCGATGTCTGCCGTCATATTCCCATCTCGTTAACACCATGTAAGTTACGTTGCTGTGTAGAAAAGCCGGTGGGGGTTTGGGGCGAAGAGCGGGTTTGCAACGCCACCAGGTGTCAGTGTGGCTGTTGTTCTGCGATGCCTACCGTGTCAGAGTCATAGGTCAGAGTCTCATCTGCTGTCAAGAGGTTGATCTTGAGCATGTATTGCGTGGTCAATTCTGAATCACCGGCGGTGCACGAATATTACTAATATGCTGTTCCGTGAGGTAAGTTAGACGTGTTGGAAGCGGCGATGCTTTCCCTGAAGGATGTCGGAGCGGAGACACTTTTTCCTAGTACATGTAGGCTGTAGCTACGGTAGCTACTAGCACTACCAGTGCGAAAACATGGACGTTTCATTTCCCCTTAAACAAATACATGCTAACTTACATGTTGTTGACGAGACGGGAATATGATGGCAGACATCGCGAACAATGTTTCTATGTGCAGTTTGTCAACATATAACATTAGACGTCGTCTTTTTGTCTAATGACTGTACCTAACATTAGTCGTTCGCGGTCAAAACACTGGTGTAAACAGTTTAATGTTGCGATATTCACTTACTGTCTATGGATAGAGCCTGAGCCAACCAACCCCGTGACGTCACATGTTAGAATACTCCACAATGGTGGCGCCCTGGCGGCGAAAGATATAACGTTTTTTCTTTTTTTCTTCTAAATGTTTACATTTGTCATGTTTCTTATATAATTGTTGATTATATTGGAAATCCATCTTGTAAATCATGTAAACTTGATTCACTGCTTCATTTCCCCTTTAATAACAGCTTCAAGGTAATTTCAGTGGTAAACAAACTTATTGTAGGGCGAATCATCCTGGTAGTAAAGCTTGGGGGATCCCGCTGGAAAAACCAGCAATGCAGTTTGAGAGCAGCGCCCCAACAAATCTCGTGAGAATCACGTAATGCTTTACAGCAACGACGTCACACACGTCAACCACAACATGAAGCACGAAGACACTTGGCGCGCATTTCAGACATGATATTCACGATGGAAAGAGCAAAGAAACAGTCAAAGAGACTAGGAAATGGAAAACATAATCTGACCACGTAAGGAACCAGACAAGAGTCGCACTGAGGTCAGGCATTTCCATAGATGGGCTTTTCACTCGTTGGCGCGAGCTAAAAATCAGCACTAGATGCAACAATGATGCTGACCTGGGGATCTTGTTGATGGACTGAGTAAGTACATATTTCTGAAGTTTGTGTGCATTTTATTTTTGTGATTTCACCGGAATGAATAGAGAGTTCAGCAACGGCAATAGATTGAAGAGCCGCGTCCGAGTGAGACTGCGCGCGCCACCACATAGCATGACCAGACGTCCCCAAAAATTTGGAGACAGTCCCAAAATCTAAGCTGTTGTCTCGAATCCGGCTTTAATTGTCCCGAAAATTTTACTAAAACAAAACCTTGAATAGTTATTGTCTGATCAAATATTAGAAAACTGTCCATGGAGGTTGAGACGGCCCCTGCAGGCAGCTCATTGGCTACAGCATCTTTTCTGTTTCTGCTTTTAAAGTTCTACAAAGATATACAGTAGGTGCAGAATTTAAATATACATTGATAAGCAAATTTTCATTCGTTCCATTGACATGGCTAGTGTACCGGAACCACAACACACCATTTTTTAGTGGCAGACTAAAAACTAATGACAGACTTAGTCAAAAAAGTTTGGTTCAGGTTTGAAATTCATTATCTTTTATTATTATAGGCTATTATAGGCTATAGGTCTAATATCAGGCCTACAAACACCCCCTAGATCTCTTATTTAAAGGCACACTATGCAAGATTTGTATCTTAATGATTAGTTTCAAAGTGGTATCAGGCTGTGAGTACAGAGACGGTCTGCGTGAGTGGTATTTACGACAGTGACGTTAAATACAAATACTCCACTGTGACTCTAGGGGTCACTGTTTGACAAAAACGGAATTCCTGCATAGCGTGCCTTTAAAGAGCATGTTGGAGGTAAAACAAAATCTAAATTTATAGATAACCTTATATGAAAATACCATATGAAAATGACTCCAGAAGCTTCTGTAGCGTATTTATAAGTATGTTTTACTCTAGTTCCTACATTGTTTTTCTATGCATTGACTCATTGGGTCCTCTAACCTGCAATATGCCCTTCAAGCTCAAACCCTGACCAAACACAAGCTATGTCTACATTAATCCGGACACATTTGAAATCGGCAATTTCATTTAAAAACGTTCTCCATCCACACTACGAGTTTAAGCATTATCCAAAGGTTTCTTGTCCACACTGAAACGTTGGAAAACGGTAAATATCCCTTACTGCGGAAGCGTAAACTCTCATTAAAGCTCACTGAGATGATAGACAGACAAATAAATTTAAAAAAGTTATCGCGCATCTGTAAAATACCGGTTTAAATATCTATTGGTACTATATGAGTCATGTGACTTACGTCACCAATTTCCAATACCTTCACAGTCCACATCCGACGTGAAAATGCCGTTTCAAATGTATCCACTTTTCCACCAGCTTTTTTTTCATGAATAAAAACGCAGTCTCAGTGTGGACAGAAAGCAAAAATGGAGACAAAAAGATGCGTTTCCAAACGAAAATGTATTAGTGTGGACAAGGCTGCACCTGACCTGTAATTCTGAAGACTTGTTTAGGTGTCTTTGATTTGGGCTGGATTTGAGGAGCCATGCTGTAGAACATGGGTTAAACCTCACCCACCCATCAACCTATCAATCTATATCGACCTGTCTGTCTGTCTACCTACCGTCTATCCATCCTTCCATCATCCTATGTACTCTGCTTTCACCATCAACAGTCAAAGTTTATGTAAAACGGATAACTAGCATTACAGAAATTCAGTTTAGCTACCATCAACTTCATGTCACTCTCTCTGTTGCCATTTTAATTCATTTGTACAAGCCTGAGTATCATCTATCACGCAGTGTGTCATTTATCAACACTACTGGTAAGTAGGTGCACCTTGTTCTTTTTGTTTTAAATAGGTTTGACCAAACATACAACACCAGCGCCATGTTTTCATATTTATATAAAATAACACATGCGCACACACTGTCTTTATTGAACGTGTCACTGGGTTAATGTGTGATTAAGTTTTTACAGTTAAAGCCACAGGAAAAAGTGGTCCGCTTGTCTCAGCAAACATGTGAAAATGGACAGCGTTGATGGTGAGGGGCCCCTTAACACCTTACACTAACTCACCTTCACGCACACACAAACACAATAAACCTCAACAACTCCCTTTGCTTACAATATATCTACTGTATTACATCAAATCACCTTTGATTTTACTTCATTTTGAGCTTCAATTTGACGTTTTGCGACACGGAGGCAATCATGCGTGAATTCATAAGCATATACTAAAACATGACGGGTAATTACAAAGCAAACTAAGAATTTCAGCCACACACACCTAAACAATATTAAAGTATTCGTTCGTGTGAAAAGGTCACGGCCTGGAGAGAGAGAATTGGGAACACACAAAGGGCACAACGTACTCGAGGACTGGCTTGCCTCGGGTGGTGTGTACGTGTCTAAGCAGGGGAGTGTCATTCTGACAACACTTTCACAATACTTCACTATGAAGTGGCAACAGAGCGTGCCACGCACACACACACACACATTTCTGAAGTAGTTATGGGTGTTCGTAATACCGATTACACTGTTAGCATGTTGGCTAACAAATGTAGGAAGAGCAACATTTGCTACATTGTTTATCACAATGATCTATCTGCTTGACTTGTGTTACAATCTTTCCGATTCTAACACTGATGTGTATGATAATTGATGATCAGATAAGAGGTGATTGGCTGTAGCCGGCGCTGCTAATTTCACACACCCAACCCAGTGGTCAGGAAATACTGCTAAAGGCCGTTTTTACCACAGAAATTTGCTCTAAGCTGTTTGAAATTCACTCACTTGTCATCTTAAGGACTAAAACTGTAATCTAAAACCACACTTGCTAAAACTAACAAACAAATAAACTCAGTAGTCTGAGAACATTTGTGTGTGCGCTAGCTAGCCTAGCGGCAGGATTAAAATCAGCAAACAGCCTGTGAGTGGAAAATACATTTTGAGTTGAACATCATCGTTTTCTCTCACACACACACAACTTAAGGTGCAGTTAGTACATTAATGCGCACACACAAACACACTTCATGAGGGTTGTGCTGAGAGTGTATTTTCCCATCGTCCAAGCACAGCTACGTGTTTAGAGTGTAAACAAGTGTGTGTGAGAAAATCACCACAGGGCTTTAGCTTTGCATTTTGAAGGGAAAAAAGCAATGCTGGTACACACACACACACAATTCAAGTTAAAAAGAAACCATCTTTGTATGTGTACTTGTTGTGTGTTCTCATTGGTGGAGCCAGTCTACGAGTAAGTTAGTTAGGCTATTATTACTATCCAAAGACTACTCTGGGTAAATTATATTTCATTTAGGTAATTACATAAGTGCTCTACACTCTCTGAAGCTCATTAAGATGTGTGTGTTTGATGAACATGTTCTCTGGCTTGCTAACTTTAGTAAAGACCAATACTAATGGGAAACATGACAACAGTAGCACTCCCTTAACCAATAAAATAAGCATCAGTTATAATGACATCAGAGTTACCTTTACAGATAATTAAACAAATTGTCCATTTGCAATAGCCAAGAACACATTTAGTATTTTTTTTTGGTTAAATTTGAATTTAAACATACTACATAACAGTTAGAATCAATGATTGGGTTTATATGTATATGTGACTGCATTATTGACTTCCAAATACAGATTACTTATTATATAAATATAAAAATTATTCAGTATCACTGTAAAAAAATATTTTCATGATTTGTGATCAACATTTTTTTCTTTGTCAAATCAACTTAGATAATTTATTTAGTTCAGATAACATATTATTTTGAGTTTATGGTGATTAAATTAATCCTTCATTGCATTAACTCAATTTTTCCATTTCAATTAACTTAAAATTAAGGCAACCAGGTTACTTATTTTTTAAGTTAAACAAACAATTTTTTTTTAAATGGAAAATATACTTTGGAATTGTATCCAGTCTTACTGAGTACCAAGCAGATACATCATAACATCTGCTAATACTAAATATTATATCATATAACGTTTACATATAAATTGGATAAGTGAAAAGTCAATTCAAAGTTATATTTGAATTTAAGGTTAATTTTCCTTGTTGGTTCTTGTTTTCCTTGTAAAGCGTGATAAATTAAAAATCTCAAATACATTATAACTCTTTAAAAGATTCTCAGATTCTCAAAACCAACTTTTGAGCAGGGGGATGTCCAATACACATGGGGGGAAAATGCAAAAACCTCAATATTTAACTTCTATTTAACTTTAAATTGATGTAATGTCTTCTTAAATGTTATACGCATGTTACAAAGAATGTAAGTGGTGTTCTTTCATCAGTCAGTGAATTAAAAGTGCAATTTTAAACTATTATATTTCAGTGTGTTAAAATACTTTACACTGATAAAATCCACCTGCATTTCCATATCACACCTGCTATTTTTCTGGTGCATAATAGAAAGCAAACTTTAACACTATCCCTTTCTTAAGTGAAATTTGCCACGATCATGTGTCAAATCTTATGCCAGCCGTTATTTACAAGCCTCAAGTTGTTCTTTGAGCAAGAAGGGCCAGTATGATGACTATATGAGGTATAGTATGGTAATTGCACTAAGTATTGTTTGGACGGCTAGCTGGATCATTACAACACAGGAAGGCACCAGGAAGCTCTGACTCACTCATTCCAGGAGCTTTTTTGATAATTGGCTGACAATTGTGAGGAAAACTGCCACATTTCTTAGAAAAGTCCAAACTTCAGTATACACACACACAATAGTTTAATGGACGGATGTCATGTTTAGATTAGCCACATTACAGCAACTCAATACACACGTTTTGAACATTAAAATGTCCCTCATTAGTTTTATCAAATTAATCTTTTTTTTGTATTGGTAGCTCAGTCCATTTGGGGGGAAAGTAACATTTACCACACCCATCACACTAAAAAGCAATCTGACAAGAAATTAAGTGAAATACCTCAGTAGGCAGAGGGAAATGAGTCCGAGTCAAATGAGAGGAAACGGTAGGAATGTGTTCTCAATTAAACACATTTTTTGCAGTTTTCAGCGATTTGAATCAGTTTACAGTTTAAAGATTGAAGACGCCAATCTTTTACCCAGAAAAAAGAAAATTAAGTCATTATTTACTCACCCTCATGTTGTTTCACACCCCTGCTGCGACTGTCTTTTTCCATGGAACACAGGAGAAATTCCCGCTCTTTTCCATAGGACACAAGCAAACAAGCAAACCAGGGTCTTCCAGACTGCAAAAAGGACAAATAAGCTTAAAAGTATAATACTTACATGTAATGTACAGATAGCCAGTCATTCTTGTTTTTTAGGGCCCAAGAGAAGGCCCTATTGTTTTCCTTAGGATAATTTTTTTTAAATGTTCTATCGACTATATATATATCCGAATAGTCCAAAAAAAATTATATAAATGTGGAGGTTAACTAATGGAACCTGGGTTGCAGGTGCCACCGGCTTGGGCCCATCATCGCTGCTTGCAGCTATATTTTTATTATTATTTTATTTTATTTTTATTTTATTTATTTTTCAATGTAAAAGTATCATAAAAGACATTGATTGATTTCTGTATATTGCCACAGTTATTACATGGCTACAAAAAAATCATGAAATTCTATAAATAAAAGTATTTTATGATATTGACCAGTGACCGTATATTATTCAGCTTTATACATGGCTTCTCCCCAAATTAATAAATACAGACCGCACATCTAGAAACTGAAACTGACATATTCTGATTGTATTGGTTTTAAGCAATGTACTTAAGTTTCAGTTGCACAAAAGTATTTTAAGGGGCTATTTGTAAGATATTCCATCTTGTAAAGGCTTTTTTTTTATTTCTTAATGTAACCAGCCAGTTGAAATTACAGCCATTGAATTTCATCAGTATTTTTCCCATGACTGTCAAAGGCTACCATCAATAGTGCCTTATGATTTCCGCAATCACGGAATCGCGGACGGAATTGGCAAATTAACGCAGAATCTAGTGTTAAAGAGAAATTTCGTGGAATTTTACATTTTTGGTCTGAAATTCTGTTTTTGTGTGGCAGAAGAACGTTTGTCTGGTGAAAATGCAGACTGGGGGAAGCAAATCTGGGCGACACAAACCTGCCAACCCGTCATTTCAGCTACAATGACTAAATTAAAACAATGAAAGCATGGCGAAGCGGCTCTCCACGGCTCTCCTTTCGTCGGCAAAAAGTTCAGAAACTTAACTTGTGACTTTATTTAAACTTATATAAACTAATATAATTTATTTTACTGGACAGTTTAAAGCTCATACCCATATTTTGTTGTTACTTGAAGAGTGTTATGTTGCATCATGCAGTATTTGTCCTGAAAAGGCTAAGTAAATCTCTGTATTACCTCAATAAATTTAAGGTCATTCGTAATTTATTTGTATTTTTTAATACATTTTAATCATTAACTTTAAAAGTACACTCTTTTTATGACTAAAATAACAGTCAAGGGTAAAAAAACAACCTAATTCCCAAAAATTAAAGCGGAAAAAACAGAATTTGAAAAAAAAATAAAAAAAATCTTGTTTTATCTTCAGCAGAAGAAAGAAACTCATACAGGTTTGGAACAACATGAGGGTGAGTAAATGGGTTAACATTTTTGGGCGAACTATCCCTTTAAATATTGCTTAATGTGTTGTGGCATTATTTATACACATTCTGCAAGACACAGATTTCTTCCAATTTAGACGGCAACAAATTCTCCTCGTGGTAATGCACACAGCCTCACGACAGTATAGTGATTTACATTTCAACTGTTTTCAAGAGCTCAACTGCCTGAAAAGCTAAATGTGAATGAGATGAATGAGAGACAGAAACACAGCAAACTGGAAAATCTGGTTGTGGTGTCAAAAGTTTGCATAATACCAGCCCATTTAAGAAATGAGTGTAGAGTTTCTGACTATCACACCTGCTGATAAATACCAGTCTAGTAATTCCAGCATGTAACAGCTTTTTAATAGCTGAGCATTGATGAGTTTATATGCATCACACAGACACTTGCTTCAGGATATAGAAACAGAAGGAAAGCTATAGCAACTAAGACAGTCTGGTGACACCAGTATACCACACATTTTTATAGCTATTTACATGAGGACATGACAAGGACATTTACTGCTTTTTTAAAATGACTAAATATTTATAAACATGTTAAGTGGTTTTGCTTCAGACCATTTAACATCCATAGGGTCATATTTTTCACAGCTGGATGAGGATTTGTCTTTGTTGACATCTGTCTAATTTGACTGACTTCTACAAACAACATATGCATTAACCGTAATGTGTATAAAAAGTGTTTTTACATGACGACAAGAATACATATGAAGGTCATTAAACATTGTACAAGTGTCAACGATTTATGTTACATTTATGTACACAGATGAACAGAACAAACACGGACATGATTTAATGTCAAGAACTATTTGCAGTATTTTTTGAGCACTAATGAAAATGTCTCTGAAAATTTATAAAATAAACACTCATATTTAATTTATTACTGTTATTATGATTTAAAATATTATTTTCTATGGCAAAGTCTAAGTATACTATGTCCATAACACACTATAAAAATTGCTGGGTTATTTGAACCCAACTTTGGGTCAAATATGGAAAAACCCAGCCATTGGGTTACATTTTTTAATTACATTTTTAACCCAATGTTTGGGTTTGTCCATATTTTACCCAAAGTTGGGTTAAAACAACCCAGCATTTGTAGAGTGCAACTTTACGGAAATGTTACAGTTCATTCAAAGTAACTACTCTAAAAAATGCTGGGTTATTTCAACCCAAATTTGAGTCAAATATGGACAACCCCAAATGTTGGGTTAAAAATGTAATTGTAAAAATGTATAGTTGAAAGTTAAAGTTATTTTTAATCCAACATTTGGGCTTGTCCATATATTTTAAAACAACCCAGCATTGTTTAGAGTGTACATATCTGATTTGCATATTGATCCCTTTAATTGTATTGTTTCTGAAGATAAGAATGGTTAACAATACACCTGAGCTTTCTGTGTTTTGACACCTCACTGCATGAAAGTGACAGTTCGTGAGCCATTGGTTGTACATATATCTGTAATGGTTTAATATGTGAAGTTCTGGGGTGAAGCATCAAATGTAGGTGCTGGATGAGGGTGTGTATGTGGTTTAGATATCTAAAGGTTTTCACTGATGGTCTCAAACCAACCAGAAGTGTGTGAGAGTTTGCGTAGTGAAGAGTGTGAAATGAACCCCTTTGTTGGGGTTTCTGTCAAACCATACACCTGCTCTTTATACTAACAACGACCAAGATGGGCCTGTTCTACACACACAGGCACACACACGTACACACTGTCTCAGCACATGCTTTATTTGACAGCTGTTTGTTCATGACTTTGATGCTCTTTACTGTACAGTGTATAGATGAGAACATATTTCACAATTTGTCTTCACAAAAAGTCTAGATGCATGTTTGTAGGGCCAGTGACACATGCCTGTCACACACAAATGATTTCACACAATGGCAGATTAACCCTTAAACTTAACAGATCCTTTAGCATGCTGAAGTTCAATGGCATGTTCAGTGACGACAATGACAAATTATGTTTCTGAATGAATCAACTTTATTACAACTATAGGTTATACAAACTAATTTGTTTGCAATAAAATACTATTCATACATAAAAAGTACACTGACAACAGACCAATAAGTAAAATATCAATACATTGAACAAATCATTTTAATTGGGCTGTCAAACGATTAATCGTGATTATTCGCATCCAAATTGTATAAATTGTATAAATTGTATAAATATATACAAGCATGTGTGCGTGTGTGTATATGAAGAGTTCAGATGCAAAAGCCTCTAAATGCCATTTGAAATTTTCTTCTAAAATGACCATTTTTATCAAGCTTGTATATTTAAGTTCAGTAATTTCACTTAATTGACAATTAATAGGTAATCTTCAATGCCATTTAAGTAAAATTACTGAACTTAAATATACAAGCTTGATAAAAATGATCATTTTAGAAGAAAATTTCAAATGGCACTTAGAGGCCATATATATATATATATATATATATAATTACACAGAGTGCACCCATATATATTATGTAAAAACAAGCGTTTATTTTGGATGTGATTAATCGCGATTAATCGTTTGACAGCCCTAATTTGAAAAATTAATAATATGTCCATTTCTTATGAAGTTCATTTGAATGTTAATTTCGTGTTAATTTTATCGGCTCTACAAATGAGAATAGTTATTAATCATATTTGTTATTGAAATAGAAAAACAATGAAATACGAAAACAATTAATATCAAACAATTACATGTAAACATGTATAATTAATTAATAAACTATTTACTAGTATTTGCACACATTATTTAAAAGTGTAAAATCAAAATTTAAGTGTAAAATATGCACAAATGCATACGTATATATATATATATATATATATATATATATATATATATATATATATATATATATATATATATATATATATATATATATATATATATATATATATATATATATATATATATATACACACACATACATATACACACTGATATACTGAAAATACTATTATATTTATATATAAAATACTATTTATATATATATATATATATATATATATAGTATGTTATATATAAATATAATAAGTATATTATATATATATATATATATATATATATATATATATATATATATATATATATATATATATATAATGTCTGAAAATACTATTAAGTTAATGTATTGTTGTTTATTAATTTATTATACATTATATACGAACAAATATAATTGTTTAAAATTAATAATGCTTTCTTATTATTAATGCATTATTAACTATTATTAATGTATTCATTTAGAAAATGCATTTCCGAATAAATTTAATATACAAAGTAATAAGTAAAAATGTCAGTCAATATTTTGGATTTAAATAAAAACTTAACAGTACAAAACTGAATACCATTAAGAATATAAGACAATATTACAAATGTATTTGATGCCTAATAAAAAAGGTATATTATAATTTATTGAAATGCAGGAATGATCCCCCTCCAGGGTCCTGAAGTCAAATGTCAGTGATTGTTAGATGCTATCCAACAAACAAACAAAAAAAGGAGAGAAAGAGAAAGAATGTAGCAAAGCCTGAGGGATAAAGAGTATGTGGAGAAATGACTCAAACACCCTTTGAAAGAGCTTCTAGTTTTCGTTCTTCTTGGACCACCTTTGATTTCCAAAGTTCAAAAGCCTATGGGCTTCACAAACAATACAACTACACCCAAGAGAAAAAACACAAACACACACACACACAAAAACCCTGACCCCCCTCCCTCATTTGAAAGGGGTACATGCCCCCCTCCAGGCAGGCTCTATTCATCCAGCATGTAACTGCCTCATTAGGGCTATTAGCATGGGTGAGACGAGGCGGGGTAATTTATCTAATCCTGCTGTGAGGACACACACACACACACACAGGTCCTCTGTGGTCTTGTTAAAACAAGATGTATTGCAACAGTTCGAATTATGACACACTCAAACTTCAGTGTCAATATAGTAAGTCAACTGTATTCAAAGTCTGGTGCACTGCCGGCTGCCACTTTGATTGATATGCAGGTTACAAACAGCAAACCAAGTCATGTATTTGTGTACAAGAGATACATAAATGAGGTTATGAATGTATTAGAGGGAATTTACTAAAATACACCAGAGATTTTTTCCAACAGTCATGGACATTGTAAGAGATTGTGCAACTGTCTAGGCTACAGTAGGCACTGATGAGTGCAATATCGACATATAACTTCAAGTATACAAAATGTACAAATCTTCAATTTGAGTACAGTATGTCTAAATTTATTGTTTAAAATATTAGATTTTTTTAATGAGTTTAATAATTTGCATCCATTAATAATAAGCATGAACAATTTGTTTAAAACTTTCATTGATGACATTTCAAATATTTATTAAAGATTGTTTCAAATATTTATTAATGAAGCACTGTTTAAAATTTTATTTACAAATTTAGTGTAAAATATTTCATAATACATTTATTCATTTAATATCTATTTTAATATAATTATTTTGTTTGTGTATATATATATATATATATATATACAAACAAAATAATTATACACAGTGCACCCACATATATTATGTAAAAACAAACTTTTTTTGGATATAATATATAAATATATTACATATAAATATTTTTTTTCTTAAATATACATGCATGTGTGTGTATATTTATATATACAAAATAGTGATACACAGTGCACCCACATATATTATGCAAACACAAACTTTTATTTTGGATGCGATTAATCGCAATTAATCGTTTGACAGCCCTATAAACAATACATTTTGAATCAATAGATATTAAATTAATAAATGTATTTATTAATTATACACAGTGCACCCACATATATTATGTAAACACAAACTTTTTTTGTGTTTACATAATATATGTGGGTGCACTGTGTATAATTATTTTGTTTGTTTGCTTGTATGTATATAAAAAATATTATTTATATATATAAAATATTTGTATTTATATATAATATAAAATGTATATATAAATCTATATATAGTATAGACATGAAAATATTTCTCAAATATATACAAGCATGTGTGTGTGTGTGTGTGTGTGTGTGTGTGTGTGTGTGTGTGTGTGTATATATATATATATAAAAAAATATATATATATATATATATATATATATATAATTATACACAGTGCACCTACATATACCATGTAAACAAAAACTTTAATTTTGGATGTGATTAATCACGATTAATCATTTGACAGCCCGGATGGATGGACGGACAGACGGACGGACGGATGGATAGATAGATAAAATTATATTCAGTGCACCCACATATATTATGTAAACAAACTTCTATTTTGGATGCGATTAATCGCAATTAATCGTTTGACAGCACTAATTGTTTAAAATATGTGTTAAAATACACATTTCTTTGTTTATTTATTAGTTTGATTCAATCAAATCAGGTAGAAACAATTTGTTAAGGTTGTTCGTTGTGTACACTTAAAGGGTTAGTTCACCCAAAAATGAAAATGATCGCATTACCGGAAGCCAGTGATTTACAGTTTTCGGTAACGCTTTATTTTACAGTACAGTACTTACAGTGTACTTACCTAGAAAGTACTGGCTAATTTAAGGTAAGTACATGGAACAGGGGTAGATTTAGGGGTAGGTTCAGGGTTCATACTAGTTATTACCCAATAATTGTAGTTACCAAAATAAGTACATAGTATTTACATAGGTAACTGGACTGTAAAAGGAAGCGTTACCCAGTTTAAACACATGCTTCAGAAGGCCTTCATTAACCCCCAAGAGCCAATATGGAGTACTTTTATGATGGATGCACTTTTTGGGGCTTAAAATTCTCATTTACCATTCACTCTTGGAAGACCCATTTTTTATTTAACTCTGTGTTTGCTGAAAGAAGAAAGTCATACACACCTAGGACGGCTTGAGGGTGAGTAAATTGGCAAATAATGGCAAAACATGTCCAATCAACCTAAATTCACAACAAGAACATTTCCCCACAATTCAACAGGTCACACATTCAGCTAATATCATGGACAGTAGCACGTCCAGACTCTCAATTCAATTCTCTCATTTGTCTAACGCACACACACTCAAAGAAGCCACACACATGGTTCTTAATTAGAGTTCTTGAATTCTCATTCTCAATGTGCCGTACACACACATAAACATCGTCACGCAGTAAAATGACTAATCAGAACCTCAGCCAAGGCAACGGGTGAAATGAAAACACGCGCACTCCCACAAAGCTATAAACACACCGGTTATTAGGTCTTTAAGGTCATAATTAGAAGCAAACCGCTAGGCAGGTTTTGGGCTGTAAACACAACCCCGAACAAATTGGACGGGGTAATCGGTGTGAGTTACGCCCTCCAGAACAGATGGAGAGGACGGTCCCTCGTCCCACAGGGGTCTCAGCTGGCAGCCATAGGAACGCTAGACGCATATGCATCGGTTTACCCTTTTTAGCAATGAAAAGAGGGAAGCTGTCATTCGTTTGATATTAAGCCTGACCCTATTACACCGGTTAAAAAGACAGCACTCTCCAGGGACAAATCAATGCCTAGAACAGCAATCAAACGGATGGTTGGATGAAGAGCAGAGAAGGAAACAAATGACGGAAAGGGGTGGGAATCGATCTCAGACTGATTTCACATGCTTCAAGTTTGTTGTCAATGCTGTATTTAGCATTCAAATCAATAAACGCTTAGCGACGACACAGGCCAATGTAGGGTGACTGAAGCGCATTACAACTTTTCACCTCAACGCCACAAAACTAGCAACAGTGATTTTATGCTCGACTTTAGCTTCGAATTTTATGCTAAACGTTAAATACGCTACGCTAAACTTAAAAAACACTTCAGTCACTTTAAAAAGGTGCAAAACGACTTTGAGAAATATGTTTTGAAAGGATTGAAATGCTAGCATGCTAGCTGCGTAGACGCTTTGGCTGTAATGAGAGTTATTAGCGTGTTAATTTGATGTCGCGCTTCTGAAAGGCGGGGTGGAGAGGTCAAAGAGAAACATTGAGGCGGAACTATACAACCACCACGCACAATACACTCCCTTAACAGCCCAGTTAACATCCCACTGACACGCCTCTACACACACACACACACTGTCTCCTGCTCTGACTGGTTGCGATTAGCACTATGATGCTGCATAATGTTGTAATCGAGGTTGTATTGGTCTCAGGAGAGACCCATGAGAGTGCTGGGAACTGGGACCACCCTCTGGTTCTCCAGAGAACCCCCCGACACATATACACATCCAGGGCTGTAATGATGAGCCATAATCACCTATCTCTGCTACCACACACAAGATGGTGATAAACAAATGTGTGATATTGAGATAAAGAGATAAAAGAGGGGCGGAGAGGAGGAGAATGCGAAAGGGAGAGAAAGAGTGATGGGTAAAGTGGGGCATGGGAACATCCCCGCTATACAGACTCCATGCTAGCAAAAGACAAATGTTGGCTTGGACATGGACATAGACATACTACCTGCACAATTCAATAACTTCACATGAAAAATAAGATACAGCATAATATAAAATATATTTGTTTAAATAAATAAAACATTTTAAATAACATTTATTTTCTAAATTTCTGTATTAAATACAGTGGCATGCAAATAAATAACTATATGCGTATAATTTTCATAATTCTATATAAAAGTTCATGTAAAAATAATCCCAAAATATAATACTATTTAAATATATATATATATATATATATATATATATATATATATATATATATATATATATTAGAGTAAATTATATGAATATTAGGGCTATCAAACGATTAATCGCGATTAATCACATCCAAAATAAAAGTTTGCGTTTACATAATATATGTGGGTGCACTGTGTATAATTATTTTGTATGTATATATAAAAACACACACATGCAAATACATAACTATATGCGTAAAATTACTTATTTACAAAATTCTATATAAACGTTCATGTAAAAATAATCCCATAATATAATACTATTTTAAAAAATAATATTTTAGAGTAAATATATTATATTAATATTTGGGCTGTCAAACGATTAATCACGATTAATCGCATACAAAATAAAAGTCTATGTTTACATAATATATGTGGGTGTACTGTGTATAATTATTTTGTATATATATATATATATATATATATATATATATATATATATATATATATATATAGATATATATAGATATATATAGATATATATAGATATATATATATATATATATATATATAGATATATATATATACACATATATATATACACACACATGCAAATACATAACTATATGCGTAAAATTACTTATTTACCCAATTCTATATAAACGTTCATGTAAAAATAATCCCAAAATATAATACTATTTTAAAAAATAATATTTTAGAGTAAATATATTAATATATGGGCTGTCAAACGATTAATCGCATACAAAATAAGTCTGTGTTTACATAATATATGTGGGTGCACTGTGTATAATTATTTTGTATATATATATATATATATACACACACACACACACACACTATATATACTGTGTATATATATATATATATATATATATATATATATATATATATATATATACACACACACACACACACACACGTATATTTAAGAAAAAAAATATTTATATATAAATTAATTTAAATATAAATATAAATACAGTATATACATGAAAATATTTCTTAAATATACATGCATATGTGTGTATTTAAAATAATTATACACAGTGCACCCACATATATTACATACACCCAAACTTTCATTTTGGATGCGAATTAATCGCAATTAATCGTTTGACAGCCCTAATATATATATATTAAATATACTGTAAAATATAATCCAAAACTATTTTATATGTATTAAGGAAATCATTAATAGAGGATAATGTAAAAATCTAAAAAATAGAATTTATAATTGATAAATCTAAAATTATTTAATTCTAAATATAAAGATTTATAAGAAATAAAACAAATAATGCAATTATTATACAGTAGTCAGTCAACATTTGAAGTAGATCAAGACCTTTCATCAAAGTTAAACACACATTTTGAACAATGCCCATTCTTGTATAGGACAACTTTGATTAACTTTTCCGATGCACTTTAAATGTTGACGACTATATATTAAAATACAGTTTTAAAGCAACAAAACACTGGATTGCAATGATTTTATTGTGGTGTGATGCTAAATGGTGACTACAAAACATGCATTCACTTTAGAGCCAAGAAGTGGCCAGCTTTATTGTACCAAGTATTTTTCAGTGACCAACATTAACAGGTTAGAGCATTCACATCGGCACACAGAGCGACCGGGTAATGTGTAATGTAAGGATACGTTGTTTATTGCATTTAAAAATGAATGTCTGATGAAAGATTGTACTAGTATAATATCACAATGCTGAAAAAAAAAAGAGTTTAATAATAACAAAATCAAAATAATGGACAAATGGTACCTAAAACGAGCATATCGGTGCTCAGAATGTACAATAAGATGAATCCAATCATCTAGTGTGTATATTCAGTCTTCAAAACAGGTCAAAATGTTGCCATTTTTTCCCTGAATAGGTGGGAGGCTAATTGATCAAGACATGCTAATGGTGTTTACACTGAGACAGGCAGGGCACCATGTGCTGATCTGAGCTCATGAATATCAAACACCTCAGCCCTGCTCTCCTCTCCCCTCCCCAAGGGTCTTCATTGTCCGTCGGAGGTCCCCAGGGCCTGCTGAGACGCGTCGACAGAGCCCAGCTCAACAGGTTTCAACACACTCTTACACTGCCTCAGACCAGACCAATACTACAAAACCAGAAACCCTGCCCTCTGCAAAAAAAGAAGAGACTGCGAGAGAGGCTCAATCTACGTCGAACCCCCCCTCTCCTGTTTATTGTGTTTATGGTAAACTGTCTGCCGAGGAAGAACTGCTGCGGAAAGATAGCGGTTACAAAAACATTTTAATGAGGCAAGGAGTCGTTAATGACACGTACAGTCGCCTCAAACACTGACACGCGAAAAGCACGCCCGGAATTCACCAAGAGACTGGGAGGTTTTCGAAAAAGAAATGATTTTCTAATGGTATTTTTAATCCAAACCTTCCCTCAAGTGCACAGTTGGGTCTGAAAACAAGCTGCAATCATTAGCAAAAACGTTGTTTTGGGTTTTTTTCTTCGTCTGATGAAAATAGTTTGCTTTCAACGAGCAGGAAGCTTTTAAAGTTGAACAGCCTCTTCATCGCAGACATTAATCACTGGATAGAAGTTCGTGAGATTGCCTGAGAGTTATTTTGAAGGAAAGACGAACGGGAAAAAAAAAATCCACGGACTGTAACGTAGGGGATAATTAATCAAATGAATTCATTTTATGGTGATTTTGGAAATTAATGTCTGAAAATTGTTTCAGCTGATTGACTTGCAAAGTTTAAAGTTGAAGTGCATCTCACAGACTTATACACACATCCAATTAACAAGCCTTTCACGATAATTTTCTGTCAAGTGTCAGCTCAGTTGGAGAAATTTAATATAAAGTGATCTGTGTATCTTGGCAACCGCTACCATGACTAAAGGACTGAAATGAGTATGAACAGGTGTATTTCCATTCCCCAAACTCACGTTCTCAATCCCTTTCTCTTCATCTCTGCATGTTTTTGGTCTTGATGATGTCTTGATGCATCGATGTTTCAATAAAAAGATATATTTTTTAAAATCTGCTGCCTTAAGTACAATCAACTTGGATGTTTAAGTCATTTCAACTTAAATTACATTAAACTGACTTAAAAAACATGTTGTCATAACTTATAGATTATATAATTTTTCGTAAAGATTTATACATGTTTCAATAAAATGATATCTTTTTTAAATCTGCTGCCTTAAGTACAATCAACTTGGATGTTTAAGTCTTTTCAACTTAAATTACATTAAACTGACTAAAACATATGTTGTCATAACTTATGAATTTTTCGTAAAGATTTATACGTTTCAATAAAAAGATATCTTTTTTTAATCTGCTGCCTTAAGTACAATCAACTTGGATGTTTAAGTCTTTTCAACTTAAATTACATTAAACTGACAAAACATATGTTGTCATAACTTATAATTTTTCGTAAAGATTTATACGTTTCAATAAAAAGATATCTTTTTTTAAATCTGCTGCCTTAAGTACAATCAGACTTGGGTGTTTAAGTAATTGCAACTTAAATTACATTAAACTGACTTAAAAAACATGTTGTCATAACTTATAGATTATGTAATTTTTCGTAAAGATTTATACATGTTTCAATAAAAAAATATCTTTTTTTAAAATCCGCTGCCTTAAGTACAAACAACTTGCATGTTTAAGTCATTTCAACTTAAATTACATTAAACTGACTTAAAAACATGTTGTCATAACTTAGATTATATATATTTTTCATAAAGATTTGTTTCAATAAAAAGATATCTTTTTTAAATCTGCTGCCTTTAGTACAATCAACTTGGATGTTTAAGTCATTTCAACTTAAATTACATTAAACTGACTTAAAACATATGTTGTCATAACTTATAGGCTATATATTTTTTCGTAAAGATTTATACATACGTATGTTTCAATAAAAATATCTTTTGTTAAATCTGCTGCCTTAAGTACAATCAACTTGAATGTTTAAGTCATTTCAACTTAAATTACATTAAACTGACTTAAAAAACATGTTGTCATAACTTATAGATTATATATTTTTTCGTAAAGATTTATACGTTTCAATAAAAAGATATCTTTTTTAAATCTGCTGCCTTAAGTACAATCAACTTGGATGTTTAAGTCTTTTCAACTTAAATTACATTAAACTGACAAAACATATGTTGTCATAACTTATAGATTATATATTTTTTCGTAAAGATTTATACGTTTCAATAAAAAGATATCTTTTTTAAAATCTGCTGCCTTAAGTACAATCAACTTGGATGTTTAAGTCATTTCAACTTAAATTACATTAAACTGACTTAAACAATGTTGTCATAACTTATAGATTATATAATTTTTCGTAAAGATTTATACAGTTTCAATAAAAAGATATCTTTTTTAAATCTGCTGCCTTAAGTACAATCAACTTGGATGTTTAAGTCATTTCAACTTAAATTACATTAAACTGACTTAAAAAAACATATGTTGTCATAACTTATAGATTATATAATTTTCGTAAAGATTTATACATGTTTCAGTAAAATGATATCTTTTTTAAAATCTGCTGCCTTAAGTACAATCAACTTGGATGTTTAAGTCATTTCAAATTAAATTACATTAAACTGACTTAAAAAACATGTTGTCAAAACTTATAAATTATATAATTTTTCGTAAAGATTTATACGTGTTTCAATAAAAAGATATCTTTTTTAAATCTGCTGCCTTCAGTCCATCAACTTGGATGTTTAAGTCATTTCAACTTAAATTACATTAAACTGACTTAAAAAAAACATATGTTGTCATAACTTAGATTATATAATTTTTCATAAAGATTTATACATGTTTCAATAAAAATATATCTTTTTAAATCCACTGCCTTAAGTACAATCAACTTGGATGTTTAAGTCATTTCAACTTAAATTACATTAAACAGACTTAAAAAACATATGCTGTCATAACTTGTAGATTATATAATTTTTTGTAAAGATTTATACAGGTTTCAATAAAAAGATATCTTTTTTAAATCTGCTGCCTTAAGTACAATCAACTTGGATGTTTAAGTCAGTTCAACTAAAATCACATTAAACTGACTTAAAAAACATATGTTGTCATAACTTAGATTATAATAACTTTTCGTAAAGATTTATACATATGTTTCAATAAAAAGTTATCTTTTTTAAATCTGCTGCCTTAAGTACAATCAACTTGGATGTTTAAGTCATTTCAACTTATATTACATTAAACTGACTTAAAACATATGTTGTCATAACTTATAATTTTTCGTAAAGATATATACGTTTCAATAAAAATATATATTTTTTTAAATCTGCTGCCTTAAGTACAATCAACTTGGATGTTTAAGTCATTTCAACTTAAATTGCATTAAACTGACTTAAAAAACATATGTTGTCCTAACTTATAAATTCTATAATTTTTCGTAAAGATTTTACATCGTGTTTCAATAAAAAGGTATATTTTTTAAATCTGCTGCCTTCAGTACAATCAACTTGGATGTTTAAGTCATTTCAACTTAAATTACTTTCATCTGACTTAAAAAACATGTTGTCATAACTTATTGATTCTATAATTTTTCGTAAAGATTTATACATCTGTAAAGTTACAGTTTCCCATACTTTTATATTGCGCGTCTCAGTTTCTATACCCAAACATCTAGGAATACTAACGAGATCACACTAACGCGTGTGACAGATTACTGAACATGTTACCACACACACACTCATAATACCACTAACTACTTCCCAACACATTCTGCAAAAGCATTGCACCAGCACACGTGCACACAAAGAACACTTACTTTCTTTCTGACAGGTCTACGTGTCTTTCAAAAGTAGTGAAAAGACAAGATTGAATTCAAATGGAATCGATGCATCACTAGATACTTGAAAAGTTGCCCCCACCTAAATTTTCAGAGAAGAAAACTCTAGTGAGCCACAAACACAGCTTCTATGAACAACTATTTTCGTTCCTCATAACGCAACTTGTTCTAGGAACTTTAGAAGTCTACTACAAGCTGGAAGGAGTAACTTGACTGACAAGATTCAGGTTAATTGAAAGAATTTACTAGGCCAAACCTGTCAATATTAACAATAAAAATGCATGTTCATTATACATGATATTTAAAAAAAAGAGTAAAAAGTCTTTGACTACAGCTTCCTGAAAACACACACACACACATACAGATTCGATCAGAACTCTTCCAAACATCATTGATGGGAGATTACAGAGTTTTACTGTGTATATATTGAGCGCTGAATAATTTAGGCATTTTAAAGCAAACATTAGGAAAACAAGTAAAGCCATTCATATGCAGTCAAATATAGATGGCGAGTAAACTTCCCACAACAGAATTTGATTTGATCTTGGCTGTTTGGTGTAAAGGTTTGACACTATTTAGCATCAATGCTAGGTTTGGCATTAACATTATGTATATATTTTGGATAACTAAACCCAAATCCTTCACCTAAACCAACCAATTTCTTAATATAAAACACTGGTATAACTGGCAGTGGTACAGTCACAATTTATTCAAAAATGATAAAAACCTACTTCTGAGACCAAATAATGGCTCAAATCTCTTTCACACACAATAAAAAAAGTCCAATCAAATTGGATGTTTAAGTCATTTGAACTTAAATGACATTAAAGGGATAGTTCACTTTGAACATTTTTGGTATGTTTTAGCTTACCTCAAGGGCATCCAAGATGTAGGTGTCTGTTTCCACAGTAGTTTCAATTTTTATATTTTTAGGTTAAACCGTTCGTGTCTATCAGTCATATAATGGAGGTCTATGGGGTCCACGTCAAAGAGCATGCACAGAGAAGTCCAAATTAAACATGATTTAATGACTCGTCAATGTAAGTACACACTGATGGGCTAAGACACGAAACGAGCAGTTTGTGAGAGAAAACTAACAATATTTATATAGTTTTTACCTCGCGTAAAACACAGCCATGTCCAACTGATCTGAAGGCACAGGCTCTTCGGTCTGTGCAAGCAGACTTAGGTTTTAGGCCATCAATGTGTACTTACATTTACAAGTCATTAAATCATGTTTAATTTGGACTTCTCTGTGCATGCTCTTTGACGTGGACCCCATAGACCTCCATTATATGACTGACAGATACACGAACGGTTTGACCTAAAAATATAAAAATTTAAAATACTGTGGAAACAAAGACACCTATATCTTGGATGCCCTTGAGGTAAGATAAAACATATCAAAAATTAATTTCAAAGAGAACTATCCCTTTAAACTGACTTAAAAATGAGTCTTGTATAACTTATAAAAAGTGGAAAATTGCTAAACTTATGATGAGCTAATGTAAAAACGTATGTTGTCGTAACTAATTTTTGTATTGCACCCTCATCAAAACAGGAAGATAGATATTTTAATTAAACCTGAGAAATTTCTGTCCTTTCATTGAAAGTCCAAATAAAAAATAGAAATAAATCATGAAAATATAATAAATCAGTTTTCTAGTGTAATTGCATTTAAAGGGTTAGTTCACCCAAAAATGAAAACAATCACATAATGATATAATTATCGAATTATAATTTGTCGATTAGCGGTAACCAAGCCAGTGATTATAAAAAGTTCTAAATACGGATTTTTTCTTGTAAATCTGCATCGCTTCGCATCAGAAGGCCTTTATTAACCATATGGATTACTCTTATGATGGATGGATGCGCATTTTTTGAGCTTCAAAATCTCAGTTACTAATTTGTTGATGCATTTTCTGTTCCCGCCCCCTTTCTCTGCCACTCAACTATAGTCTAAATAATGACACTCTATAAATATCTGAATAAAAGACTGGATTGTGACTGGAATAGTTGGGAATTTAAAATCATAAATACAATCGTTTGTTTAGAAGCCAAACATCTAAAGCTATTCACCAATGTAGTCAAACATCTAAAAAAAAAAGAAATTAACAACTCCAACCTCCTGAAACACCCCAACTGGAATTAGCCTTGATCTTGGCTGCTTCCATTGAGTGGTCATTTATCCAGCACACAAAAGCCAGCCTGGACAATGGCTCCATAAGCCCACCGCTGCGCCAAAACCAAGAGACACACACGCTCAGAAACACACACTCACTCCAAGGCGTCACTTGAGCCTGAAACGCTTCTCTTGAAGAAAGAAGAGAAGACCTTTGGAAGAGAAAGGCCTTAATTAATATTAAGAAGGGTAAGTGGGCCGCTCAGCTGACGAACTGCGGAGTCCAATCGCCGTATTGAGAATAATCGGTGTAGCTTTCATAAAGACGCACTGTACCATGGAAAACTACTTTAAATCGGTGTATCAAATACCCTCTGTCTCCTTCCCATTCGAGGAGGCTCGCAGTTTAAGGCTATAGAACAAGGGCAAACAAAGCGATGTTAACGTCAGGCTACTTGAGACGGTGAGAATTAATTGAGCATTAATGAAATGCCCTATATAAACACTCTTCCATGCACACAAAGAGTTAACCTATCCATAAAATAGGTAAAGGGTGACTTGCGTGCGTCTGAGGTGTGGTCTGAAGTTACTATTGTCGGTTGTAACAATTTAAGCCTGCAGGATTAGGACTAAATGGCAGACGGCGGGCACTTCAAGTACGTCTTTAATCTTCAACACACACACACATAAGTCAGTCCAACTATTACACCTGCAATTAGTTTGCCCTCAGTCATCGTTAGGGTAATTTTAGGCCATTGTGTGGAAGAATACTGTCAGTGCGGAGAGATAGGGGCATATTCATGTCATTCAGGAGAGAGAGTGTGCGCTATCAACTGGATACATTTCCAAAGAAACTGTGAGTAGTGTTTGCCCGTGCAAAACTGATGCTAAGCTGTTCCGAGTTGTTCATAGCATGAGGTTGCAAGCTTGTTCTGGGTACACTGAAAAAAATTTGCAAAAAATTGCTAGCGAAAACGCCTTTAAAGAGTTTTTACGAGGGTGTAAGCGTCTCAGTGGACTGAATCATGTGATGGTCATTTCAAGGATCTATATCAGTCTTTCTACTTGAACATTGCTTGCCAATCTATTGTAATTTATCAAAAATTGGAAACCGTTACGAATACCAGCAACACCATGCTGGATTGTATAAAATCAGGGATGTCATTAGAAGTTAGTCAATGGGATTACGACTGACGTCTAGGGGTTGAACCAATATGTGATTTTCAGGGTCGATGCCGATACAGATTATTACAGATCAAATAGAACCGATAACCGATATTTTGAAGCTATATATATATATATATATATATATATATATATATATATATATAGGCTTTGCTAAAATTAATTGCGATTAATCGCATCCAAAATAAAAGTCTGTTTACATAATATATTTGTGTGTGCTGTATATAATTATTTTGTATATAAACACACACATGCATGTATATATTTAAGAAAATGTGTTATTCATATATAAAATATTTAAATTTATATAATATAGATTATGTATTTATATGTATATACAGAATTTAAGTGCAAATAATTCTTAAATATATACATGCATGCATAGGTATTTATATATACAAAATAATTATATACAGCACACACAAATATATTATGTAAGCACAGACTTTTATTTTGGATGCGATTAATCGCAATTAACTTTTGCGTAGTATATATATATATATATATATATATATATATATATATATATATATATATATATATATATATATATAAAATAGCCTATGTCTGGTGTAAAACTGTAAATTAATGTCAAAATTGAGAATAACAGGGTTTTGTTAGGGGCAAAGATGTGCAGGAACATAAGTCTATTCTACAGAGAGGTGAGTTCCGACAGAGGTGGCTGCGTTAGAGCCAAATAAAAGCGCATTTCAAAATAAAACTATTTTATCGGCAAATCAGTTTTGAAAATGGCCGATACTCGAGAACCATAAAAACGCGTAATATCGGCATCTGACAATCGGCCAGGCCGATAATCAGTCGACACTTACTGACGTCCTATGGCCACATCATGCCTGCACATTCGCTAATGAAGTCAGTAATGTTGGAAATGATCAGGTGGAAACCGAAGGGGATAGCAAAAAACTTTGATATAATCAAAGCGGACACCAAATATGAATATTTAGCAGCTGTAAAAAGCAGTGCACACCTCAATGGATGGAATCACACATTTTAGGTGGTTCTCGGTCAAATCCCAATCCCAAAGTGAGCATTTTGGAAATGGTATCAAAAAACTCATTTAACTTGCTTGCACAGGACCGAATGGAAAAGCAAGTGACAAATAAAAAGGAGTGCATAAAGTTGTAAAATTTGGTTTTGTCCACAACGGCTTGAACAAAACATTCAGAGCCGCTGAGAAACTCTATAAAAAGCCTTGTGTCATAGAAAGAATTCATAGAGGTCTAAATATGAAGCTCCATTTCCATTTCACACACACACACACACGTCTGAAGCCAAGACAGCGCGTCTCTTTTTCATTAGGGCCATTGTGCTGGATGAGACAGATGGAGAGAAGAGAGAGAGACGGTGCCTGAGGTACAGATTTAGATGTCCTTCATTGTGCTTACACGAGTATTGTCTTGTCAGACGCATTTAGGGGTGCTCTGCATTGCTTAACACAAGGAAAACACAAGTGAAAGAGACAAAAAGTAGAGGGGTTATGTTCTTCTGCATGATGTTGTTTCACCACTGTATCACTGTAGCATTACCACTTTTCACTGTACTCTAAATTTATAACACATTTAATAAAGATTTTATTTTTGTTCTTATCTGAAACGCGACTGGCAGCTGATGTTGGCGAGGTGCCACTAACTTGTCTGCCTGACAATGTCCAATCCAGAAGAACAACACAGGAGCAGGATCACGGATACAGGATCCCTCACCTCTCTTGTCTGTCTTCCCTCTCTCTCACTCCTACACGACACAGTTTCGCTTATACAAGCAAACACAAGCAATCTCAAAGTGTAGGCACAATGCACGTAACAATAGGTGGCCGAGGTTCGGGCAGAATGATTGATTTTGCATATGAAAACACAGAAGTTCAATAGACATTAGCTGTGTATTGGCATATGCAATCTGACTGTTTTTCTTAATTACACATTTTCTCATAATCCTACAAGGTAAATCTTGGTCATATAGCATTAGCAGGGATAGCATCATGCCAATGTGTGTGTGTGTAGTCACATGTTTAACTAAATATTAGTGTTGAATCCTTCCATGAAGACAAGTCAAAATAGACATTAGAGGTTCTGTTTACCCAATCTTAAAAAGTATGTGTGTTTTGAGTATTGAAAGTGTAATTGATACTCACTGAAACCTCCTTATAATCTCATCTAAATGTTGAAGACAGACAGATTAATCATACACATAGTTATTAGTTATAAGATTAAGATCATTGTAGAAGGCAGGCGGACACTTTGTGCTTATGTCCTGCGGTAAAGTCACAAAAAGGTACATCAGTTGTATCTAGTGTTGTCAAATTTAGTTTTAGGCAGTGTGTCTGTGTATGACCATAGGCACTCCATGTATCAGCAGCGAAAGGCCTGTCTATCAAACATAAAATCACTGATTGCATCAATAATTTGTTCAGCCCTGAGTATGTCCAAGAGCATTTGTGTGTCTTACTGCAATGCTGTCAAGTTATATACACAGACACAGTCAGTAAAAGTGCTACCTTCGTGGCTATTGCCTAAATTGTCAGTTGCCTGTGTAAGACATGACCCTAACCACCATTGAATGTTTAAGTAACCAATTTGGATGCTGAAATAGCAATTCTGCACAAATAGTACTCAGGAACTGTGAGTCACGGTGGACTATGACTAGCATTTGACCTGCAGAAGCATCTGATGTTAGCATGTTGCTAAGCTAACAGCACAAGTAAACAAATGTACAAAGCAGACATAAAACACCTAATAGTAGTTAGAATAGTTAACAGACAGCTATTGTAATTGAAGGAAATACTAAGTAATATAATAAGATTTACATACCGTATAAACAACAATTAAGAGAACAATCTATTTTTTGAAACTGTGGCTTCTTAACATGTCCAAATGAACTGATTCGCTTAAATGGATAGTTCACTTTGAAATTCATTTTTGATGTTTTAGCTTACCTCAAGGGCATCCAAGATGATAGGTGTCTTTGTTTCCACAGTATTTTCAATTTTGATATTTTTCGGTTGGAAACCGTTGTTGCTCTATCAGTCATACACTGGAGGCTGAAGGGGTCCACCCTGAGTTCACCTCAAAGAGCATGCACAGAGAAGTCAAAATTAAACATGATTTAATGCAGGGGTGTCAAACTCAGTTCCTGGAGGGCCACAACAACCCTGCAGAGTTTAGCTTCAACCCTAATTAAACACCTGATTAGCTAATCAAGTCCTTTAGGCTCATTTGAAAACTGCAAGCTGTGTGTGTGTTGAAGCAGGGTTGGAACTGAAACTCTGTAGGGCTATGGCCCTCCAGGAACTGAGTTTGACACCCCTGATTTAATGACTCATAAATGTAAGCACACATTAGTGTTGTCACGATACCAGAATAATTGTTTCGATACAGATACCAAGTCAAGTATTGCGATTTTGGATACTTTTTCTATACTTTTCCTCTAGTCCTGCTCAACGTTTACAAATATTTAATCGACGATTAATTGACATTAATGTCATAGTTAACTCTGCAATTAATTGCAAATTTTCTAAATGTCTTTTGATTTCTTTTTTGTTACATAATTTTTCTCATTTTAATGCTCTTATCAACATGGGAAAGTGGATTGGCTTGTTTAGTGCAAATGTTTTTTTAATTATTATTATTGAAAATAACATTGGAATAGTGTTCAATTTCACACTAACATACCTAATAATCTCTCACACAATGCAACACTGTCTATCAATAAAAGGGTGAAAGAAATACTTGACGAGTTCTGATATTGGCGAGGGGTGGAGAATTTGCATCATCTGTCTGTGTGTGTGTGTGTTTGCTGGGCCATCATCAAGTGGTGTTTCAGACTAGGACGTGCTGCGATGATGATGATAGCTAGTCACAGTCAACAAATCACACATATGATCTGCGTCTTGCTCATCATCCACTGAAATAGAACGTGACTATTTGGCCGGCTCGCAAGCAGAAACGAGTGTGTGCGGCACCAAACGCGCCTGAACGACCTGAAACCCATTGATTTCATTGTTGCGCGCGCCAGGACGTTCCTGTTTCTCGACCAAAGTGCAAGGGATGTCAGTAAGGACTCTGGATACAAACAACAGGCACGACGCACACCCGCCGGGTTGCGAGTCGGCTTCTATCTGATGATGAGAGCCATGAAACCGCCGAAAATGGATCAGGATTCAGGACGCATGCTGTCCTGTTGCAAAGCATGTGAAAAAAGTACAAAGTTTGCTGGACAGAGACCGCTAAAAAAGCCATTAGTCTGTGACAAAAATTACACGCGTCAAAATGTACTTTGCGTTCACCAGCCAGAATCTGCTAAACACTCGAATAGCCATTTTCCTCAAAATTAAAGTATTCTCTGCAAGCCATTTCACATGCACTTCCTTTACATAGGTATGTGCTCTTTAATGCTGTAGTAACCTAATATAATAATCACTGACATGCACATGCTCTGATTATAATCATATAGCTGATATAATCAGTTTTGTATGCTTTTGTATCCTTTATTTTAGCAGCTTGCAACTATTATGCTATACTATGAGTTGGGGAAGTTGTACACCTAATACAAAAATGAATAGAACATCTCTCCAGTTAACTAGCAGGATATAATTCAGTTAATTTGCTATTAAATAGAGAGATATGAGCGCTAAAATCTGTTGTTTGTTTTAATCAAGCAAGCAGAGCGCCTCTTTCGTGCTATCAGTTGCATGGATAGTGTCTTTTGCGGACCGCGCTCAAATATTACCATTGCAGAGACTATTGTGTACAGGCCGTGCGATTGTGTTGCTACAACTTGCAATGTATAGAGCTGCGACTACGACCTGCTTTGCGGCCTCGAAAACACTTCATCGCCACCGGAAAGGATTCAGACTCTAAATTGCCGCTCCGTGCCTGACAGGTGGCGCACTGTATCATCATGTGCTCTGCATGTCAGGACAGCTCTTTCATAAAACGCAGCTACATCATAAAAGTATTGAACAATACTAATCAATTTAGGATCCGTGAGGTGTTTTAATTTCGAATATTGCAATACTTTCGAAGTATGTGGTGCATCGTGCAACACTAAGCACACATTGATGGCCTAGAGTATCAAAACGACACGAGCGGTTTGTGTGCAGAAAACGAACAATATTTATATCGTTTTACCTTGGGTGTCAGTGATGCACATGACAAACGGGCATGGGCGCTTTGTACTGCGCATATGTCGTACTGTGAAGCACTTGCGGCACGTATGTTTTGCACAACTGATTCATAGATGGACATTGCACAACTGATTCAGATCACTCTGGACACGACTGTGATTCACACGAGGTAAAGTCAATAACGAGTTGCTTTTAAACGATTTAAACGAAAATCGATTCTTTCTCCGCACACAAACCGCTTCGTTTAGTAGTCTTAGACCATTTAATGTGTATCATTTACACTGACGGTACTTAAATCATGTTTTAATCCAACTTCTCTTAGGCCCTGTTTACACGAAAACGCTCAGGGTGAAAATGTAAAAATATTTATATCGGATGTGCCTTTCCGCTTGCACGGCTGAGCGCTTTTGAGGCTTAGAAACACAAAAAAGTGAAACCACCCTCCAGAGTGGAAATCTTAAAAGCGCTCCACCATTCGCAGTTCCCGTGTGAAGGGTAGAAACGGCAAAAGTCTGCTGAACAGTGAAGGTCGTACGCAGGCTCGTGGACTTGGTGTTGTTGTAGTATGCAGGTGTCGCTTGGCGTTGCTGAAGTGCATACTACATTGAATCTCGCAGACTTCGGCGTCACCATTTGCACATGAATTTTCCACACAAAACGCTTGTCTAAACGCAGAATAAAAAGTGATGACGCAGCGTACTTTTCCCTCTCTTCAGAAGTCGTTTCCGTGTGAAACATAGCCTTAGCATGCTCTTTAAGGTGAACCCCTCTGCCTACGCATCATTTGACTGGCAGACAACAACGATTTAACAGAAAAATATCAAAATTGAAAATACTGCAGAAACAAAGACACCTACATCTTGGATGCCTTGAGGCAAGCTAATACATATAAAAATGCATCTTCAAAGTGAACTATCCCTTTAAATGAGGTTTGCTCAAATAAGGTGACATTAAAAATCCGGGGCGATAAAGTTGTGTCACGGTACATTGCTACACTTGCTTGCTGTCTGAAAATTGCTCTGTTTTGTAAACAGTTGACAGTTGTGCTCCTAGAAGAATTTAGCTTCGCAGTATCAATACTTTTAGTTAGCACTGCAAACAACAAAGCAAGACTGTTCAAAAGGCCCAAAACAAGTACTGTCAACATCATTTATCTAGGTCACTATTAAATCTTGCACCTGAAACACTTAATTATGCCATTTATAGGAAAATTGGGTCTATGAGACAGTTTTAAACGGCTTTAAGAGACCAGTTTCTGTGTTGGTCATGTGAGATTCAACATAAATCTTAATATAAGTTTGCTGTAATTTTCCTGACCATTTTATGTCAGGTTCCCAACATCAGTGCAAGGTGTCTCAAGAGGGTCACAACCTCTTTTTTTTTCTGTGGTAATAACAGTGGAATAAAGATAAATACAAATAGATAAATAGAATAATAGAATAAATAAATATATATATATATATATATATATATATGATATATATATATATTTATTTATGATATATTTTATATATATATATATATATATATATATATATATATATATATATATATATATATATATATATATATATTTTCTTTTTTTTTTTTTTTTTTTTTTTTTAAGATGAGTAATGATTGACCACATATGCCATAACTGGGTATCACATGAAGCCAAAATATGTATGGAATATGATATGTATTTATTTATTTCCACACTATGATATGGATAGTGACCACAGCTCCCACTTTCATTGTCGGGAAAATAGCATCTTGGACATTCTGTTAGATAACTCCCTTTGTGTCCCATTCAAAAAAAAAAAAGAGAAAGAAATCATACTGTTTCTTGAAATGAAGATGTGAGTGTGTGTATATATATATATATATATATATATATAATATTATACAAAAAAATACCCTGAAAATAGAATATAATAAAACGTATGATAACTGCCTCTATCTGGTCTGTATGATTAAAGTGTAGAAACATATAGCCATCACTAAAAGCCATACTGAAGCCAAAGGAGAGAACAGAGAGCAGACAGAAGAGAAACAGAAGCCGGACTGGTTTTGGCTGATGTAAACTTCCGTGTTGAGTGAGACGAGAGGAGAAAAATTCCCTGGAATTCCATCGCACTGCTTCCTCCTGCTGAACGTCACCTGAGCTCCCTGTTCCTAAAAGTAAACAAAACTGTCACACACACACACAGGGGAAAGCGAGGGTGGACAGAGGTGCACAGGAAAGAAAGGGGCGAGAGGAGGAAGAATAACAAGCATGGTGACATGTGGACACACAGCCCAGTGAGACACTTAAACCAAAAATAAAGAAAATCCTCGCATTTCATTTCAGAACCAGTATGATTTTCTTTTTTTTTTTTTTTGGATGGGACACAAAGGGAGTTATCTAACAGAATGTCCAAGATGCTGTTTTCCAGACAATGAAAGTGGAGCTGTGGTCACTATCCAATCATAGTGTGGAAATAAATAAATACATATCATATTCCATACATATTTTGGCTTCATGGAGTACCCAGTTATGTCATATGACATATATGGTCAATCATTTTATCTCTTAAAACTCAGCTTTGATCACCAAAACGACATATTTAATGTTGTTGACGTATTGTAAATCTTCACCCTTGCTTCATTTAATATACGCAGTTCTATGAATTTGCAATTAGCGATAAATAGTAATATATCTAGCAGTAATCGCTATAATGTCTATGGATGAACACTAAACTGAATTCTAAGAAGTGTGTAATTTGTTCTTATTACTCAGTACTGAAAGATGTATAATTACACAAACACGTTAAGAAAAGGATAAACATTTTAATGTCTATGTATGAATCAAAAAGTCAACATGTAATTTTCACATGACGACTGTTAAATATTTCCCTGATCTTCAAGATTTTAGGAGTACAACTCTAGGCTGCAAACGATTAATTCACATTCAGAACAATGAAGTTTGTGTTTCACATAATGTGTGTGTGGCGTGTATAATCATTTTGTGTATATAAATACACACACATGCATGTATATATTTAAGAAATATTTGCATGTATATAATTTATATGTATACAAAATTAATATTATACATAAATATAAATATTTGATATATTAATAATATAAACATTTTTCTTAAATATATATTGTATTTATATATACAAAATAATTATACACACATTATGTAAATGCAAACTTTTATTTTAGATGCGATTAATCGCGATTAATACGTTTCAACAGCCCTACAGAAATTTACTGTACCTTTAAGGGTAGGTTTTCACGACAATAATGTACTAAAATCGAAAACGTTTTTCACGTTCATACGTCACCATTGTTAAAAATTGTCTGTCACAGATCCATGAAAACAACTAGAAAGCTGCTGTATTATCCATGCCAGGCCAGTAGTTGGCGACCTCACTTTGTAAAGAAAAAACACCTCATCTATAGACTGAACAATTAGATACACATATGCACATGAGTTTCAAAAATTCACATTTTACAGTTTACAGAGACAATAAAGGCATTGTTTTGAAAAATTTAAACTTTGAAACCCGTTTCGAAAAGTTTGCGTTTTCAGGCTCCTGAAGCGCCGATTGACGTGTAATGAACGGCCAAAACTCATAAAAAGTTTTTAGTTGAAAATGTTGTGTAAACAGTAGGGCTGTCAAACGATTAATCGTGATTAATCGCATCCAAAATAAAAGTTTGTGTTTACATAATATATGTGGGTGCACTGTGTATAATTATTTTATATACATATATATAAATACACACACATGCTTGTATATATTTAAGAAATATTTTCATGTCTATACTGTATACAGAGATCTATATTTTATATCATATATTTTATATAAATATATTTCATATATATATTTTTTTCTCTTAAATATACATGCATGTGTGTGTATTTATATATAAAATGATGCATACACAGTGCAGCCACATATATTAATGCAAGCACTAAACTTCTATCTTGGATGCGATGAATCACCCACTAATCGTTGTGACCACAGCCCTAGCAAGACAGCAGCCCTTCAAAGTACAAATGACCACCAACTTTTCACATGTAAAACGAAGTAACAATGTTGGTAGTAATGTAGTTCAATATTAACAGGCACCTTATTAACCTGTAATTCAATAACCAAAAGTGCCGCATTTCTACTGTTGAGTATGTGACCCAGTCGAAGATCAAGGCTGGAAATTCCTCCTGCCCTCAAAGTACGTCAGAATACTTTAAATGGCGCTTTAGACCCGGTGCCACCACCGCCACTGCACACGCAAGTCTCTTCGAGGCCTGCGGATTCTGAACCGTGTACATGACCCGGACACCGCCTGCTGCACCTTTCCACTGATCTCACTGCGACAGGCCATGTGCGAGGCAGGCTGGTGGTGAGAGGAGTGCATGCGTGGGGTAAGTTGTAGGAGTGTAACGTGAGCATCTAATCTGCCTGTGGGGTCACACGCAGGTAGCAGTTTGTAACCTTAATGTGAACGTTTTGTAGAAGACAGTTAGAAAGTATTCTGTATCGGTTAAGGCAGTACAAAAAAGCCACGTGGGGCAGCCTGAGGCCCGACTTGGGTCGATGAGAGAGCTGTTGCAAAGGGGGGTTGCCGGGTGTCAGCAGATCCAGGAACTTCAGGGAACGCAGAGGCAGGTGGCCGCTATCAGGATAATGAGCACACACAGTCTGTACCTTTCATTCCAAATTACTCCCCTATATGTAGGGCAGTCACATTGTGAACCTAACAGAGGACAATTGTGGTGCATGTGTGTCGTTAGAGGGATTAAAACAGGTATGATGGGAGATGAGACATCAGGTTGAGACATTTTGAGGGGGTCTAGCCCTAAGCCTTTAGCCCAAGGCTCCCAAATTGTTGCACCTGGACTAAATCTAAAGACACACACACACTTGCATATAGCATTATGCCACGTGTACATTAGGCACATTAAATATGAAATGAGGGTCAATGACAGGAAAGTGTTTGCAGGGAAAAAAGGAAACATCTTGTGAGATCTAGTTTGAAACAGGTTCTTTGAAATGCAATCTTGTGCATTGTTTTCTAAAAAGCATTTATACTATTTTCACAAAAACAATATAAATGCAATGGTCTATATTCAAAAATCCAATGGTCTAAATAGCTTATTCTTAAACACTCTGATACGATAGACTTAGTGTTAAGACTCGAGTCTGATTCAAGTAAACTTTTCAAGTTAGTGATTACAATATATTATAGTTACACAATACATATATAAAATAATGTAATTAGGTACATTTCTAAAACTGGAACATTCAAAAAACAAAGCTGTTCGCTGTGGCTAAATGCACTCGTAACCTGCATGCTGTAAATTTTTCATGGTTTGTAATCACAGACATTATTTCTTTTGGCTCAAATCAACTTAGATAATTTATGTAGTTCAGAAAATATAATATTTTAAGTTTCTGATGTATATGCGATCAATCACTTCATTGTATTAACTCAATTTTTCCATTTCAATTAACTTAATACCGTGTAATTAAAGCGATTTATACAGCATAACCTTCGACAATTATGTAATACCTATAATCGGACTTAACAATGTAAGCAGCAAGGGAACGATATTTTAAGTTTGGGAGATAAAGAGGTAACAACCAGGAGAATTAAACAATCATTTATGCTGTAAGCATTAAAGAACTGAGGGGTGCTTATCCTACTATTATGGATATAACAATCTTACATTTTGGGAGCAATTGAGCAAGAACATTCATTTTTGAACAATGGTGAACCAGTACATCCTGTATAGGCTTTTTAAAAATTACAGGGTACATTGATGACATTGTAAAGTAATCTTTTCAAAGTGCATGGAAACTAATAACTAAAACTATTGCAACTTTTGCTTAAACAATTGGCAAATACTCCTGTTTCATGAGTGGTGCTTGTTACTCTGGTTCTGTAGTTACAGGGTAAGTGTGACATTGCAGGCTGTAGTTAAGTGGTGTTGGTTATCTTTATTTGATGTAGTTACTTGGTAAGTACAATAAAAAGGCATACACACAATTTTATATTCACACAATCTCTAACACCCATCTGCTATTTATATACAAAATTGCTACAAAAGGTACGCAGCGATGCTACTCGCTGAAACTGCTCCCAAATGTAAGATTGTTGAATTTCAATAGTAGAATTATAAGTACCCTAAGTACCCCTTAGCTTTATAACACTTAGAGTATATATATATATATTTTTTTTTTAATTCTCCTGGTTGTTACCCCTTTATTCCCTTAAATTTTACATATTGTTCCCTTATACTTACATGTAAGTACTTTATAGGTATACTATAATTACAGAACGTTACACTGTAAATTCATCTTAATTACACAGTACTTTCGGGCTGTAATTTAAAGCGTTACCCATTTTTCAAGTTAAACTAACAATGTTTTTTTTACAGTGTGTGTGTAGCCTGCACTGATGGTACTTTGATCAGCTGAGAGCTTGTGATGAGCTTATAAAATGTTTAAAGGAGTCAAAACAGCTGCAGGATACCCTCAGTCACACGCAAACGAAGATCTGTTGTGACGAATATGTGGTTTTGTTGCTGTACCGAACGGACAAATGGGCAAAAACTGGATGGCGAGAAAAAACTACCATTCTGTCCTTTTTATGGTCTTATCTTGGAATACATGTTCTGTTTTTAGATTTGTTTACATGTCTTTGGTTCATCGTTGCCCGATATTTCATACGGACCGCACAAGAGTTTGTTTTAATTGCACCAAGTGTCAACACACTCTAATCTATTCAATGACATCCGAGACTTTTTAAAGTGTCCAGATACATTCGGTTCTATCGTAAACCGACTCTCCTATTCACCTTGTGAAAATAAAATCATCAAATCTTACCTGTAGACACACACACACACGCAAAATCACAATCACAAAAGCCTATTGTTGAGCTCCCAAAACTGCAACAACTGACTCACCAAAAGCACCCAAGGGATGTACCCTTCACAGCTCAATCAATTCAGAACCCGTGCATCCACTTCAAACAGTCAAACACACACACACACATATATGCATAGTGGAATGCATGCAGTACAATAACCACACACACACTCAATAACTATTTGTATTGACCTGTGTGTCTAAGACACTGGAATAGTTGTAACAACAGCTCTAAGAATTACGAACAATTGAACCTACTCATTCTTCCCCAATGTGAGCTTGAAAAGAGGCCTCTTTAAATTATTGGCTCTCTCACACTCACACACACCAGTGTTGCAGGGAGCCTAATTAAATCACATTGATTTGGAGGTGCATTACAGTTCCCTAGAGTGGTTTAAAACCACACTTCCAGAAGAGTTACAAAATCTACTTCAAGATCACCGTCACAAACAAACTAACTGACCTGAAAATCATGCAAACAGGTTTTAAAAGCCATATGGTGGATTTTATCTGGAATAAAAGTAGATTTATACATTTTAAATCCATGTAAGTGAGTTGCGGTGTAAGACTGTGTGGTTGCTAAGGTGTTGCTGTGCAATTACAAGGGTGTGTGGTTGCCAGTGCGTTGTGTGGGTTTCAAGAGTTTTCTGGGTTGGTGCTTACTGGCCCAAGTCTGGTTCTCTAAATGACTTGGGTTTCCCCTTTAATGCGAAATAAAAAGGATTTTTTGCCTGTTTGTTTTCAACAAGGCAAAAAAAAAGAAAAAAGCAAATGGTAATCAGTACACCTTTCCTCAACAAGCCACATGATTTGAGGTATTATTAGTATGTGTTGCAATAGTGCAAGTTCTTGATATTGTCTACTGAAAACTAATAATGATGTTTTGGAACAAGACAACAAAGTTAAAGGTGTGTAATTTATTTGCAGTGGACACATAATATTAGGGATGCACGATAATATTGGCCACATTATCGGTATCGGCCAATAAATGATCATTTTTAAAGTTATCGTTATCGGCCCAACAAGAACATTTAGCCGATATCTAAAAGCCGATAAATAATGTATTATTTCCTTCAGCTGAGGCACTTTAGATGTGCACTGTTCAACATGATGCTTTTAAATTGCTTGAAATATGATTGAAATCACTTTAAAAAAGGAAAATCCAGTTAAAGTGCAAAATGTGCAGCGCAAGTCTTATTGGCATTAAAATAGGAACATCATAATTGTGTTTGTATTTGTTTGACTTTTAATAAGGAGACTTTTTATAATCAGGCTCTCAAAAATAGTCAAAAAATTTGGATTTAGATTTATCGGCCAATATATCGGTTATCGGCTTTCAAATATAAAGAATTATCGGTTATTGGTATCGGCCAAAATTGTCATATTGGTGCATCCGTACATAATATGGTCAAATCTGAAGGTTTACAATAAATTCCCTAGTGTGTGTGTGTGTGTGAGTGAGAGTGAGAGAGAGAGAGATGTTGCTAAATATTTCCACTTGGGTCCAGTGTAATTTCAGTCAAGATTGTGTGAGATTCATTCTCACACTCCAAACCCTGAAAACAAGCACACACACACAAAAACTTAAATCCATATTCACACTCACACCCCACAGCTGAGAAGATTCATAAACAGCCCTAAAAACATGAAAACACATTTAAGAAAAAAAAGATATACTTGTTAGGTTTCGCCTATAAATCTTGAAGAGACAAACTTTGGTACAAGAAAAACAACAAAAATATAGTAATCATAAAAAAGAGAGGAGGAGAAGAAAGGTTGAATAATTCATTCAACAGTGATTCATTCACAGGTAATTATAGCTTACCTGTTTGAAATGTGACTGCAAGTGTGTGTGTGTGTGGTGTGTGTGTGTGTGTGTGTGTGTGTGTGTGTGTGTGTGTGTGTGTGTGTGTGTGTGTGTGTGTGTGTGTGTGTGTGTGTGTGAGAGAGAGCGAGAGAGAGAATGTGACATAGTGTTTACTTAGCTATGTTTACGTGGTACAACATGTTAGACTTATAATTGTGTATCTACACACACATACAGTATACTCATTTAAATGGAACTTATGTTTTCAAGTACTCTTTTGGCTAATAGGCCACAATCATTGCTGTGTGTGTGTGTGTCTTAAGAACATGGCTGCAAGGCAGCATGGTTCGGGTGACAGAGAGTTCAGAAATGCAGCGTTGCATTTTTCAACATTTACCTCAGCATTTTCTACGGCGTGCACACACATAAAAGAGTTACGGCGGACAGCGTTTCGTGCCATGTGCGTTTGAGTGGAATGTACAGTGAGTGTAAGAGTGAGAGCTCCATAAATGACAGGAGAAGAGATAAACTGATGCACAGCACTTAATACATGTAGAAAGTGAAACGCATTACACGTTCTCTCTCCTTTAACATCTGAGCCTTCCAACTTTATTTATCTAACTTCTGCAGGAATGTGGGACTTTTCGTTGTTTTGTTTTTCCAGCCAACAATTACAGGAACAATTTCATCAGTGAGGAATTTTTATAAATGACTTTAAGAGAGAAAGAGAGAGAGAAAGAAAGAGAGAAAGAAGCTTAGTGAAGTAGCAACATTATTAAAGTAGCAACACTGTTAAATGAAGTTTCCCTCAGTAGAAAAGCATAGCATAGGTTTTCGCAACAATTGGTGTGTAGCTTGATACAGCGCTTGATCTTTATCTCTATCTTTACGTCACATTGTATCACACAGCCTTACATGTTATCAGGCATAACATTACAAAAAATGTATAATAATAATTTAAAAATGCTCTTTTAAAAATAAGTAATATTGAGTTGTCTGATTCATTTTAGCCAAACAGTTAGTTTGAACATTTATTTAGCGAAATGGATTCATGATGGTTCATAAAATGAAAACATGATTGTTCAGTTCATTTTAGTCACCAGGTACACCATTTTTTTTTTATAATTCCAACATTCCACATTTATGGTGCCTTCACATGTTTTCCTACTTCCCAATTCAGAAGTCATGCAATTTCCCCATGGTTTTCCCACCAGCGGAACCAAGTTGATATATTAAACTTTTGCCGTATTTGGTCAGTCAAAATCTGAACACATCTTCCTTTTTTAAGAATGACTTAAGTGACATTCTCTTAACTACAAGTCATCGGAGTTCGTGGCCAAAGACGAATCTGAAAACTTGTTTGTTTTCAAGTATCAGGAAATCGCCTATGTAAATCACGGCACAGAACCGTCACAACTCTGCAGTCATTGTGTTAAGCCCGCCCATCAACTCTATACACGATGTGATTGGCCAGACCAGAGTTTGGATTTTCCACTTCGAAAGCCAACTGGAGAGTTGCTAGACCACACTTTGCTGCCAAATAATTTTTGCTGCCGCTAGGGTGCATCTAGATTTTTCTAGGCTAGCTTTCAAAGTGCTTTGTTATCAGAATGAACAGGAATCATGGGAGGTTTATTACACCAGGTTTATTCTCCCAATTTATTTTAGGCAAATCTTATTAAAGTCAAAAGATTTTAGCTTCCCATATAAACATTTAACACTCTATCTAGATCTTAATTCGGGAATTTAGGTCAAATAAGCTATTTTCGCAGTGTATAAAACGATGGTTATACGCAAATTCGCACCATTAACAAAAAGACAAAAAACTAATAAAGAAAACTATTCACAGCAGTAATCATTCTCTCTCCGTTATGTTTAAAGTTTATTGCCTGCCTAACTTGGAAACTTGGGCATGAAAATTATCTCCGAGATTCTGCAGCGCGTCCTGATTTTGCCCAGTTAGACGTTTTCCTGGGTCAGAACATATTTGTAGATCCTGGAACAACATTACTGTCTGAAAATGTAATGCTAACCATATCCCTACCCCTAAACCTTTCCATACCCATAAGTTATTCCTAAAATCAGAAGGAAATTATATGTAAAAACCACTGATGTAGAACCACCTACTTGACATAAACTTGATAAACTTAAAACTCGTCCATAAATGTGAATGGTTGGTTGGAATGTTTATCCAGGAACATGTTGCACTTGGTGGAATCATGTTCTGCAGTTTCCCAGTAGTAAACACAACTTAGAGAGCCTTTTTCTACTAGGAAACTCCTATTTACAATAATTTGAACAACATATCAAGGCAGCATTAGTTGTTTTTAGTTAGAAGTGCATCAAAAGTGCACTTCTTGTTGGAACTTTGAGTGTGAACATGCTACTCACACAATTAAAAATAAAAATGGCACAGAATAATGCTTAAGTATGTGAATTGAGATGCTAAATAGCATAAATGTAGTTAGCTATAGCATGTAGCCAACTACTTTTATCAAAAGTGTAACTTGGGTACAATCAATTATGACAAGCTATTCCCAAATACTAGCTAGCGAGAGAGCTAGAGAGAGAGCCAGTGAGTTCATGCTACCCTGCAGCAGTTCTCCGTATCACTCCAACATGCTACAACAAGTCTGGCCCTATCCTGGCCTCAAGATCACCTCTCTTTCTCTTAAACTCTCCCTCACTACCCCACACCACCCACACACCTCCCTCTTTCTCTCTCCCAGCTTCTCGTTTTATTTCTATACCTTTCTGTCTGCCTCAGGTGAGCGTTTCATTGGTCCATTTATAGACCTGCTAGGAAACCAAACATATCTTTTTCCCCAAACAATCATTCGGTTCTAGAAATGATTTACGAACCATTTAATAATGAACTACGATATAACGCCCATTGGCATGATTACGTCAAGTACTTTGATTGTATCAAAGCCACACAAGATGCATGGATCAACATCACAACAGAGTTTTTCCAAAATCTATCAAGCTAAACAGCGTTTTTCAACATCATAGATACTGTCCTGACGCTAAGGCTGCCATGTAAGTTAAATTCAAAGTAAGTTAAATGGCATTTGAGTTAAATAAATTCATCCAAGACAATGAACAAGGCAAAATAAATAAATTATACAAAAAGAATGGATAAAAACCCTTAGTTAGCTTAGCAACATGCTAATGTCATTCTTTTTCAATCACTATTTGAATATTGTTTCAGTTAGGATATTCTCTGCCTCGCTAATCTTTGAAACAGAGCTGGCAATCTTTGATTACTTAACGTCTGCGTAAATTCTCAAAGTGCCAGGGACATAAATGAAAATTAGGGTGAGACAAGACATTTTGAGGTGACAGTGATTATTAGAGATGCTAACTTGTGAGGATATTTACTACTGTGGTACAGCTAAGTCAGCTAACATGCTGGACACATCTTCGCTCTCTTCTACTGTAACAAGCTGTAATTACAAAGACAACTATGACAATGACTGGCTGCTAGTTTATGAGGAAAAGAGTATGTATGTGTGTGAGCTAAGTCACTGAAGGGAAACAAGCACAATAAAGACTTGTAACCCCAAGCTGATTTGGGCAGAACGTCAGAACAATAAAAAAACCCTCTTCTTTCTCTCTCACCCTCAGCTTTAACACTCAGCTAGTCAGCGCTAAGTCTCTCAGAAAACTCATTGTTTTAGGGAAAACATTCCCCATCCCCCGCTCCAAAAACACCCCACCTCCACCCCTCAACCTGTTTATCCAGTACACACATACGCAAACAGTGTTCGACCGTTAGCGTCAACCACCTGCCTTTTCCTGCTCTGCGGCCTGCAGTAGACCAAGCAAGACCGAAAAAGCAAGGTAGAGAACAAGAAAGAGATACAGAATGAAAGAAACAGAGCGTTAAACCAAACATGCCAGCAATGTTCCTTCAGAGTTCTGACAGCAATTCATTTACTGCATTTCAGCTACTCTCGCCTAGTCAACCTCATCTGTAAATGGGGAAACGGACAGCCAAAAATCAAATTCTCAGTCTATTGCAAGGCTTTCTTGCTTCTCAATTTGCATAGTTCTACTATGTTCTTACAGACTTTGCTGTTGATTGCAAAAATATGTATCGTAGGTAAGGCAGTATGCCAGTGTTGTTGCATGATACTATCATACAATGGTGTCTGGTTGCCACAGACGCCTTTCTTTTCCCAAAATAGTGCACTAAAGAAATGTCAGCCATTTTGTAGTGTTGTCCAGATTCTAAACAACTTCATTCCCTATATTTGTAATCATTTTCTAGCCATAATGCACTCTGAATTACACTGTAAAACCAATGTACATTGCACACAATAGAGTTGACTCCATTCTAGAGATTCAATGCTCTGTTCCAAAAGTTACTTCCATTGAGGTTTCTTCGTTTTCCAAGATTCAGCTTAAAGAGCATTTGGATTAGCTTTCCCAAGTGCCATATGAGATTTAAATCGTCAGAAGAAGATTCTCGCTACATGCAATGAACGCCAATGTTCTAAAAATAAATGTTTGGTATAGAATGGCTTAGAATCAGTGTCAGTCAACTTGCTGACTTAGACAGAAAACTCTGCCATGCAATCTTATTGACCAATCAGTGTGCCTGCCAATAGATACTATCAGTCAATTAGAGGAGCGATCCATATGCTACCCCTATAACTGGCATTGCCTGACTCTCCATCTTTAATAAGAGGCAGACCGAAAGTGGAGAAAAGTTCCAGAGCTTGGGATAATTCAATTTCTGTCCACATTCATCAGAGTCACGTTGAGTTATCAGTATATCAAAGTGGACAGCAGGCGAGTGCTGTCAGTACTAAAGAACTAGGAGAAGACAAGCCAAGAACAGAAATGTACACACGTCATTCTGAAATGCGCACTCTTCCTAAATATTGTTAAGGATTAAGACCTGGATCGATTAATAAAATATATCAAATGCGGCAGTCGAATGATGGTCTTGACATTTGTTTCCGTTTAATGCTTCTCCAATGTTCGCTTGTGCAGAAGAAACACCTCTTTAAAAATGACCCACCTTACACTCTTAAAAATAAAGAAGTTTGTTCCCCAAAGAACCTTTCAGGGAACAGTTCTTAAAATTACCATTTTTTCTTATTGTGAAGAACATTTAAATAATCTATAGAACCCTTTTCCACTATAAAAGAACCGTTTTTGCGATGAAAAGTTTTCATGGATATTGACGGTTCTTCATGGCAACATTAATGCCAATAATGAACCTATATTTTTAGGAGTGAACCCGCTACTATCTGAGCCGCTGATTCAGCTTTGGATCTATGGAAATTACATGACGCACTCACTTTGGGTGGGCAAACTCATGCCCATTCACGGCTCTGGAATTGCGCAGACCAATCAACTTTCAAGTGCTTAAGAAATTGTCTTCTGTGATATTTATTCCGTTGACAGTAATATTGCTAGATTTTTATTTTAAAGGCATGTATAATCTAGGGGTGCAATTCCTTTACCCCTCAACTGAATAAAAGAATAGTTAATGGAATCATAGAGGTGCCAGAATTGTTAAGAATAATCAGAATCACAGTAGCCACATTCCTTAAAATTCCCACCCCTACTCCCAAACCTCCAGGAATCGAACTATGCAGCATGTGGAATCATAGCGGTTGACCCGAGGCCTCCCTGCATTTCCATTTCCTCTCCCAGCGAGGTGTCCCTGACCGCAGCCACTTCTAATGACCTCAACTCCAGCCTCAACTCAAATACTTCAGACAAAATGTCCAATTCACACTCCAACAACAGCCGACGGCTCGTCCAACTTCCTCTAAGATACCCTAGAAGGCAAGCGGACCTGCCAGCTGATGTTTTCAGACTGTGACATCAGCTATAGCATTAGCAAACCGGCTGCAAAAAGATGAAGATATACCCAAAGAGCCAGACAACACACTGCAGACGCTGCACTTTTGCTCTGTCCTATTCCCCACTCCCTCTCTCCCATGCGGTCATATCAGGGCAGCGGTCAAATCAGGGAAGCATTACCTCAGAAAAAGTTGAGCAGTACAAAAACACACACAGTCTCTGCTGAGCTCCCTGCCTACTAAACAAACACAGGCAGAGATCCCCAAGAGTCCATGTCCCAGACAAACTCACTCCATCTTTATCAGTGAGGAAGTGAGAAAGTGAGAAAAGGAAAGTGTAAGGGATTAAAGGTAAGGGGAGGCTATCCGCATTATTCAAACTATTCGCAGTATGTTGAAGGCAAAACATTGGAACATGACATCCCTGAAGGGACACTATATTCTACTTAACTGATAATTGACTAGACAACAAAAAGTGTAGTTGCAGACACCAATGCAAACGGACATTTTATATTTAGAACTTGCACGGCACCCAATGACCCCTAGACTCTAAAACAAGAAAAGACAACACAATTAACTTCAAATCCAATCCATCCAATCTCCAAACCGCTTTTCCTTTGTAAGGGTCGCTTTACCTTTAGCGTCAGTTAGATGACGCGGTTTAGGTCTGGGGTAGGGTTGGATAGCCCCTTAAATTTCCACCAAAGCATTTTGAGAACCGGTTCGGAGCCGGTGCCTGCACGCGAACCAGTTCTTTGTGTTTCGACAGCCAAAGAACCGGTTCTCGAACCGGGAAAACTCGTTACAAAGCGTCACCAACTCTTTGCTGGACTAGGACCGTTTTTTTACCACGTCATGCTTACGTCGAGGGCTGGGGCAGGTTTAGATGTGTTCTGAAACATCTTTTCTGACCATTCGCAAAGCCAGGAGAAACATTTGCAGAAACACGATGGAGTCCGCCTTTGTAATTGTTATGCTTGAAGTTGGCGCAAGCGTTTTTATTTTTTTATTTGAAACGTAAGAAAAAAGAGAAAAAACAGTCATGATATAGAACAAATGGACAGAAAAAAAAGACACAAGACAGGGGTACATAACTTATCAGAAAAGAATACTTATCAAACGAAAAGATTAAAAGACTTACATATTTCAATTGTTTTTAAAGTTTTCTTGGTACACAAGTTAAAGATAACGTTAATCCTAAAGCAATGTACTTGCAAGCGTTTCTAGTGACGTACACAGTGACGTAACAATGTCTGGACAAACAGGTTCTGAATGGGTTCGCAAGTTGAACTAACTGCGAACCAACTTCTGAACCAGCACCAGTTCCGAACCAGTTCTTTTTGGGTGGAAAAGGGGTAGATCAGATAGCGTCATCTAACTGACGTTAAAAGGTACCCTAAAATGTCAAATGTTGATGTCAGTTATATAACATCAACATCTTGGAATGAGAACGGGCTAGTGCATCAAGTGCATACATTATGCTGGGTTTACGATTTTTTTATAAGTATTTTATAATGCTATGACTCCAGTGAGATCTTGAGTAAAATTCATGGTACACTGTGCGACACCAACACTACATGGTCCTAATCGTCCAGCTGACAGCTGGAAGGTGGAGTGTCACGAACATGATTAATATGTTGGTGAATGTCACACTAAGTAATTAAAGACTGTCGATTCCTGTTGCTTACCAAATCGCAAATTCCGCCCATAGATATGGCTTTGGTCAATGGAATTCAATGGGATTTTTTTGCCTATTCTATCTTCTAATCTGTTTAATCAGTTAGATAATTTAGAAAAGTATTATAGACATCTCCTTAACAAGCCTTATTAGATCCGTAGCACAAACCACATGTTGAGCTATATGTATAAGCTATACTCCAAATATAAACAGTTATGGTTCAGGACAAAGAAAGATTAAAAAACATACTATCAATGATAGAAGGATCTCAGCTATTTAGTTATGTTAAACTAAATACAATGAGGAAAGCGTACCAAAAAAAATGCTGAGACAGTCCCAAACACGAAAATCATGAATAAGCATGGTGAGTTCTTTTTTCTTTTTTTTTTGGTTATGTTGTAAAAGAGTATTAAAGGCATGCCATAGCAATGATGCACCCAAATGCGACACTTCAGACTCTTCAAACTCACTCATGCTCACAACCAGTCTGTGCCAAGAATCTATCCTCAGGTGTGTGTGCGTGTGTGTGTGTGTGTGTGTGTGCTACGTAAAAAATCTTAACATCAACACCTGTCTGTTTGCTCGCTTAGAGGAAAATAGTATTGCTCAGAGGTAGCTCTTGCATAGCTTAGGTGGTGTAATGGAGCTCTTAGTTGTAGCTCAACTGGTTGTTTTGTGCTAGCAATAAAAATGTCACAGGTTTAAAACAATTATACACAATCGCTGAAAGACAATAAACCCCATACTTTGAACCAAATTCTCAAAGGCCTAATCCCGTTTGTCGAATAATTCACTCTTTCTGTGAAACCTTAAAGGGTTAGTTCACCCAAAAATGAAAATTAAATCATTAATTACTCACCCCCATGCAGTACCAACCCTGTAAGGCCTTCGTTCATCTTCGGAACACAAATGAAGATATTTTTGATTAAATTTGAGAGGTGGATAACTGCTACATAGGCTGCCTAAGGGATCGAAACTTGACGGCCCAGAAAGTCAATGAAGAAAATGTTTAAATATTCCATGTGACTACAGTGGCTCGCATGCGTCATGGAAATCTCTTGAACTCTCGTCTCAGGCCTACAAGGAATAATCGAATTAAGTCGTTATTTTTGTGGGTTTTTTCGCACAAAAAAAATCTTCGCGTCGCTTGATAAACTTATACTTGAGCCACTGTTGTCACATGGAAAATTAAAACATTTTCTTCAGTAAATACGTTTAAATGCAGCCAATTTTCGGGTTATGGTCGGGTTAAGGTCACTATTCGGGTTTCTGAAACATTAGGAATAACCCGTTTACATGCGTGAGCAGAGAGAGTTTCTCCTGTAGAAAAGGAATTGCAATATCCTGATGTAAACTGCGATGCGCGGTAAGCGTCTAGACTTACGGACAAACTTACGACGCAATATGCGTCATTTCCGATTCTTCTTCCTGTATCCAAAGACGACAACAACAGCAGCACGCAGATAACGAATAGTTTGTGGCAGATAGCGATCGCCTTTGTTTGTGCTTTGATGTTGGTAACGTTACTGACCTCGCTCCATTAGTATGCTGTGCTGCGTCTCGTCTCGCCATGTTTACTTCCGGTATACTGCACGTGGATTTTTGTGTGCGCTGAGAAGTTTCTCTACTCAAAAGACCAAGATTCCTTGCAAATAGAACATGCACAGAACACAAATCACTATGGGGATATGCCAATTCGCATATACATGACCAAAAAATCGGGTTGGAAAAGGGGTACCCCAGGTATAATATCCCAGTTTTTAAAATCAGGGATATGAGCATATTCGGGTTTTTGCCTGTGTTTACATGGCCGTTCGCAACTGGGTTATTGCTAATATCCCGGTTATGAACGGGTTATTGGCAGCATGTAAACGTAGTCATTTTCATTTTTGGGAGAACTAACCATTTAAACAAGTTCAAGCAGTTAGACACCATTTGCAAATTTAATGCACTCTTATTTGCAAAACTCTAATCACATTCGCACTGTGGTGCACTTGTGTTGCAACTCTGTAAACATAAGAGGCAAAGGTTAAACATAACTACATCACAGAACTGCTATGCACAAAGGTTCAAAATTGGTCACACTTGTATCAAATGATGTGATCAAACCAACTGTGCAAATCAAGTCAGCACTGAATGTTGATCCCAACAACAGAAGGAAACGATCTGAGAGGTACAAGAGGTAGGGCCATCGTGATATGTTCCAAGATCAACTTATTTAGTCCAAAAATGTAGTCCTAACCCTATCCCTAAACCTAAACCTACCCATAACGTACCCCTAGTACAATAAAAATCAATACAATATGAAACTTACAGAAAACAATATATTCACCCTTTTTACAACATACTTTTTTTCTGAAACTACAGATAATAAATGATTTGTATTGTTTGTATATTGACTAAGTTCTGAAAGCAATGTTTGATTTTGAGTACAGGTGAAATGGTTGAGGCAATTTTTATTTTCCCACAGGAGAAAATGGATGGAGGTATCAAGAAATATGTTTTAGCAATGTGAAAAATTTGTAATAAAAGTTTATTTTACTAAAGGTTTCATTTTAAAGGTGGGTCATTTTTTATCAGTATGTTGAAATACATTCTCCGTTTCAAGATAACATAAAAAACAACTTTAAGGCCATTAGTAGATTTATTCCCCGAAAAGTATAAACACTGGCACTATCAAACCATTGCTCTGTTTGTTTGAACAACCCTTCACAGCAACATTGGCTTAACCAATAGCATTGAGTTGAAGGCAAGGACTAACCAATTACAGAAGAGGGGGGGTAACAATCCCAATTAATTACACTATTGTTGTAGACATTACACATTTCCCCTTATAAAACTAGAGCAATTTGAATTTGGAAATAATTTAATACAAAAAAAATTAAATCCATTTAGAAAAGTTTATATTTGGAAGAGAACAGAAGAGAAGAGAGATGCAAATAAGGTGATTTTCCCTGAAAAGACAGTTTTGCCTTTGGCATCTAAAAGTCTTGTGTCTGTTAGGATGATCCTCTGAAAATGCAAACAAATACATCATGGACCATTCTTCCCATTCTTCCCATTTCTTTGTGGTAATGATTGAGAAACAATGCTACCCATTGTCCTTTGACCATAAAGACTAAAGGGCAATATATTATATATATATATATATACATGGTTTTAATTTAATGTTAGTTTATTATACCATATTTAAGATGATTTCACAAAGGGTGAGGATGTTGTATGGTATGTGTTGAGGGGTGGGGACTTCTATCTTCTAGTAGATAGAAAATGGTTCTTGTAAGTAAATTGGTGGTTCAAATAAAAAAACCGTATTTGCATCATTTACCCCTTTTCCACCAAAAAAAGAACTGGTTCGGAACTGGTGCTGGTTCAAAGTTGGTTCAACTTGCAAACCGCTTCAGAACCTGTTTGTTTTTCCACTGACTAGAGCACCCAGGGAATGACGTCATTGCGTCACTGTGTACGTCGCCATACGTCTTAGCTAGAAACGCTTGCAAGTACAACATTACTTTGGGAACTCGTGTACCAAGAAGGGTTTAAAAACAATTGAAATATGTAGGTCTTTAAATCTTTTCGTTTGATATTTAATATATTCTGATAAGTTTTCTTTTTTTGCTTATAATGTCTTCAATAAAACTCCATCGTGTTTCTGCAAATGTTTCTCCTGGCTTTGCGATCCTTTATTATGGTCAGAAAAGACGTTTAGAACACATCTAAACCCACCCTCAGCCCCCGACGCAAGCATGACGGGGTTAAAGAACGGTTCTAGTCCAGCAAAGAGTTGGTGCCGCTTTGGAACCAGTTCTCTCGGCCGAGAACCGGTTATTTGGCTGTCGAAACATAAAGAGCTGGTTCGCGCACCGGCTCTGAACCGGTTCTCAAAATGCTTTGGTGGAAAAGGGGCTATTGGGAAGTCCAATTCATTTTAGTTTTTAAGTAGCAGGTTTTTTTTGTACTTTTTGAAGGTAGTCTGTAGTGTAGTTAACATATAGGCTTTTTTGAGCAGCTTGCATCACATCAGTTACGGTTTCAAAGCAGATTCCCAAAAATACATTTTAAAACCAGTTAAATTCCAGTTTCACCGCCAGACAGTCACTGTTATGTGTGTACGTTTTTGGCTACTCTACCATTCAGAAGCTTAGATTTAGTTTGAAAGCGGATCTGTGTTTATGGTCACACATATGCACACACCTTTCCCTCTCTGGCCTTCAAATCACCTCTCAATCCCACTAAAGACATGTTCTTTCCCTCCCTAAAAGTCCCAGAAGCCCCTTCAACTCCACCTCTTCTGTCTCTCTCTCGCTCATCATTCACTCCATCTGTCGCTGTTGTCATCTACCTGAACGCCCCCTCTTTATGCTTTACCAAGTGTGAACTGCTGAACTCTGCGTAAGTGTGTGTCTGATTACCGTAATGCCCCATTCTGTCCCTTCTACTGATGAACTAATGAACTTTTAACATCGTGACTCACCAAGCTTTCCAAAGCACTTTTCCAAAGTTTTATCGACCAACCACAAGCGAGACTAAACTAAGCATCTAATAGGAAAAGCAATCATACATTGGTAAAAGTTCAAAGGCCACGTCATATTTTTCATTTATGTGTGTTGGAAAGTCCCATTTTATTTTAGTGAAATGTTCAATCAGATGTTGTAAGTAAAGAAAACCAGTTGGTCAAGGTGCCTTTTGTGTTTGCCAGAGCATTGTTAGACAGTTCTAGTCGATCAAAACTCAAATCTCATTGACTTTCTGTTCACTAGTTGTATCAACTAATGGATAAAACATGTCCAATTACTAAAAGTAATATTACACCTCTACTCAACAAGACGCATGATTTGAGGCACCATTCATATCTGTTTTGGTGCTATATACTCCAGAGTTTAATGCTTTATTGGTTAAGTGGTTCCCCAAAGAACCTTATAATGGATGTTGACGGTTCTTCATGGAACCATGGATGCAAAAAAATTAACCTTTTTAAGAATACTCCAAAGTTTAAACCCTTCAAGGGTCGGAGGTCACTCTTCCACCAAAACCCGACTAGCATACGTCCGTTACCCGAAGCTAGTGACTATAGTTAATAAAGTAATAAATATGAATATTTTGTCTTAAAAAACGCATCGCTTCGCTTCAGAAGGCCTTTATTGACTGCCTCGAGACGTATGGGTTACTTTTATAACGGATGAGATTTTTTGGGGCTTCAAAATCTCAGTTCCTTTTCACTCCCATTATAACACTTGGAAGAGCCAGGATCTTTTTTTATATAACTCTGAATGCGTTGTCTGAAAGAAGAAAATCATACACACCTGGCTTGTGAGTGCATAAATAATGGGATAATTTTCATTTTGGGTGAACTATCCCTTTAATTATAATAGTGATGCTAGCCTAATGAATACATTAACTTTTTTTATCCAAAATGATTATTTTACATGTATTATTGCGATATTCCACCAGACTGTGTCTATCACTGTGTGTGTACGTGTGGCAGCCGGCATGTAGTCTCGTCGACTGGCCACCCTGCAAACCCCCAGGCTTCCCCAGTAAAAAGAGAGATGATTATCTGTTATCTTCCATGTTTTGACGGGAGATTATGCTAAAGATTTACGATTGCTGAAAAGACAATGGTGAAGACCGCATTCTCAAGTGGCAAAAGAGTGTTGAAAACAAACATTCAGACCACAGATAACTGCTCACCTTAGCAACAGAGGGACAGCGTCCCCAATGTTTTAAACACAACTTCAGACACTGCTTATTACATCACCACGAACAGCTAAACCGCTCTCATTTTTATCAACATGAAGCATGTATTTTCACGTACGATTTGGCTTCAACCTTATTAAAATTCTTGGCACTAGTTCATCGGGCTGGGCCAAGACGCTTCCACAAAAAGTGCCAAACTAAGAATCTGAAATTAAACTGACAGGCATTGTAATTGAAGTTAATTGTGGTTGTTGTCATACGTTTTATACTGTTTTCAGATTGACTGTTAGGCTTTCATTTCATGTGATGACTTTTTGCAATGATAATGATCGTTGTGATTATAGCATGTTACAAAGATGTAGGCTATCATTTGATTTTTATTTCATCTAATCACCAGGCCACACAGAATCTGCACTCACAAAGTGAGTCAAGTTAAGCCTAGTTCACACTACATGATTTTAAAACGTCGGGCTGAACTGTGCAGTTCACACTACAAAGTGTTCAAGTTGTTAAGCTGTTCACAACACACGACACAACGTGATTGATCCGCAACATGAGGTAACGCACTACACGAGTTGACAACAACTCGGTCACCCAACAATTCTATCTTGTCTACGAACCACGTTTTGTAACGAAAAATTACGTGTTAAAACGAACCGAAAATGACGCAAAACAGCACGCATGCCAATACCCAGTGAAGAAGGCGAAGAATACAACACGCGAATATGGACGTCATAAAACTCAGTGCTGCGAACAGTTTACGCGATGAATTTCTCTGAGAAAAGTGCTAAAAAAAATAAAAAATAAGATTTACCCGGTGACCTCAACCCATGCCTTGCTCTGATTGGCTGTAGCTCATGACATCACTGAGGTTGAGTCATGCGATAGCTCTGGATATCTAGCATGCTATATATTTTTCTGGGCTCAGCGACACGTTTTTCAGGCATCTTTGATGCGTTGTTGGCTCTTTCGTACAAACAGATTGGCGAGCGTTCATCGCCCGCTAATCCCCGCGTGTTGCACACATTAACACCCTGACCTGTCGGCGAGCTCAACGATTTGCAAATCGGGCTTAAAATCATGTAGTGTGAACTCTGAGTGTTTAATATTTTGGCTAATGTGATCATGCTTTTTGCCATCAATAAATGCAACCAAAAAAAATTGGTCAACCAATTTTACTCGGATCTATTAATTTATACAGAAGTACATAATAAAAAAAAATAATATGAGGTGTGTTTCCCGTACAACGACGTAACTTGCAGCTTAACTACCAGTTGAGGAGATTCCCCCCTTCCATATGTGAAGCGCTTTGATGTCCCAGAAAAAGCGCTATATAAATGTAATGAATTATTATTATTTATTATTACCATAGTTTGGTGCATCGTTGAAGAAATCAACTAGCTAGTCACGATCGTCTGTTTCCCGAAACCGTATTGTCGCAAATTGGTAATTTTATCAAGTTGGTTAATGATGTCACGCTGGTTAATGAGTAATAACTTATTTTAACGAATCTGTTTGAGATCAAATTAATGCTCGATGTTTTGCTGTACAGACATGGCGTTTGAGGACTATTTCTCATTTTTCTCAGTTATTTTGTTTTATATCCAGATTCAATCATAGGCTCGTTCTTGCGTAGTAGAGCACGTTCGCACATGCGCACTAAAAAACTACGTAAAGTAGTTTAAGTCGTAAATTACATTAGTATTCTAAATAAAAGATACAGATTGTATAGAATGTCAACTCGCTTTCGGGAAATGCAGCCCTGGTCTTTACGAGGTCTTAAAATTAGGTAAACGCAATCTCAGATGAACAACACCACAAGAAATATTACATGAGTGCCAATATTTATTTAACTAAAATAAATCCAAAACTGACACCCTATGATTCAATCACTTGTAAAACCAGATTTAGCAGCATTGACTAATGACTACCAATGAAGTTATAGTTTTCTTTATGACTTTATCAGTCTCTCATATCGTTGAGGAGGGATTTTGGCTGCTCTTCTTTACAATCGTTACCTCATTTGATTGAGGTTTGCAGGTATTTGTTTATGCAACGCTTTCTAAAGGTCCTGCCACAGCATTTCAAACATGTTGAGGTCTGGAGTTTGACTGGGCCAGTGCAACACCTTGATTCTTTTCTTTTTCAGCCATTCTGTTGTAGATTTGCTGGTGAGCTTGGGATCATTGGCCTGTTGCATGAGCCAATTTCGGCCTAGCTTTAGCTGTTGCCTTTAAATGGGCTCACATTTGACTCTAAAGAGTAGTTCATGGTCGACTCAATGACTACAGATGCCCAGGTCCTGTGGCTACAAACAAGCCCAAATCTTCACCCCACTCCAACAAGTTGATGTTATTTTTTGTCAAACGTGGTGCTGTGCATTATGGCCAAACAGTTCCACGTTGGTCTCTTCTGTTAAAAGAACATTGTTCCAGAAGTCTTGTGGTTTGTTCAGATGCAACTTTGCAAACCTAACTTCAATGTGGACTTCAATGTGTTTGGAAATGGCCTTGTAACCCTTCCTGAGATTCATGGACAGCCAGCAACAATAGCTTCTCTAAGATTGCTGACTAATTTCCTCATTGGCATTGTGTTAACACACACCTGAATGCTCCAGACCACAAACTGCCAAAACTTCTGCTTTTATGGAGGTGATCACACTTGCTGAAGTTCAATTATTCAAAGGTATTAGGCATGACTGCTACTTACACTCTTAATTCCTATCAATGCAGTAAGGGGTAATTAGTTCGTCACACAGGGCTTTTCCATTTTGGCCTAGTTTTTGTTCAATAAATAATGACACAGTGTAATACGTGTGTTTTGTTGTTCATCTGAGGTTGAGATGACCAAGGACCAGATTTTTTTTTTTTATATGTCCTGACACATAAAACCACATAATTCAATAAATGTCCTTAGTTTTTCACATGACTAGTGTACATTATATATACACAACCGGTCAAAAGTTTAAGATCAGTAAGATTTTTTATGTTTTTAAAAGAAGTCTCTTCTGCTCACCAAGGCTGCAATTTTTGATAAAAAATACACAAAAAACACAGTAATATTGTGAAATATTATGACAATTTAAAATGACCATTTTATGTTAATATATATTAAAATGTAATTTATTCCTCTGAAAAAAAGCTGAATTTTCAGCATCATTACTCCAGTCTTCAGTGTCACATGATCCTTCACAAATCACTCTAATATGATGATTTTATGCTCCAAAAACATGTATGATTATTATCCATGTTGAAAACAGTTTTTTTACATTTTTATTTCAGGATTCTTTGACTGAATAGAAAGTTCAAAAGAACAGCTTTTATCTGAAATGGAAAGCTTTTGTTACATTAAACACTACCCTTTAAAAAGTTTGGGGTCAGTAAGAATTTGTATTTTATTTTTGGGGGAAATAAATAGAAATCAATACTTCTATTCATCAAGGATGAGTTACATTGATCAAAAGTTACAGTAAAGACATTTATAATGTTAGAAAAGATTCTAATTAAATAAATGCTGTTCTTTTGAACTTTCTATTCATCAAAGAATCCTGAAATAAAAATGTAAAAAACTGTTTTCAACATGGATAATAATCATACATGTTTTTGGAGCATAAAATCATCATATTAGAGTGATTTGTGAAGGATCATGTGACACTGAAGACTGGAGTAATGATGCTGAAAATTCAGCTTTTTTCAGAGGAATAAATTACATTTTAATATATATTAACATAAAAAAGTCCTTTTAAATTGTCATAATATTTCACAATATTACTGTGTTTTTTGTGTATTTTTATAAAAAAATTGCAGCCTTGGTGAGCAGAAGAGACTTCTTTTAAAAGCATACACATACATACATATATACAAACAAACATGTTGCACTGCAATAATTTATCACAACAATAAATAAAAATAAAACAATTCTAATGAGTTATGCATAATTATTATTCTAAAAGATTTTATGTAATGTAGTGTAATACTCTGTACTACGAAGTGTAATACTTAAAGCATAGAAAATGCACACAAAATTAATCTGCCTGCTAATCACCAATAGGCCTTCGGTGAAACAATGCAATTACAGGGGAAACCCGGCCAGACAAATGTGTAGTTCTTTATTTTTTTTTCCAACACAGACATCTCTTTATGTGTGTGGTTAGACTTGCTTGGGTTTAGGTGTGTCTAAATGCGTATGTGGTTTCAAGCAAATAACTGTTCAGGTATGACAGTAAGAATTGTAATAGGTCACAGCACAGACCAGAGACGCGTGTAAAGTTTCAAGAGTATGTTTGCGTGTGGTTAATTTAGGTAAATATGGAGTGGTTTGTTGGAGACCCACATGAATCCCATAATGTGGCCATATAACCACTGACACACTTCATTTAGCAGTCGCCCGAATTAATATGAACTCCCTGGCCATACTACCATAACTCTCAGCGATGAAAACGCCAAGCCCTCGTTAGTAGATCTAATCATTTTGCCTTTTACTCAGCCACCGCTAGCATATCAAGTCTAATAAGAAAGATTTCCACCCTTTAAAACAATGAACAGGAAGGAAATCTGCACCGCTGACATTCAACTGCTCAGTTTAGCCAAATTAATAATGGCATTACAAGCATACAGGTCATTTTTGGATCTGAATCTCATTAGACGGCTCACATTGACATCAAGAGATATTTTCATCATATTGTGAGTTGTTTTCAAGAAAAATAACTACAGTATATTACCATAGTTCAATTTATTTTCCTCAAAAGCAACTAAGATTCAGATCCTGACCTGTAGGCTTGTAGTGCAAATTTACATGCATTGTTGACAGCTGCTTTATACAAAACAAATTAATGTGCATTAGTTCTGTATAGCCTATATCAGTGTGCGTTACTTGGAATCTTTGCAGGAACTAACAATGAAGATGATTTAACTTTTAGTCGTGCAGAAATAAGGTGTAAAAAAGTGTCGTTGAGTTACAGTTAGGGCTGGGCGATAAAACAGATAACGGCTATCGCGATAGACACGTGATCGATATCAATAAAAAATGTGTTCGATATAACGTTCGATAGTTTTTTTCTTCGACGGAAGAACTCACAGGTTGCGAAGCAAGTTTGGTTGCATTAACAAAGGCACGCACTCTCTGGTAACCTAGCGACGTGGGGAGTGACGCGTTAACAGGCAATCATGTAGCGATGTCAGTTTGATTGTGCCATTTCGATGTCTCGTCACTCGTAGGGCTGTAATCAACCAAAGAAATCCTTAGTCGACCAAGGTCTTGTCCTGCGCGACGATTAGTCGACTAAAAAAAAACAAAAAAAACGGATGTTTTGATTGAACATTTTTAAACAATTGTCATAGAGCATTTATAAAACAACAACGAAAAAACATCGAAAATAAATAAAACTATAATAATAATACAATTCTTTGAAAATTAAGTGATTTGTTTAACTGCAAGTGAGGAGCTCTGTCCTTGGTCTATACTGACGGTCACAATCGCGCACCTGATCACACCACACGCTACAAAATAATATAACTGCTATAGCTGCCGCATAATGCAAAATCCTAACAAAAGCTCTCGTTTATACAGGCTGTATTCTTCTTTACTTACAAAGCTATGGGTTAACTTTTGTCCAGCCGATATGTTAGGCGTCTTAAAACAACAGACAAAATAGCCTAAAAAACTATCTGAAATCTAGGCTGTGTTGTAAGATAGCATATAAGTTTAATTTCGTTTTGTTACATTGTTTAGGCTACTTTCAAATGAGTCAAGTGTACAAATAAAAACCTATTAAGAAAACAATCTATTGAGTCAGTATGATAAAGCCGTTAAAAGAGCTGCTCACGTCTTTTGCGCGCTCAAGTTTGATTTCAAATAGGCACGCGATGTGCGCGCTCATAATGGAGCAAGCGCGGTCGCCACCGTCGCCTACCTCCACAAACATGTAGCCAGACAAAAGATTTAGATTTCTTGGACATTCTGTCGACTAAAGTAGCGTGAACTGAATGAATACAGCAAAACCACCTACCAGTACATCCTTTACTGAGCGCGAGCAGCAGCGCAGCCAGTAGGTGCGGTTCCCGAGTGTGTTATGTGTGTGCGCTAAACTGTGGCGCAGTTACAAGAAATAGCCTAAAAGCATTTAAAGTTGGGGATAAAACATAGGCTAATTATATTTAGAATACAGTAATAAATAACTGCTTTATAAAGGAATAAATATCAGGGAGTAAATCATTGAAAATGTATTTCTATTGGCAAAAAAAAAAAAAAAAAACTGCGACTGGTCGACCAATAAGAATTTCAGTCGACCAAGACGGCATCGACTGATTAGTCGACTAAACGACTAAAGTTGACAGCCCTAATTACGAGGCTGAATCCAGCTTCTTATCCGCAGCTTCTTATTGACGCTATCCATTCCACCAATAAGAAGCTGCGAATAAGAAGCTGGATTCAGCCTCGTTTTTAATTATTTGAGTTTTTCATGGTTGTGTTGACATTGGGATTATAATCAGAGGAAGGTTAAGTTTAAAATAAAAATGTTTAATTGTAATAGATTTTTCTCCTGGTCCTTATTTTAAATGGGTCATAAAAAATTCAATAATTATCGATATTGACCAATATGAAACACTGATATCATGATAAAGTTTTCAGCCATATCGCCCAGCCCTAGTTACAGTTGAGTTTTTCGTATAAAGAGTTCAGATGCAAAAGCCTCTAAGTGCCATTTAAATTTTCTTTAAAATGACCATTTTTATCAAGCTTGTATTTTAAGTTCAGTAATTTCACTTAAATGGCAATGAAGATTACCTATTAATTGTCATTTTAGTGAAATTACTGAACTTAAATATACAAGCTTGATAAAAATGGTCATTTTAGAAGAAAATTTCAAATGGCATTTAGAGGCTTTTGCATCTGAACTCTTCATATGTGTAGATAATGCATGTGTTTCAACTGAGACGAAATTAATATGAGAAATTTAGTACACAAAAAAAGTATTTTTACTGTTTTACTTTAGTTAATCCCGTTTTTTACAGTCTATGGTTAATCCACGTGTGTTAATATGACTTTCAATTTAAATGCTGCGTTCACGCCATGTCGCAAGTACCGTAAACAAAGCTTTGTATAGACCATTTCACAAGATGTAAACAACACTGGTCCAGAAGCACTTCCTGTTTCAGTTTTTTAACACTACATAAAGCTGGGATAAAATACAACCAACAGAACATTTAAAACTGAATCAAAAAGTTAAACACACATCTTTAAGATGTTTTCGTTACATGTGAAATAGAGAAAACAGTTACAAACTGAAACAGGAAGTGTTTCTGGACCAGTGTTGTGAAATGGTCTCATATTTTCGAATCGCGCGCGGTTCTTTGATGTCATACAGCGGTCGGCCAGCATCGCCGTTTCAAGTAAAAACACACCTACAGTGGTCAGGTAGTACAGCGGTCGAAGCTCTCATAAAATTAAGAGTTTACATGTTGTATTTACAAGTTCAACAAGCACGTAAAGGCTTTTTACAGTTCAGAATCTTAACAGTAATTATGGCAGTAAACACCGCATGGCCGTTATTGATTCTCTCAGTACAATTAATAAAAAGTAAACGCTTGGTTACATACCTTTTCCTTACAATTCAGCACACAGCTCACGACCCAATGATGGATTGATGTTTTGAAGACCCGTTTCTTTCCTATGTTGCTGTATTTCTAAAAACAAGAGTGAAATATTAGCCACCAAAACATGGACTTGCAACTTGCTATTGCTAATCAGTGGCAGGAGCTGCTTTATACAAACAAATGAGTGTGCATTAGTTCTGTATAGCCTATATCCATATGTGTTCACTCAGAATCTTTGCAGGAACTAACAATGAAGATGATTTAACTTTTAGTCATGCAGAAATAAGGTGTAAAAAACTGTAGTTGAGTTATTCATACATATACACACATACATATACACACATACATACATACATACATACATATATATATACATATATATATATATATATATATATATACATACATGAAAAACTTAACTGTAACTCAATATATATATATATATATATATATATATATACACATATACACACACACACACATACACATAGGCCCTATATACATATATATGTATATATAATGCATATGTGTGTAGCTATTTTTAACTGAAACGAAATTAATGAGAGATTTTGTACACAAAAAAAGTATTTTTACAGTTTTACTTTCAGTTAATCCCGTTTTTACAGTCTATGGTTAATCCATGTGTGTTAATATGACTTTTATTTAACTTAAATGCTGCGTTCACGCCATGTCTTAAGTAACGTTACCGTAAACAAAGCCTTGTATATTTTCGAATCGCGCGCGGTTCTCTGATGTCATACAGCGGTCGGCCAGCATCGCCGTTTCAAGTAAAAACACACCTGCAGTGGTCAGGTAGTACAGCGGTCGAAGCTCTCATAAAATTAAGAGTTTACATGTTGTATTTACAAGTTCAACAAGCACGTAAAGGCTTTTTACAGTTAATCTTTACAGTAATTATGGCAGTGAACACCGCATGGCCGTTATTGATTCTCTCAGTACAATTAATAAAAAGTAAACGCTTGGTTACATACCTTTTCCTTACAATTCAGCACACAGCTCATGACCCAATGATGGATTGATGTTTTGAAGACCCGTTTCTTTCCTATGTTGATGTATTTCCCAAAACAAGAGTGAAATATTAGCCACCAAAACATGGACTTGCAACTTGCTATTGCTAATCAGTGGCAGGTGGCGTTAAGTGGGAGGGGTGTTCTCATACTAAAGAGATTTGATTGGATTTCATGTATAAACGCTTCTTAGTTTGTCCATTTTCTCAGAATTTAAATACTTTTGATGTAAAACATAAAATATGTAGGCTGTAAGAACATTTAAGTAGAGTACAGACCTTTTGCACCAGAGAAACGTGGGCGCCGTCATCTTTAGAATATTGTCTTTGAACTTCCGGTTTCCTGGTCACTCTGTATATTTCTATGGCATCGCTGTCGAGGAATAATTAGCTGGTGAAGTGGATTTACTTATTGTAGAGTTAACAAAAGTTATCATGAGCATTGTAAAGCAGATGTCTTAACAAATGTCGACCGGGAATTTTTTTACGAGCAGTTCATTCATACCTATGCAAGATCGCTGTCAAAATACAGACCGGAAGTCAAAAGACAATGAGCGCAGCCACTGAAAGGGGTGGGGCTACATAAGGTCTATATCTGCTACAAGTATATTTTGTCACTAAGCTAACATACATAGCCTCAAAGCTAATTTCATGGACTAACACCAACAAAAATGTTTGATATAGGCCGATGGGGTCTTTAAATCAGACCAATAGTGTCACAAAACAAGTTTGGCAGGTCAAAACTAGGAGTTAAAATTATTTTTTTCTGGTAGTTTTTGGAGTCCTTTAGATTCTTATGCCTTTTTATAGCACAATAATGAGAGGAGAAGATAGGAGTTTCTTACTTGGGTTATGTTATATAAAACATGTTTATTAAAACTGCAGGTTGAAGGAAGCCAGGCACAGGTCAGATGTTTTCACACAGCTGTCATAGTAAAAATGATGTCGGTCGCAGGTAACCGCCTCTCAGGTGCTTGTTCCCATGGCATTTACAATATTTACAAACATTCCCAATTTTTTTTCCACCCTTTCACCATCAACCCGGAAAAAGAGTGGAACTTGATTCATGTTTAGTCAAATCAATAAGGTTAACCAAACACTGGAAGATGACCAAAAAGTCCCAAGTTGGTTTGCAAAACAATGTTTGCCTTTTTTTCTAATGTATTTTTGGTGTCTGCCAACCATTCTTTTTAAACATAACATTTATAACATTCAATATTGCATCTATTTTGATTACAGATTTGAGAAATATAATTATAGTATATAATACATATGCTAAACAATTTTGCTTTCCAACTCGTGCATGCCCTGAAACTAAATTCTGGTTAATATTTCAGTATTAGCATTAGCATTGTTTATGGTCATTTACACACTAACCCAGTTAACTATAAATAAATAGTTTTAGTTTTAAATAGATGTCAGTGCTTATGTTAGAAACTACTGTCAATAGACAAAAGATTGAAAAAAAATCCTAAAAACATTTTATTTAGGCAATACCCAATACATTTGGCTAATTAAAAGCCATGCAATCATTATTCCCTGCTCACTGCATCATATGACTCAGAAGTGTCAAACCAAAGTCACCACAAAAAGCTTCATTTCTGAAGAACCCAAACCTGTGTCTGCTGGTTTTGCAGAGTCATGATATTTCGTCTGCTGGGATCTTGTAGTTTGCGTGCTAACATGAGGGAAATAGTTTAAGCCACATGTTCTTTAATTGACGGCACTAACTACAAATGAAACAATCATTAAATTATGTGTTTTTGGAAGATTCACAACAAAAAAACCTTGAGCCTTTTAGCGTTCTTTAGGGTTCAGTTTGAATAGCTTAGCAATTAGCATAAAGCTAAATTCGAGAATCACCGACATTGCATAAAGAGCTCACAGTGTTGATGCACAAAATGCTGCAAGAAATCAAAATAAGAGGAAATATTGATATACTAAAGAACAGCTAGTCAGTCCAGTATAATAAACACACGGCGACTGCCATGTGGGTATGTGTAGTCAAAGCGGAAGCTAGCAAAAGTGAGATTATGATATGATTTTCGATAAGACCTGATGATTTAACATGCAAAAAGTGTTGCCTCAGACGTGGCACTCAGTCTCGTAGAGCCATACATTTGCATATATGCACACTCTTGCACATGGCATAAAGCTCTTTGTTAAATTCTCACTCTCTCTTTCACTGCATTTTCATGTCTCTCATTATGGCCATTACAACAGTAATGAGCAGTAAAGGGCAGTAAAGGGCAACGGGACATTCCAACACGTTCATATTTGCAAAACCTGAACCTAAATACACTATGCTAACAGAAGTAGCCATGCCCAATCATCCTTTATCAAATAGGAGATTGTTTCTGTTTTTGTTTTACTTTGAGTGTATCCAAGTATGTGAATGCGTACGGTAAATGCGTACTATATGTGGGTCCTTGGCTTCCCTGTGGTCTGGGGTTAGTTCCTCTTTTTAGGACTTCACAGAGAAAGTTTCTTAGCATGCTAATGTGTCATCAGCACTGGCTGTATGCAAATGTGAAAACCACAACAGCAAAACAAAATGTATGCAGCTCCATATTCATTATGTTAAGAAAAAGAAACATGCAAATGAATCGCACAATGTATTCCCTAACCGCCCTGTGTAAAACGTAGCATGATGCTAATGTGTATTAGGCTACTAATGTTTGTTTTTCTACATTTACTTGCCTGCAGGATTGTACATCTTAACCATGATGAAATATAGTCATTTTTTGAGAAAAGCATAATAAGAATTAGCTTTGGTTAATGATGAATGTTTCTTTGAACTTAGCAGTCAACATGGTAAAGCTATTAAAGATAGAGCACTATTAAACATATGTATTGTTCGCATTACATATACTTTTAAAGTTAACGGTTCTTCTACAAAGTGAACGCTTTATAATCAAACAAAAACCTTGAGGGCAGGTCCTTTCTCTACGACCCATAAAAACTAATGGGGTGAAGACCATTGCTAGCTACATTGGAACTGTAAGCAGTGACCCTGCAAACCGACAATGAACCACTGATCAAAGGCAGCTGCGAAAAAAAAGAAAAAAGATTTCCGCTTCATGTAACGACTGCTTTTGAACACTTTTAATGTTCATGCGTTGTCTCTTATTGATTTGCAGGCCTGTTTTAAATATTTATTGAGCATGCAATGTGCACCATCCCCCACCAAACGGTTCTGAACTGTGGTGTTAAATGTATTTCTTGTTTTGTTTTGGTCAAGATCCAAATTGCATTGAAAAAATGACACTTGAGATGTCAACTCAGGCCTCATCTCATCAAAAACACACTTCTTGCACACTTATTAGTTTCATCGACTTACTGTGTACAGGGTGTTTTCTGCTGAGGTACCTTTTACACGATTACACCCATAAGGATTTGCTTCTGTTGCCCATGTTGTACTTAGCTCTGTTACAATATGTCTAGACTCTAAAACTAAAGATCAGTGACTTCTCTCTCTCTTTCATTTTGCAGTGTCATTGGTTGACTTGAGATCAAGTCATTTTATTGTTTTTGACATGCAATTTGCTTTTAGGTAACATTTTTTAACACATACTGTATGTGTATGATGCATCCTCTCTAAATTTGTTATTGTCAAGTTGCTAACACAGATTTGAAGCATTAATTCCTTCAAAATGTAAACCGATTTTATTTTCAACACAAATTGGACTGAAAGATTTCAGTTTCTTGACCGCAAACACTCTTATTTCTGTCCTGACATGTTCAAAAAGCTATTATGATGTGACTAGCATGCTAACAGCGGTGTCAAAACGGTATCGTGAAGAGCTGTAGGCTTGTGTGGAGTCGAGTCCCTCACAGCATCTCTGTTTATTTCTAGGCTTCCTGTTGGTGTGCGGCCAGCAGCATTCTGGGTAAATCTAGAGGTGTCCTTGTGGCTAGCAAAAAGCCATGTGTCAGATATCACACATACGCTCACTCTCGCATTCACACACAAAGTCGTATGCAAAAACACGCACAAAAGCGTTCACCGTTGCGTTCTCGTGTGATGTCAACAGAGATTAAACTAGTTTATTATTTTCAAAGAGGGAAAAAAAAAATTACGCAACAAAAATCAAGTCTTTTTTTTACACTAGTGATTATTAAATTTGTACAACCATTCAGTCTGCATTACATAAAGAAATAATTCTACATCTTTGTTTCTTTCGTATTTTTGGTACTCTGAATTATACATACAAATAACAAATACAGGAACTTTTTCACAATGCATATAACCTGGGCCCAAAGAAGTCTTTCATGTGTATACGTGTGTGTGTGCGTGTGTGTGTGTGTATGTGTGTGAACACAAACCAATTGCCCAAGACCTATAACACATCCAGAAGAGTAGCTGGAACAGTATCCTGACTACAAGTTTTAATGCATTACACACCATTTTCCTTTCTACTTTTCTTCTCATCTCCTACTTTTTTCATCATTCGGATAGAAATCGTGGGCCACCGTCGCGCACGCCGTTCCATCTTCCAGGTTTAAGTCGTACCCTTCTTATCATTAGCTGCCCGCGGGCATTTCCTGTCCTCGCCTTTTCTCATTTTGTCCTTTAAAAAGTCTTCATTAAATGTATTTCAGACATTTTTTTACAAATATATGCAGAGTTCATCTCCTGTTGTCATTCACAGCTCGATTCCTCGTGTCTCACTGGGAGGGGAAGTGGGGGCGAAGAATAGGAGATGCGTAGAAGGAGAAAAGGAGCAGGTTTGGGGAATTGGAGAAGCTTAGTTTAAAGTCTTGTAATGGCTGTGCCTTGATGCCCACAGGGAAGATGGCATTTGTACACAAATGAAGGTTGATTGGAGGGGCGATGAAGAAAGTCATTGTCTTTTCTCTTTCACTCTCACTGTCTCTCCCTCATAATGCGGGGTTAAGTTTTAAGCGGGGAAGGGGGCTTGTAGCTGGTTCAAGGTCGGAGGGTTGCGGCGGGTGACAGGCTTCAAGGTTAACGGTGCTTTGAGACGTCCACCGTCAGGAGATTGGGCGGTCGGAGGTAGCAGGGTGCTCTAGCCCATCGCCGTCACCATACTGGAGGGGTGGTGGGGGGCGAAGGGCAAGCTGGAAGAGGGGTGCATGGGGGTGGGCGTGGTCAACATGTGGCCGGAGTGCGAGAAGGGAGGGAACGAGCTCATGTGACGCGACAGGCGGCCGGGCTGAAGGAACTGTTCTTTTCCATTAAGCTTTTGGAGAAATCATCCATGCTATCATGGGACTTTTTGCTCTTCTTGGACTTGCTGGACATCTTCCTGTTCCGGGTCTGGATGCCCTCCTTCTTCATTGTGAGCGGTCGGTTGATCTGCGAGGAGAGAAACGGCAGACTTTTAGTAATGGCCATGGGACCGTCCCACTTACATACACTATAAAAATTGCTGGGTTGGTTTAACCCAATTTTGGGTAAAATATGGAAAAACCCAGCCATTGGGTTCAATTTTTAACCCAATGGCTGGGTTTGTCCAGCGCAGTCTCACCCAATTCGTCATATAACTGACGTTTAGGGACGTCTTTTGACCACTCGTCAATATACGACTTTTCAGGGCCCCCTTAAATGTCGGTAGATGATGTTATCGGATCCTAACTCTACCCCAGACCTAAACCTAACCCTAAACCCAACCCGTCACCTAACTGACGTTAAAGGTAAAGCGTCAGTTGTATGACGACCTGGGATCGTCATCTACTGACGTTTAAGGGGGCCCTAAAAGTTGTATATTGACGAATGGTCAAAAGACGTCCCAAAACGTCAGTTATATGACGAATTGGGATGAGACTGTGTTATCAAAAGACGTCCCAAGACGTCAAGTTATATGACGAATTGGGATGAGACTGTGTTATGAAAGAGTTCAGATGCAAAAGCCTCAAATGCCATTTGAAATTTTCTTCTAAAATGACCATTTTTATCAAGCTTGTGTATTTAAGTTCGGTAAATTCACTTAAATGGCAATGAAGATTACCTATTAATTGTCATTTAAGTGAAATTGCTGAACTTAAATATACAAGCTTGATAAAAACGATCATTTTAGAAGAAAATTTCAAATGGCACTTAGAGGCTTTTGCATCTGAACTCTTCATATTTTACCAGCGCAGTTTCATCCCAATTCGCCATATAACTGACGCCTTGGGACCCTTCTGCACCATTCGCCAATATATGCCTTTCTAGGGCCCAACCCGTCACCTAACTGACGTTAAAGGTAAAGCGTCAGTTGTATGACGACCCGGGATCGTCATCTACCGACGTTCAGGGGGCCCTAAAAAGACATATATTGACGAATGGTCAAAAGACGTCCCAAGACGTCAGTTATATGACGAATTGGGATGAGACTGTGTTGATTTTACCCAAAATTGGGTTAAACCAACCCAGCATTTTTCAGAGTATAAGACGTTATTTTGATTTTCAACCACATCCAGAGGAACACATTATTGCTAAGAGATCAGTCCTTCATATTTTAGAAGACCTAAATCCAGTTATGTTTCTTTAAGGTATTAACTTAATCTCAGATGTTTCTCCTAAAAATTCCTAATGGGAAATAAAAATAGACACCAACGAGGCAGTTGTTGATATGGACAGCTCCAATTTGGTCATAATGAAATTTCGGACTTTTGATGAGTATCTTGGCAAATCGGAGCACGGTTTTAAACATCTTGTGTCGTTTCAAGCCTGATTGACTTTCTTTCCTCTGTGAAGAATACTTTCAAAACGAAGAAAATATGAAAAATGTCCGTTTTTTGAATGTACATACAAGTCCAATGTTGTTTGGGACCCCATTGACGTCAGATTTCAGAAAGTCATACAGGTTTGGAACGAGTAAATAATGATAGAAATTCATTTTTTTTGGGTGACTTATCCCTTTAAGCAAAAGCTCTCTCCATCTAATCTCTATAATTGCTGTCTTGCAGAAACAATTGAGATATCAAACAGATCTCATTTACAATTTCTCCTTCTTACGGGCAAGTTGAAAGCTCTTTAAGTCGTGGTTTCTGGGATTAGGATTTGATCAAACAATGAGTCACTTTACACACTCATAGTGAGACTCTTTAATGCTTTATTGAGTCCAAGCATGTTCTGATGGTATGTGATAGAGTTTCATTATAAAACAGATATATTGGTTTCTTTGTTCGAGTGAGCGTGTCTGTATATACAAGTGTGTATGTCAGGTCATAGGACTAGGCTGGATTTAGCCTCTGGTTCCCTGACGCCAGGCTTTGGCCGGTGCCAGTCTTGCCAAAGAGAGAAACCCCAGACTCTGGCCAGCCGGGTTCAAGCACAGTAGCACTGCCACATCCGCCTGCCAAAGCCTGCTTCTTTCACCCCATTGGACTGGTACTAAGAAGTACTTGTTTATGGATGTTAATGCGTTTGTTTGAGCTTTCTAATGTTATTTCACCATTTTGATTTATGAAAGACTGATACAACCCACAAAAAATGTGAATGTGAAAATGTTTCTTACATTAAAAGTTTTTTTTTTTTACATTGCTTTAACTCATCAAAACAAGTTAAGCAACATTCACTGTAAAAAATATTTTCAAGATTTGTTATCACAACATATTTTCTTTTGTCAAATCAACTTTATAATAATTTATTTAGTTGAGATAACTTATTATTTTGAGTTTCTGATGATTAAATTAATCTCCTTCATTGTATTAACTCACTTTTTCCAGTTTAATCAACTTAAAATTAAGGCAACCAGGTTACTTACTTTTTTAAGTTAAACCAACAATATTTTTTACAGTGTAGTAATCACAACATTTTTTATTTTGTCAAATCAACTTAAATAATTTATTTAGTTCAGATAACATATAATTTTGAGTTTCTGATGATTAAATTAATCTCCTTCATTGTATTAACTCACTTTTTCCAGTTCAATGAAGTTAAAATTTTAAGGCAACCAGGTAACTTACTGTTTTAAGTTAAACCAAAAACTTAAAACAGTTAAGTTTTTAAAAAGATAACTTAAAAAGATGAGTTGAACCTCTGAATTACGTATACGTAATTTCAAGGTTCAACTCATCTTTTTAAGTCAGCTTAATGCAATTTAAGTTGAAATGACAAACATTCAAGTTGATTGTACTTAAAAGAAATGTAAGCCAGCATCTTTTTAGTAGTGTTGAATCGAATCATTATTTTCAGAAATTTCTAAATTTGTAGAATCATTTGCGAACAACGAACTGGATTATATCAAAAAAATTTAAAAAAATTGCCACGCTGTGCCCTACATATCTGCACTGTTATACGCCTGTTATCGGAAATCCCATATTGGCCAACCACTAGTGTAAATGTGAGTGCCAGTGTGTGTTTGTGTGTGAACTCACACCCCAAAGCGAAACTGTTCATTTGAAACATCTCCATTGGGCATCACAGAAAACACATGCTTATAGCTGTCGGCTATTAGAAACACTCTTGCTGTTCAGGGCTTAAAATGACCACATAAGAAAAGAACTGAATAAGAAACGGGTCTGAAGTCTAACCCTAAACTGACAGACATACATACAAATACAATCACAAATCAGTTATGACAAATCCCTGTCGGCTTAATGAGATATGGGAGTGGTAGTGATAATGCAAACATGCGAGTTAGTGAAGTACACTCAAGAGAGAGCTTAATTTAGCATGCAAAATTTGGAATTTGATTCAAAGCAGGCCGACCTTAACGTAAAACGGGACGTACCAAAACAAACTAATTTTCCAATTATCCAAACGCTTGGTTGTTTCGAACGATAATACGTGTTATTCGTTTCTCTGATAACCCAGGTCAAGTTTAGACGTTTTTTTTCTCGAGTTCTTACAAAACAGTCAAAACCAACATGGCAAAATGATTTAAAAGCTTGCGTGACTAGTAGATGAGTGTAACAGGACCGCGGGGCCTCAAAGTGTGATGATACAGGATACCAGAGCTGATTAGGTAGAATGAAAACGTTCCCCGGCATATGTTTAACATAGAAATACCACCAACTGATGCGTAATTCAATAGTACATCAGTACTAGCAGTTTAGCTTCGACATAATAGATATAAAAATAAATAATATGAAGAAGAACAAAACAAATCTCAGTGGGTAATTGACCTCGAACGTCTAGCGACCATTGGGAAATGTTTGAAAAAAACGGGTTAAGTTGTCCCCGGGGATCGAAAATCACCACTTAAAAAAAAAACGTTTCTAACTTAAATTTTTAAGTACAATCAACTTAAAATTTAAATTACATTAAACTGACTCAAAAAAAATGAGTTGGATCTTGAATAGCTTAAATTTATGAGTTAAAGCAATGCAAAAACATTAACATACATTTTTACAGTGGGCCACAACAAATCGGAACTTTTTCTTTGGGTGTGATCGATTATTATAACGGTCCATTAATATAAATTAGTGATTTTTGAGTAGTTAGATTCACTTCTCACAATGTTGTGAATGTCGTGAAAGAAAGAAAGAAAGAAAGAAAGAAAGAAAGAAAGAAAGAAAGAAAGAAAGAAAGAAAGAAAGAAAGAAAGAAAGAAAGAAAGAAAGAAAGAAAGAAAGAAAGAAAGAAAGAAAGAAAGAAAGAAAGAAAGAAAGAAAGAAAGAAAGAAAGAAAGAAAGAAAGAAAGAAAGAAAGAAAAGAAAGAAAGAAAGAAAGAAATGGCATGACATGAAAGGTGCCATCATGCAAAAAGAAGATAGAAAATATCTTACTAGATAAGTGTAAGACAGCTATGGAGCTTACATTGTGTAATTTGTAATAGAGGCCGCAGGCATTGCAGACGGGATTCGCGTTGGCATTTCTCCGCCACAGTGTCGTCGTGGTCGTTTGACAGTTTGCGCATGAGGTCCCTGCTCGTCTGGCAGCCGACTGATGGACACACAGAAAGAGAAAGAATCACAGTTATTACCCCATAATATAATAACCAAAGATGATGATTACATTCCTACAGTGCTAATGGCCCCCAACCCTCCTGTTTCCTGAGCTTGCAAATGTTTTTTAAGCGATGCAGAACTATGTGAGAGGAAAAGAGATCTCCATAACACTGGTGCCTTAAACTCTCGGGTAAAAATAGTGCCTTGCACACATGCCCTCTCAAACCTAAATATTTACAGAGGACATGAAAGCGCTGGTTTAAATAGTGCCCATTAAAAGCTGATGACATTTTCCCGTTAAATGATGGAGAAACAGCGGCTCTGCATGAAATGGATCCACGTTTAAACATCAACCTTCAAGTTAGATATTAGCCATCTTTATTCACATTAATATGCTGCACTGAAATAGCTTGCTCTAAATTAACATGCATTGATTAAAGCAGTTAGAATTATTAATTATAAGCAGTTACTGACAATCAATTATCATAAGTAAAACAACAAAAACAACAAAAACAATGGGGGGAAAGGAAAATTCATCAAAATTCAAATAAATGCAATGAATTTATAGGGATCAGCAACATGATTTAAAAATGGACTAAAGAAAAAATCATGCTGCGTTTCGTTTTAATATTAGTATTGACAAATTATCCATCGTTGAAAGCGTCATAATAGGCGTCGGTTGGTTTGTTTTTCGTTTGTCCAATAAAAAGAAAGCTAAATTGTATAGCCAAATGAATTAAATTCAAATTAGCCATTTCTCCGTCAATTCTTTATTTATGTTGTATTCTTCCTCATTCTATTATTTCTACAGTACTTTTTTTTGGCTCAGTGAAGATCAATCTGAAGTCATGACTCCTGTCTGCGCGTTCTCGCCCGTATGTTTAGACTGCGGGAGCGAGCGCTGTTGTTCGAGGAGTTTTATCAGCTGCGCTCAGATATCCGCCAGTCTTTTCCTGGGAAGTCGGCTTTTCACATTAGAAAGGGAGAGAGAAGGCCAATGCCAAAATAGCAGCGCTCGGACTATTTCTCTGCGCCTCAAGAGCTTCGACACTATCCAAAGCCGGGCCATTGAAAACACAGCGTTCCTCTCTCTCGCATTTATTAAATCCCTGTGAAACAGTGTCCCTGATGAATTTGCGCATTGTCAGAATTGAACCTAATTTCTGCAGACATATTTGACCTGTTCGAGCTGATCGCCTCCCACGCGTATACTCATTTGAGATAAGCGCTCGTTTCACTACACTTTGAAGTCTCTCCGTGACGAATTTCGTTACGCTGACGTGTAGACACGGTGTCAGCAATATTTGCGATGAAATAAAATTAACCGGGGAATTTTGTGTTCGAGCGGGGGAAAATAAATACAAATAAATAAATAAATAAATATGAAACAGAAAAAAAATAACGTAAAAAATATTGCTAATAATAATAATAATAACTGCTATTGCTTAATCTAAAAAAAACGAGACCTGCGCTTGGCGAGTCAATTTCTTGCAGCTAACACTTCTTCCTGGGTAGAGAAAGAGAAAGACAGAAGTGTCATTAATACAGTGCTATAGAGCAACATACCAGCCTCCGCTTGGGCTTGATGAGGGGTCGGTTCTGTCCGTTCATCTTGTGGTATAGTCCGCAGGCGTTACACAAATAGTGACCGGTGCCATCCCTCCGCCACAGAGGAGTCGAGGTGGCCCCGCAGTTAACACATTCTCTACCCTCTGCCAACAGAGACACACACACGCATGCACAACTGATTTTTTAGAACCACTGAAACACACTTCCATGCATCACAATTACACAATCATAGGCCATTGGTGAGCACAATAAAAACACCAGTAACCCAGTCACTTTGATTTATCAAAAACAATATTAAATATCAACATTTTACACACAAAATAATGACTAATAATTGTATTAATATTATACAAGTATGCACACATTTATGAAAGGACATACACATTCAAAAAATTCGCAAAATGATTATGGAATGCATTAATAACAAATGATTGTAATTGTTATTATTATTGTTGTTACTATTATTAATGCATTACCAAATAGAAAACATTGTCTAATATGACATCACTGAGCTTAACTCCTCAATTGTCAAATATGACATCATCTGATAAGATCTACAAATAACTTAGCGGTTCTAAGTAGGCAATGCTGTGAAAATGTGTTTTTATCAAACGTTTCATGCGATGCGTTGGAAATACTGCATCATCCATTAGAAGAGGGAATCGCAAATATAGGCTAATATAGATGAATAAAGACTCAATTTCCACAGAAACAACCTCCCGGTTTCGTTAAACCACGTGACTGCACTGTGCAAATAATAATAATGCAAATGAAAATAAAACACCTTGAAATAATTATTCTGATATGTTACGTTTGATTTTAGTCGTTATGGCTGAAATCGTGTTAAATGGATTGGGTAACAGTAAGTGAAAGCGTCTAATTAACTCATTGTGTAACCTGCTCTCTTTACGTAATTAAAACACAGTAGCGTTTGATTGGCATTCTTTCCGTTTGACTGACAGGTAAAGGGCGCGCGCCTCACATGTTCAGTGACCCACGCCTCCGGTCGCTCCGCTGAAACGAAAAACAACCTCGTCGTGCAGCCCCCAACCCCACCACCCCCACCCCTTACCCAGCAGCATTTCTGCCCTCATTTGTGGCGCGAGACTCTTTTGCAAACCGCCCCAAACCCACAAAAGCTCGCGAGCACATTACCACAGATAATACAGACGCACGCAATAACGGAGCCATCGCCTTCATGTTTAGTTTCAAAAACAAAACATTTACTAGACCTTTAGAGGAATTATATGCTGTGCAAAATATTCAATGTAGGCCAACCAATATATAGCATAATAAAACAGCAACCAATTTAAATGGTATCAATAACATGTAGGCTTGATACAAAAATTAGTAAAATAAATTATAAATGGGGTGAATAGATAGGCCTATTATCATAAAATATATCGCTATAGACTGATTTAAAAAAATGGTCTGTGCTAATCGCATTCAAAAAGCTGGTTGACCTTTTGAAATGATTTTCTCTGTGTGTTTGGATAGCACTGTCTGTGCATGTCGGCCGCGCATTGCGCCAGCTCATTCGTTATTCCGAGCGATCCGCGGCGCATCCGGACTCTATCAAAGTTTCTGCGCAAAGTAAACAATGCAACTGTCGCGTGCAGCAGTCTGAAAATAATTGGATTAGCTTAAACATATAAACGCGAGAGAGATGGGGCCGTGCACTGCGAGGCACAAGAGGAGCAAGAGATGAGAGAGAAAACACACACACACACATCTACATCCGGAAAACCCTCGCGCTCCGCTTTAAACTTGTAGGCTCATCTGCATATGCTGAGCGACGTTTAATAAATCAGGGAGGCTAATTCCGCTTTGTAGCGAAACGACATTAGATATAATATTCTCCAAAGCGGAATATAATGAAATTCTGTAAGGCAGCAGGCGTGATAATAAATCTATAATTTCTATAAAAGATAACGCCTTGATTATTTTAAAATGATACCACAACAAAACAAAATAAAAGATGAGATTATGGCATCATAAATTAATCAAGCGAACAGGATTAAAATAGCTCAAATAAACAAAAAAGATGTATTTATCATTATATATTTTTGCCTTGTTTTAAAGACTTATCTCGGTGTAACATCATGAATCACGTCAGATTTAAGGAGTCGAGTCATTCTTTGAACAGGGGATGTGGACCGTGCCTAAATTCGATAGCCAAGCCTTGGCACAGACCAAAAAAAAAAGAGCTGAACCAAATCAATAGTCTGGGAATTGGATAACCTGGGAGGCTGTTTTTGTGGAAAACGAAAAGAATGGCAAGTGCACAATAATAGAGCCCAACTGTTGAATGATCTGACTATAATTATGTTAGTAAAAATCAAAGGGTAGTAAAGCGCACGCCTACCTGAACAGGACCTTGTTTTTGGTCTCGTTTTGGAACCATAACTAGAAGAGGACCCACCTATCAGGCTACTTGGTGGGAAGAGCCCCGGCCCGTAATCGGACACATAGGAAGGGTAAGCGGCGATGGGATGGTGCGCGGAGGACGCGCCCGCTCCGATAGAGGCCATGCTCCGACTATGAGCCGAATCCAGCTTCATGCTTTCCAGAGACACCGGGTACTTAATGCACTCTTTGTCCTCATGCCGTATGGATGAGCCCGAGCCTGACGTGGAAATTGAGGGGTCAGGGGACACATCTTTGGGTGGAGTGGGGGAAAGGTGAAGAGGTGTGGGCTCGGGTGGCCAGCGGACAGCGAGGAGGAAGAGGCTGGGGGGTAGACGGACAGAGGCCCAGGGGAACTGTGGTGTATGGAGGTTTTGGGGAAAGGCCCGAGGTTCCAGGGGGAGGTACTGTGGTGAGAGCCGATAGGTTTACTTCCATCGAGCCAAGAAAGAGAGCCGGGCAGCAACGGTGGGCGACACACCTGACTACCTGCGGAAACAAAAGACAAGCCTGCTGTTAGGACAGGACGAGATGGGGACACGAAATAACATCATACACACACAAAAAAATGGTCAAGATAAATAGCCTATTTTTACAACAAGTAAAAATTTTGATTGACATATTTTTACGGGCGCTGAACCCCTACTGCATAAAAGAACTAGTGCAACTTCTTAATGAGTAACACTGTGAAACTGCACGTAAAGGCCTACATTACTCTGAGGCTTTCGATTGTGCAAAGGGTCCCAATTAACAGCACTCGCGAGTTTCGATATCTCACCCATCCAGTATCTACTGAGGATTTTGATGTGTTTGGGGCGATTCAAACGAGAACATTACGCTTTTGCCCCATTCCGCTCAGGAAGTCGTGTCAATAAAATAAAGCCATTTTTCTTCCGCACTAAAAATTCAAGTGCACATAACAGGGGAAAATGCACTTCGTAATTTAGAGACTCCTAAATTAAATCCCCAGCTAGCGCTAATATAAATATTTCCACCATAACATCTTTATACCAATCGTGTTTTCGAATAACATTTTTGAATTAAATTAGCGGCTTTCTAAAATGAAAGGAATACATCGCATTATTTAATATTGTAAGTTAAATAACTAGAATACTAGAAAGATGTGAAACCAGTGACACACCATTTCAGGTAAGCCACACATAATTCTGCATTTTTACTACAATCATAAGAATAGTTCCTTTCCTGTTACATGTTATTCATTCAGCTAGAACATATGAATAATGTAAACTAACTGGTTATTAGGACTGGTTTTGTCTACTTACTGTGATGTGCCGGTGGGTACCTCTGCATGGCCCGAACCGAGTTCCCGTAGTACGGGTGGCTGCTCTGTCCGTCGATATTAAACAATATAGAATCCGCGTCTTCCGCAAGTTGATACTGCGACGGGTCCATGTAGGAGTGTCCCAGTCCCGGTGGTGTGACTCGGGATGCTGGCCGTTAATGACCGGGTGATGATGGGTCATCCATCGGGGTTGCTCCGGACTTACTTCCATCGTTTTCTCTCTTTTTCTCAGCAAACGTTCATACAATCACCGATACACACAACACGAGAGTTCAAAAAAAGTCCAAACTCCTCCTTTGTTTAATCCACTGGTTCGAATATTTTGAACTTCCGATCACCTGAAATTGAACAAGACAATTTGTTTTTGTTTTTTTTACAAAGTCCGTCCGCTCGCGTGTGTTCTTTCTGTCATTGGCAAATTGTCAGAAGCTTGAATAAAACCGGATCCGTTCGTTCAATAAACGCGCGTTAACTTCTGAAAGTCAAATGGATTTATAGGCTACTATTGTTGGTCATAAGTCCGCGTACGCATCCAAACGCGCGCGTCAAGTTCCGCCAAGTATTTCAATTGCGCTGCGTACTCAACAAGTGAGCTTGACGCTTTCAGGCCGAGCCGGGTTGATCTGAATAAGTTTTCTGCCTTATGAGTGAACACAAGTTTGATCAAATCTGTGTTTATGCGCAGTAGTAACCCTCTTCCCTCTTACTCTATGTCCATCCCTCTCCTCTCTCTCTCTCTCTCTCTAGTGCTCACTCCCTCTGTCTCTGAATGCACTGCTCTCTCTGTGTTTTTTTTACAGTGAAGGCATTCTTTCAGGATGGCGCCAGTCAGCTCAATGCTCGCAGACAGCTGTGGCGCGACGCAACTTAAGGAGGGTCTGTGGTGTCATCAGCAGGGGCGGGGCCCAACAGCCTGGACTAATTGAATAAAGTGGGCCAGGGAAAGATGACCAGGAGCTGCGCCCAATTCTGCTTCCCATTCATATACAGAATGGAGTGGGGTTTTTTAAGTGGACCATCTGAACGTGTACACAATATTTATAAAAACGCAAGCAGGCTATTAAATAAATATTAAGGCTTGGTTTTAAAAAACATAAATAAAAATTGGTTCATAAATAAAGTAGCGATTCTCTCTAAATAAAAAAAAGGTATTAAGGTTTTTCAAGCACACCTTTGTACCCAAATAATTAATGTTAGTACCTGAAGGGCAGCCTACATGGTACCAAAAGTGTACTGTATATATTATATATATTATTTATTTTCTAGGATAAAAGTAAAACATTTCAATCAGGACCATGCCAGGGTCTGAAATAGAAACATAAATGTGTCTTCTCAATCTCCAAAAATTATTTCTTAGATTTTTTGGGAAGTAGGCTATTTATTAGCTGCATATAATATAAATAAACATATAAATACGGAACTATCAATATGCCCTAACGGGAACCATCGTTGTTCCATGGTCAACACGACTGTGTGTGTGTGTGTGTGTGTTATCAGTGGCAGCGTGTGGAGTGTATTCTCTTTTAAATTGTGACAGTGCGTCCTCTCGCGGTGACAAGCACGTTTTTCTAATGGTTCCCTATGAATGTTCAAAAGAGGCTCTTAAACCCTGACTGCGACATAGTCCTTTCTCTCTTTCCGCACTTTAAAACACGGGCTTTCCCCAACTGCTGAAGTCTGTGTTCTTTAAGCTACTCCGTGAAGGACATCAGCATCATAATTAATTTAAGGAGCCATTACATATTGCGATGCAAATAAATTACAGTTTCAGTATGCGCGGTTAAAACTGTAACCATATTAGGGAGCAGTGTCAGGTAGATTATTCGCTATTATTGTACTGTAATAAGGGGGCTTGGCCCTTAGGGTGATATTTTGTCTGTAATGCTCCGGTTTGGCCGTCCCGTCCCCACAGATTGACTAAATATAATTGGGCTGCTCGTTTGATGGTCTGAAATGCGCAGATGATGGCCAGCCCTGTCGACGCTGCTGGACGTGACGTCAGTAAACAGGCAGGAAATATAGACACGCATTGGAGGTAAAATATGTGCTCTGATTATGTTCATCTCGCGATAGCAAGGTGCCCAGAAAACGATAAATTCCCCTGCTACTCAAAGAATGTGATTTCAACTGAAAAAATAGGCTAATGAACAGGCTATAACAATCTCAATTCCTTCGCGCGACGAAGCTTCCCTCAGCTTAAAAAAGCCCCAAAATATCTGCAGAGAAATGGTTGAAAATGCTGATTCAGGACGTGTATTTTCTCACCCTCCCGTACGAAGAGGAAAGCCTCTTCTTTCGCTAGTAAAGACCGAAGTTGGATGGAAAGTGTTGCACTGGCTCACTGTCATTGTCGAGCTGTCAGCGGACGCGTGTAATGATCCGCGCGAGCTATTATCCCGCGCGCGAGCGTACATTAGAGGTACTCGAAGACAACGCGCGACGGTAAAAGTGAAATCCTGATTATGTGTTTTGTTTCTTGACTGAATGTCTTAAGCTTAGAGCGCGGGACATGTATGGAAGCCGTTCCGAACACTACAGACGGAGTTTGGAAAGTATTTGAGGCGCCCTCACAAGAAAATGTTGTAATGTATCACACTTCGGGCTGTCAAAACAAAATATGGACTACAATCCTATTATAGGCCTACAGCAGAAATGTGTTACACAAGGAAAAAAGAAAGAAAATAAAATATATAGCCGAAATAAAATAATTCGATACATAGTCTATAGGCATATAGGCCTATAGATAAAGTACAAAGATGTGAAACACACACACACACACACACACACACACACACATAGCATATATATATATATATATATATATATATATATATATATATATATATATATATATATATATATATATATATATATATATATATATATATATATATATATATATATATAATGATGGGTGGGATGATTTTAAATCAGATCCAGTCTTTTTAGCACGGGCCAGCAAGCTGATTCATTGACGGCATAGTAAATCGGTGGTAGACAGCGATACTGGGTCAGGTTGAAGATTGGGTAGATAATTTGTGAATGATTATGTCAGGCAAGGCAGATTAAAATCAGGAGGCATCACACTTTTCACTGTGGGTGAGAACTTAAGACCCGGCCGTTTTATTTTAGTCTATCCTATAACAAGGGTTAGCAGATGTGCGCTGATAAGAACGATTTGTTTTTATCGAGCACCATTTATAAACGCATAAAACCTTTTTGTAATAATTTTGGCGAAGTGTGTTTTCGAACGGGCGGGTAGATGATAAAATTAGAAAGCTGGTCATGACAGTATGGCCATCAAAAACAAAATGCTGCACAATAATAATATGATAGCCTATTAGTAAAAAGCAAACAAGCAACCGCAACTGATTTTATTGTTAGTGTTAGTAGTAGCAGCACTCCTGTCGTTATCGTGTTTTTGTGATATACAATTTAATTAGCCTATATAATAAACAATCAAAACAACAGTAAGTTCTCACCCGCTTTCATTTTTGGTTGATCGTAGAGGTGAGTGCGATTGTTATCTTCAGCTTGACTGATTTTCTCATTTCTCATATATGACTACACACACACACACATTTATTATAGACATGCATTTATGTGTGTGTGTGATATATATATATATATATATATATATATATATATATATATATATATATATATATATAGGCCTATATGAAAGATGAATAATATTTTAATGCAAGCCTCCATGACGTCTGCGACCAGTTGAAAATGTGAGGAGATTTGATGAAAGGGTCGCCCTAGACTGCCCAGGTAAAGCTGTCCAAACAGAGCGGGGTGAACCAGAGGACACACACTTCACCCCAGCTACCGAATGATAAAGACAGGGGAGGGGGGTTCAATAACGAAACATGAGCGCTACACTTGCAATATTCACGCATTTGAAAGCTTGTTCGTCACATTTATTTTTAAGCAACAAAACGTTTCTCCTCTCAGTTACAAGCTGTGGAAAATCACAAAGAGCTTAACTGTAAAACGCAATTTGGAGAAAGAAAATTATGTTGGTATTTATTGTAATACCAGTAGGCTAATATTATAAAACAACAATTATTAAAAAAAAATTACTCATAATAATAACGGTTAAAGGTAACTCGGAACATTAAGACCGACTTGGGCGGATTATAATTCATGTACTTCGTCTTTTCAAGAACGAACTTTCTTTCTGAATTCGTATGCTGTGTGATCTTGTCCTATGTAGGTTATACAGCAAATTCTTAGAACCCAGTCGAGGACGTGAAATTCGGATAGTTGCGTCATAATGAGAGTTTGACTAATTTCTAAGAACAACTGACAAAATAAGGTGAGACGGGGAAAAACGCTGGAGCCTCGAGTGCAGGTTTTGTTTTTAATAACTCATCGCTCGAAAGACAGACATCTAAAGACTAAAGGTTTTCATTCTGTGCCTATTGATGATAGAAGAACTTGAAACATCTGCAACAGGCCAAACAATTCATTTCCAAAAATATTCGTTATTTAGACTAGCCTCCATTGGTTAGTCGTTCTCATTAATCCATCTCCGATATATTAGCCTTCGAAATATAAATCCGTGGTATAATATCACCCTGCGTTCGGCATGCTTAAGGCCTAATGTATTTATTTGATCTCCACTGGTGCTCTTTTTGGGATGTCGCATGTAACAACTTCATAAACAAAGAAGGCGCATCGCAGGAATATTGTCGTTCAAACAAAAAGTGCATCTATTGCATTCGGTCGAGTGCTGATTTGAGGACATGGTTTCAGATCATTTCACTGTGCAGCTGAATGGAGTGGCCGGTCTCGTGCTATCAGGGAGAAACAGCTGTTTTACGTGCATTCAGCTCCAAATCAATGGAAGCTGCTGCTCTCTACATGCAAATACCAACCAAACGAGCTCGCGCCCATGAAAGACGGCCTATGATGTGCCTTAATGTCGCGTCCTCTTCTTTCTGTTTTCAATGCTCTTCAAACCAGCAACACAAATGCATCCTCTCTCTCTCTCCCTCTCTCTACACACACACACTGGAAGCGCAGTTTCAGCAAATCCACTTCTCTTTATGACCCATTGCGGGGCTAATCAGATCAATTTCACGGGTTAAAGGAAGCATACTTGCTCACACTCAGGTGGTAATAGATCATTAAAATCCTTCATATAGAGGACGGTAGGCGGGAAAATGACTCTTAAAATACAAGGGCGTCCATAAAAATCCAACCCCAATTGTCGGAAAGTGGACGTGGGTGCTGGTGAAACGCATAGCCTATTTGTGTCGGGTGAAATGAATAAGCTCATGAGAGTTGTCATCTACACGTCTGAAATTTGTTAAATGACTGTACCACCCTCATACAGAACAAAACCATGCATGAGTGTCGATGAAAAATATATATTGAACAGAGACAACCGCAAAACCAAATATGTATCTGCACCAAAAACATGAAATGGAGGGACAAAGCATCATGCACAACGCTGGAAGCAAATCAATGTATTCGACAGTTTTTGGGAGCTAGGCTAATTGTAAAAGAGCTAGAATTAGTTCGAATAATCGACGGGAAATATAAATCCGAAAATTTACTGACCTGCGGAATTGTGGTGGACGTGTGGTCAGGCGTTTTTTTTTTCTGATGGGCTTCAGATGTGAAGTGACACACAGATGGAAGTGCCGATGGCATTTACAGCAGGAGAGAAAAAAACTAACCTCCTTTTTTCTTCTAGCCTACACACACACTCACTCCGTCTCTCTCTCGCGCACACACACACACAAACACACTTACCGTACTTACTGTACACCAAGCGCGAGCTCTTCCGGGTCGGTGCAGGCTGCGGAGTAAAAACACACACTTAATCTGAATGGGAGCGATCACACGCGTCCGTAACGAACCTTTTAACAGAGAGAGAGAGAGCGGGACGTGGACGCACGGGCCGCGGAGAGGGAACAGGTACCGCCCGCGTGCGTTCGGAAGCACGACGCTTTTCTCCTTGAGCCGTAATAACGCAGTCCGTCTGATGCCAGACTGATGCTTTATAATGCATGAGATGACTGATAGCGGTTTGACCGTTTGATTTTCTGTTTTTAATCACTAAACTCTTGCGTAACCTAAACTATATTTTGAAAATAATTTTTAATAGGCCTAATGCAATATGATATTCGTTTAAATTAACATAGTCGAGATGCATTTCGTATTTTTCCAGTGTTTTAGCCCATTTAAAATTGTAAATACGTAGAAAGAAATCGCTAAAAAACGCGGGATATTTAACTAAAAATATTAAGTCTTTACAACTTAAATATGTGATTTGCTATAACACAAACGCGATAAGCTATTCTAAATGCAATTAAAAGCAGATGCTAGATTCATGATGTGTCGATAACAGCCAATTCCTAAACAAAATAATTTATTGTGGCATATGTTGGTAGATAAATCGAGATGTGATGCACATCAGTAAGCTTTTAATTTTTATTATCGCTCTTTCCATATTTGCCGTTTATTGAAATATTAAAATGTAGATATGATTGAATGCTCTGTGGTTTGCAGTGGGAACTCATAGAAGGTCTTTGACTCTTTGAGAACGTCAAAAATCAGAACACATGCAATGTAATCGCGGTTCAGCTACACTTCCTACTCGAAATACAACCATAGTGTGTTTCTTTCTTGTGATGTGCAGATTGCAGATGACAAGCAGCTGTTTCGGCTAACACGCCCGTTTATTGACGGAATGGCTTTCTGTTCTCTTTTTTTTGGGGGGGGGGGGATGATGTGCAACAAAGAGAGAAAGAAAGAGAGTTAGAGAAAAGGAGATATGACGGTGAAACGGTTGTGACAAGAAAGAAGAAAGAAAGAAAGAAAGAAAGAAAGAAAGAAAGAAAGAAAGAAAGAAAGAAAGAAAGAAAGAAAGAAAGAAAGAAAGAAAAAGAAAGAAAGAAGACGTGTGTGTGTGTGTGTGTGAATTGCTCTCACATTGCGTTGAGGCCAGTAAACTGATCACACCAATATCTGTCTTTGGAGAAGAAATTCAATTAAGGTCGTAAATTAAAGATAATTGACTGAAACGGCAATATAAACTTACAGGCACGGCAACATCGAGCCAAAACGACGCTCTTTAAAAAATGAATTATTCAATGTTTCCAAAGCGAGAAGAAGACCTCAAATGTTATTTATTTGATTTAATAATGGAATTAGGCAAAGGCACATCCAGAAGATAATGATTTGATAATCTGTCTCAGTCTTAAATAAAGTGCTTAGTCAAATAAACAGCACCCCTAATATCTATGTAAAAATGTTTTTTAATATGCGTCGATGATGAATGCGAGATGTAATAAAAACAAAACAAAAAGTCAAATGAAGAAATATTGCACAGATAATTAGAACACGTTACAAATATGATAAACACAGATTAACGTCGACGACGGCGGTATGCAACATTTTTCTGAATTAATTAGTTCAATCTATTTTCTATTGAGAGCCAATTAATTTTCAAAATCAATTTTCTCTCCTTTCGTATTATCTTTTATCTCTGAATGCAGGGAAAACACTGACGTATCGACAACATCCATTTCGCAAATTAGAACAAATATTAGAGGTAAAATATTGTAAAATGAAATACGACATTGAAGGCCTGCACGTTGCGCTCGGTTCTGAGGAAAATGCACAATATTATAAAAGGCAATTTTGTGTGAGTATAATTTGGAGGGCATAGGCCTACACACACACGCCGGCCACACAAACACAGTTGCTTCTCGCGCCGTGAAAATCAGTGATTAATGTCGTATAGTTGACGTGAACCTCAGCGTGACACCACAGCTGACAACAGCCAAGTGTAAACCTTGAGTTTGATACTAACACACAGCGCTTGTTTATTCCACTAATTTATTTATTTATGCTTTTGGTATTTATAACTCTCTCAGTCTTATCGGCAGATAGAGCAGGGGATTATGATATCACGTTTATAAAGCGATTAATTTTCAGCAGCAGAAAGCGGGGTGGTCTGTTTAAACACTTTGAGCCAATGTGTCGCTCAGTTGAGTTGTTTGGACAGCCTCTCAATTCGGCGTTCATTTGCGCCTAACCGTATTAATTTATCGCATGTTTATCAATCGCCATTGATCTTATTCGCGTTAGCCACCCGAAGGTTTTATTATTGCCATTACTGACCGTGTTTAAAACCATCAATATAGTAACAAAAAATTATAGTAACAAAATCCCATTTAAATGGTGCAGCATTAGAAATGAGGCATTAGTTTATTCTCTCTATATATAAATAGCCTATATATAGAGTATAGGCTATATATATATATATATATATATATATATATATATATATATAGTAGGCCTATATATCCAGTAGGCCTATATATATATACATATATATATATATATATATATATATATATATATATATATATATATATATATACTGTATATACACAATGTATATAGGCCTATATATACATATACACAAATATGTGTGTGTGTGTATATATATATATATATATATATACATATATATATATATATATATATATATACACACACACACATATTTGTGTAGCCTATATGTATAGGCCTATATATATATATATATATATATATATATACTGGATATATATATACTGGATATATATATACTGGATATATATATATATATATATATATATATATATATATATATATATATATATATATATATATATATAGGCTATTTATAAATAAATAAGGGGGGGGGGTCATCAAAAGTAATCTTTTTTTTCAGAATATAATGTTAAAATCAGGGCATATAGCATCAATGTTGCCTCCCTCTCTCCCTCTGTGTTTTACCATTCTCCAACCGAATGCTTCTCTCCCTACAACCATAAGCCTGTTTTTTTTCTTTCTTTTTTTTTTTTTGTTCCAGCTGCCTCTTCCTCCCGATTTGATTTGAAAATATTAGGCCAAGGTGGGGAGAATTATAAACGACTGGCGCTTATCTGCTCCGTGCCCAGATCCTGCAGGATCAGAGAGTCTGATTAAGAAAGAAGGCAGAGCCATAATGATGAGGAATAATGAATCCTTATCTCGCGCCTCCAGATTATCTGCCTTTCAGCGCGCCATGTTTTGTTACATGGGATAATTTATTGCATCTAATACATCACAATGAATCTGATGGGGAAAAGTGATGGCCAATGTTGTGAAAGAGGATGCTTTTTTTCTCATCCCGGGGCAATGAAATGCCTTTGCGATTTTTAATTGGTAAAAAAAACAAGGGGGTATCTGATAAAAAAATAAATAATAATAATAAATAAAAAGCATAGGTAATCTTGCCTTCTAGTGTTCATACGCCGCACTATAATTAGTGTGCCAATTTCCGACCAGAAATTAACAACAACCACCTGCCATCAACTGCAAGGCAGAGAGATCCTAATTTCGCATGATTTATTTTTCACCATGAGGAGATAATTAATCATAAACACCAAAAACAGTGCAGTAACGCGGAGATAACGCAATATTTGCATCTAAAAAGATTCGATGGTGCTAATTCTCCTCTACATCATCCCCGCCTCCCCCGCCTATCCAATGAAAAAGCTCCAAGATCTTTCATTTTCCATGATTAATCTTAGTGAAATATCATTAATCACCGAGCAGGGGATTTTGGTTGGTGTGAGTGACAGTTCACCTCTCCAGAGCTTCCATGCTTGTGGCTTTTGGCAGCAAAATCGTCTTGTAGATATTGCAGGCTACCTGAGCTTTAACGAAAAGCTTGCGATAAAGGATATCATTATGATACCAAAACCTTGATATCAAAATAAGATAAAAGATACAACACTAGATACATCTTGTGGTTGTGGCTTTTCCTATCTGACATCTTATCAGCCGTTTGATGACACATGCAGGGAAGCAAATCAAACCGCAAAAATAAAGAAATAAAAAACAAACAATTAAATAATTATTATTATTCAATGTAGACCTATTTATTAAATTGTTATGTAATTTTCTGTCAATTTTGTAATTTTTTTTAAAATATTTCTTGGTGTAGCCTAATTCGTTTTTGTTTTTTAAATAATATTTTCTCACTATATCATAGCACCATATTATGCTTTGTCTGGGTCTATATATAATATTTATTTAGTTCTGTGGTTTTAGCTTGATCCGTCATGTTTTTTTGCTGCAGAGATGATATCGCTTTATTTATTTCCCCTATATCCAGCATCTCAGGGCACGTCAGAGAGAAAGAAGAGGGGGCAGAAACGAAAAGAGCGAAAGGATATTAGAAAGAGACGCGGAAAGACTTCGAAATAGAAATGTGGAAATTTTTATTTTTATCGTACGTAATATGCAAATGGCTCTTTTTTTAAGTTAGGCCAAAGCATTTTTTTCTTGTTTTTTTTGTTTAAGGATTTCTCAATGGGTTCCTTTAGGATAGGCCTCTTTGTGACAACCCAGCATTTATCAAAGCACATCATACAGAGTCATAATAAGCAATCTTTTATTTGTAGAACTGTTTGTTGGTAGAGATGCGCAGATTGGCAGGAGAGAAGAGAGGGTAACAGAGATGGAGAGAGTGAGATGAGTAGATTAACTAATGAAATGGATGACAGGGGAATTGGACACAAATGTGCGCGTTACATCATTGCCTGCTCTCCAGGGCGCGCGCACAATGGCATCGCTTTATCTGCACTAAACCTGCTCTAACGAGACGTTTATTAAAAGTGTCCTGACTTACTCCCATGTGAAATGGATTTATGATTTGCCTTCCCTTACGTGACATCCGACATGGCCACAATGTTTTTGGGGGTTAATGTTAGCAGTTAGAGGCCACTCACAGAAGGCTTTTGTCGAAAGGTGTCCGGTATCTTTGCCTTTAACGATTCAATAAATAGCAATATTTCTCCTTTTCTCCGTCTCTCTTCTTTTAATGTCGCCTTTACTCGCTTGATGAATTCATTTAAGTATTGTGTGTGGGGGGAGAAGGGCTCTTTAAGCCTCTTACTCAATGGCTATTTGTTGGTATCTCGAGTGTGTGAGAGAAAGCGGAGAATAGAGAGCCTGAGAGAAGAGGAGGCAGACTTGATTTTCATTGCAATCTTTGGAACAAATAGCGAACATTTACCGTTTACACGCCGCCTGGCGACGCGCTGGCGCTGCAGGCTCGAGCGAGCCGGTCTAAGATGACCAGAGAGCCTTTGGAGAGCGCGAGCCCCCGGCTATCGTGTTCTCCAGATCCCCCGCGCGCGCGCGGATCCGGTTTCAGGCCGGGCTTGTCCGCGTTCTGCTTTGCTGCCGCGCGCCTTTAAATGAGTGTCAAAGAGCCAAATATCAAATAGCATCGGGTCAAGCCAATTTGAAGAACGCCCCCCCCTCCCTCATCTCCACTCTAAACGGTCCAGCTTAGCTCCAGCCAGTGAAATTAGGTTAGACAAACAACGGCTCTTTCTCTTATATTCGCGACAGAAAAACGATATAAATACAATTAAGATTGTGTTGATGTGGTACCTTTAGTCGATGGAGATGCGACATCATTTGACGTGAGTGAAAACGAGGCTGCGATGGACGTATACTGACAGAGTTTAATAGGCCTTATATCACGTTTATTTTTCATTTCTAGGTTCTGGATATATATGATATATTCTGGAAAATGAAAAATAAAAGTGATATATATATATATATCAGTCTGCTCAATATTTATTAGGCCTGTTGGTGCGGATATATAAGCATATAGGCCTATAATCGATTTGACAGCATATAATATACGGAAATTATATAAACAATCTTTTATGTTAGATCCCATTAATTGCGATTAATCGATTAAACCGTATATATCGATATAGGCTATAATAGATTTGACAGCACATACATACATACATATATAGAGATAGATAGATAGACCTAGATAGATACACACAGCCTACATATATTAGGGCTGTCAAACGATTAATCGCAACCAAAATAAAAGTTTGTGTTTACATAATATATGTGTATGTACTGTGTATAATTATATATATATATATATATATATATATATATATATATATATATATATATATATATATATATATACATATATATATATATATACATAAAATACATATACACAAATACACACACATGCATGTATATTTGAGAAAAAATATAAAATATATATAAAATATTTATATTTGTATATAATATAAATTAAATATAAATCTATATACAGTATATACATGAAGATATTTCTTAAATATATACAAGCATGTGTGTGTATTTATATATATAAAATAATTATAGGCTACACAGTGCACCCACATATATAATGTAAACACAAACTTTTATTTTGGATGCGATTAATCGTGATTAATCGTTTGACGGCCTGAGATGTATATATATGTATATATATATATATATATATATATATATATATAGACACAAAATTTTATGTTAGATGGGATTCATCGTGATTAATTGATTTGCCAGCACAACACAGCAGGCTGAACTTTGTCCAAATGCCTCGTTTTCAGTCGCGTCAAATTAAAAATGGCGTCTACCACGAACGGGGTCCAGCCCAGCAGCTCATTTCATTTCAATTTTTTTTGCGATAAAAACATATCGAACAAGCTGACACTATACGTTCCCAGTTCGAGCTTCCATCATGTCTCAGATTCATCAACAACTTTGATCTCCATTCACTTTACTTGTATTCTAATTTATGCAGTGCAATTAATCTGGGTAATTGAAAAAATACCCATTGCCTGTGAGCACTGCGCCGAGCTAAATCCTCTCCAGAACGGATTTTAAAAGCACAACCTTCCCCATCTTTATAGGCGCACTAAAGCACCAATTCATTATCGGCCTTAAATAAATATAAAATAGACAGTGGCACCTTTGGCAGTAAATATATGCTGCGTTTCAAAATACAATTTTGTAGTGGGGAAAAGGAGCGCGGTTTGTGAGTTGGCTTTTTTGATTGACACCCTGTCCCCAGGATCATGTTTAATCCCTGCTTCACTCCAGTCTTTTCATAACTCATTTCTCCGCGAGAGATGGGGACCCTGATGGTTGCCTGGGAGACGGCGATAGCGCTAAGCCATTTCCATGTCTGCAGCCCATTTGCAACAAAGGTCGTCACAAAGTCATTCCCCGACACAGCGCGCGTCTATGATGACACTTTCCCCTTCTTTTTCCCTCACTGAGCGCGTGCGCGCGCTGCCCAACATCAGCATCTGATGACGCAACTGCCCTTTCTGATCAAAGGAGATGCATGGCCTCGTGTAGGTGTCTTATTCTGCACTCCCCCTCCCTATCTAATGCGCAAGGAGAAAAATGCATTTACTTTCAGTTTAAATAGGCCCACTACAGAGAGCACGAGGCGCGTTAACCGTTTTATTTTGACATTTTGTATCTACAATTCATTCCACCCTTTCAGGGACGAGGATGCATATTGCATGACGGGGAAGCATGCCGGGAAAACTGAATAGGCTGAAAAGCTGTGCTTCAGTGTCATGCGACAAAACTCCATGGTGCACTAGCAAGGGAGCAGGGTATACTGATGGTTTGCACGCATGATAATTACATTCATTCATTCTTTTATGAATGCTTAAGTGGCTTGCTTGTCTGTTCGCATTCAGGGAAGATCGGGGCTAGTTGTCACATTGAGAAAACGTATGCTGTATCGTTCAAAGTTAAAATATTGTGATTTATTTATTTTTTTATAAATATAGCATCATCATTTTTGTTACAGCTTTTGGGCAAACAAGTGAACGCAATGAAAACACACAGGCATGCATTCAGGCAACTAAACATGCATTCATATTAGGCCTACTCGATTAGGTTGAACTGTGCTGTCAGATGGGGCAATTTATTACAATATTTGTTTGTCAAAACAATGACCTTTTATAGTGTCCTAGTAAACCCTATGGGGATGTCCTTTGGCTTGTGGGGGAAATTCCTTTGGCTTGGGGAATTTGTTTTGGTCCCCATTAAGAAAACAGCTTATAAATCATATTAAGTGATGGGTTATTGTTTTTGTTTTTAATGTAAAAATGCAGAATTTTTTTAGGGGTAGGGTTAGTGTACAAATCCACCGTTTTTTTCTCAGTATGAAAATCATTGTCTATGGAAGTCTTCATAAAACATGAAAACCCAACTTGTGTTTGTGTGTGGTAGTAGGCCTACACTAAAAAGGCAACAACAAGATTTTAAATGTGAGATTCTCATTGTGACAACTTACCCCATATACACCGTACAGCCCAAAAAACAAAAAGCAAACTTTTTACTGTTTAAAATGGGCTTGACAGAACAAACCATGAGAAACTATCAATGGAGTAAACCGTGTGACAACTAGCCCCGGTCTCCATTCACAGCTAGGGTTCAGACTCCATTCAACTGTTCAGACATTTTTCTTGGAATATTCATAGAAAATAACATGTTAAACTCGGCGGTTATGACGACAAATGACATCCCTTTGCGCTCCCAGTTTCGTTTTGTTTATTCTTTCTCTTCATACCCCATTTAAGGAGAAAGTTTATAGCAAATGTCATAAGGGCAGAACGCGATGCGAGTTGTGAAAGGCAGATAGAGCGTTCATTAGTGCCTTTGGTGAAATAATTACCTATCTCCGCGCTGCACCTTCACGCTGGAAGTTCGCGTGACGCCCATCGAGGCTGATTATGTTAAATCCACGCGTGCGCGCCAGCATTCAGGCTATTGATCAGGCTATTCAAACATCGCGCGCGCGCGCCCTCTTTAATTGCACAAGGCGCTTCGGGCTGAGAAGAAACGCGAAATAAATAAATATTCTAATTAAAATGTATTCGGAATTCATCTGCGTTGGTGTCATATCACGTCCTTAATTGCTTTTGAAGCTTGTCGTTTCAAAACAATTGATAAAGAAACG
>JAQIUQ010002193.1:1167500-1347500 GCA_030378365.1 Hybognathus amarus
CTCAGTTTTCTGTGATAAGCGCTAACATAAAGAAATGATCTCGCTGATCGGCAAAGGCTCATTTAGCCGGTCGTATCTGTGCGATTAGCGGAAATGACAGGTAGTGACGGGATATTCGAGGAGATTTTAAATGAGTTCAGTGGCGGAGAGTCCACATCAGGTGGAACACTTTAAAGCTGCTGTGTGGGAGCTAAATAGTCATATTGGCACAACTACAAAGGGACAGGCTGATAAGACAAGTATTTTACCCGGTTTACCCTTCATTTGAGATGATGGAAATGCTTTATGCATTTTCTTGAGTATATTAATACAATTTCAAAATTTGTCCTCGTTATTTTCTTATCTTGCTAAAAAGAAGTGTTACATTTAGATTGATTGTTCAAAGTATAGAGTCCTTAAAAAGGTCTTTCGAGGCTTCAAAAAATGTCTTAATGTTTTCTTTAGGCCTATAGATTTTAAGACTAGCAAATAAGCTAACGTTTCACAAAACGACGTTTGTAATACTTAAAATGATAAAACAAAACTACACTGTAAACCAGAATTTAGAAATTCAAAGTTTAAGTAAGCAAAAATGGCCGATGTACAATATACATTTTAATTGCTCTTAACTTGAATTATTTGAGTAAGCAGATTCATTTATTGATTTAACTTAAAATTATCATGTAATCTCAACTGAAATGTTTTTAGTAATGGAAACTGGTAACACAATGCTTTGATAGTATTAGCATAGCATGGAAATTGCTGAACGAGTAAAGCAATATAGAACATCAGTGAATGAATGAATAGGTTGAGAAAATAATTCAACGATTCACTCATAAAGACGGGAAATAGTGTCCTATACATACAGCTCTTGCTATTTCTTTCTATGGAAGAAATCTGGTTCAAAGACCAGTTGACAAAACCAAACCAATTCGATCAGGCTTTGTTGGTACCATGATACCTACTCTTGCGATACACATTGAAACTCTTGCGATACACTTTCAATGTACACTTTAACGCTTCATGTGAAAAAACAATATTGTTTGTGGACTAATTAATGGCCGAATAATGTATGTTTATTTTATAGGCTACTTAGCCTCTATTTTTATTTTTTATTGCATTGAAGGCAAGTTTCAATGTGTATCGCAAGTGTTTTTTATATGTTTTTCAAAATTCATGATTCAATTCATGAGCTTGGGATTTTATTTTGATATCGATTCAATATCGAAAAATGTATGGATACTAGGCTAGCTTAATTAATATGTAATATAGTGCTTTTTTTACTGCTCTCTGGAGTAGGCCTACATGTTTCTCACTAACTATATTTAAAGGAGTAGTTCACTTTAAAAAAAAAAAACTTTTGCTGATAATTTACTCACCCCATGTCATCCAAGATGTCCACGTCTTTCTTTCTTCAGTTGAAAAGAAATTAAGGTTTTTGATGAAATAAGATTTTGGTTCCCAATGAAGTCCATATAATGGACTTCATTGGGAACCGAAACGGTTCAAGGTCAAAATGAGAGTTTCAGTGCAGCTTCAAAGGGCTTTAAACGATTCCAGACGATGTATAAGGGTCTTATCAAGCGAAACGATCAGCCATTTCAAAAATAAATAAAAAAGTTTAAGCTCAAATGCTCGCCTTACTCTGTTCCGTGACTCTCCTGTTCAAACTGGATGTTGTCGCTTCGAGTTTTGGCTTCAAAATGATGTGAAAATCATCCTGCCTTTTCATTCACAACACAAATCATTCATGCAATTCAACACAAATTGATTAAGTAAACTTAAATTTGACATATTTAAGTAGACTGAACTCAATAAAATTAAGTTTGGACAAAATGTATATCAATTGTGTTGCTTAAGCTCATTTTAACTAAGCAATTTCGACAAACAGCAAAAATAATTTAAGTATAAGTGAGAAAATGGAGACTGTGTGGCGTGAGAACAATGTCAAATACCTGATGCTGAATTCGTTGGCGGCCAGCGATTTTAAGATGCGTTCAAAGGAGCTACCAATGAGCATAACCGATGTCAATCGCATACGCAATTAACCTTAAAATAAAAAAAAATCTTCTCTTTAACATTTGTAAAAACCAACAATAAAAATTAAGAACTAGCAACGTTAGCTTACCTAAAAAGTTTGTAGATGTCTCCGTCAGTTCACTGCTTCAACAAGTGGATTCGATGAGAGCTTTTCCCGTTTGTTCATGTGACGGTATCTATAAACAAATGCTTCAAATTATAATGTTTTAGCATTTTAGTGTTTACCTGTGAAACGTTCACTTGTTTAAATGGCGTTAAAATAGTTTTCGTGGCCACCGTAAATTGAAACCATTACATTTGTTTGTCAGGACAAGAATGAAAAAACACTTACCTTGTACTTTGAACACGCAACATATCATTTTTCAATAAACAATGTCCATCTCTCTGGTTATGTTTTTTTTATTCAATGTGTTCTTGAAAAAACATTTTATTGCATAACTGACAACTTTGTTTATCTTATTTAACTCATTGCAACCTTTATGACGGCAATATAAAAAAAACATACCCATTTGAGAGAAATGACGAAAAGTCAAAACCAACCAAATGAAAAGAATATACAGAAATATCACTTAAGTCAAATAATAAAATACATTTAAACTTTTATTTATTATTTTAACAGTGCTCATGAAAATCTTATGTTAAGCATTGTTTTTTTCTGAATGAGTGGACTACCTATCTGTACACTCCCACCCAAACGATTGACAAGACAACCAAACGATAAGATGTGAAAAAGCAACTTTTAATTAAATCCATAGTAAAATGAAACTGCACCTCCAGTCAAAAATCAATCAGAAGAACGATATTAAAAGGCAGATTATAGTACACAAAGTTTTTTTTCTTCTCCTGGGTGATTTGATGAATGAGCGCATAACATGGAACAACCTTTAAACGAGGGGCGAACTGAGAGGTTCATTTCAACACACATCTACTGAACAATCATGAGCACGAAACAAAGATCATATAGACGTCCTGTATGATCCTCCACATAAAAAAGTAACATATACAACATTTGAAATTTTCATTTTTAAAAAATACATTATGATACCGGACACTGAGTTAAGTTAACCAAGTTAAAAGAAGGGCTGGGTGAAAACGAAACAAAAACAGACAAATGCAGCAAAATAGAGTTAAGGCGAAAATAGATGAGCACGGAGACGGGAGGAAAAGAAAGAAGAAAGAAAGAAATGTGGGTCAGTGCGCTTTGCGTTTCCTTTTTTTGTCTTCTTGTCTTTCTTCTTGCCAGCGCATTTCACACAGAACCACTACTGGTCCTCCGGAGGGGCGGCTAAAATACCCACACATGGCCTGAAGGAGAGAGAAGAGATTCACGATAATCCGATCTAGATCATTCAAGTTTATGTGCCAAGTTTGCACTTGGTACAAAAATCATGTCTTCTAAATATAAAACTGATCATTCTCAGCATCAAAACATCTACTTTCATCATGAAAGAGACACAATTTGTTCTCTCTATGTGTGTGTGTTTTGATCTGCAAGCGAAACGCATCAAAAAGATGATTCCCATAAAGCTTTACAGTTATGCCAGGCAATCTAGACTCATTTATTTTATTTTTGTTTTGATTGGAACTTCCTCTGATTTACTCTGTGTGTAAGTGTGTGTGGCTCTCAAAATGAGCACGGAAGAGAATTAGTGTAAAATAGAACAACTCTGTAACTTTATTTCATCAAAACATACTGCATTTTGAGCTTTTATGTCAAAAAAAGGAAGTGTCTTGTGCACGACACAAGATGAATGAAGACAATTGTATGAGTTCTCCTGAAATCAAAACTGAGACGACTTCCTTATAGATAAAAAGTCCCGTCTACAGTTCTTTCTGAAGAGCACAATCTGTTTTCTGTGTAAATTATGTCACATTACAGAAAAAATCAGTGTTTGGGGAGTGTGTAATGTAAGAGAAGCTGGATTACCAGTGATACCAGTCGTCACACTCGCTCACATCCGATCATGGGACTGCCGTCATCGGGTTTATTACATCCTGGACAAATCCAGATCTTATTACCCCTTTCATCTAGAATCTGTAAATGAACAAACACAAGAACCAATTAGGGATGCACCGAATATGACAATTTTGGCCGATCGAACCGATAATTCTTTATATTTGAAAGCCGATAACCGATATTTTGGCCGATAAATCTAAATCCAAATTTTTAGACAATTTTTGAGAGCCTGATTATAAAAAAGTCAAGATACAAACACAATTATGATGTTCTTATTTTAATGTTGTGTAGCCGATATGACACATTTTGCACTTTAACTGGATTTTCCTTTTTTAAAGTGATTTCAATCGTATTTCAAGCAATTTAAAAGCATCATGTTGAACAGTGCACATCTAAAGTGCCTCAGCTGAAGGAAAAAATACATTATTTATCGGCTTTTAGATATCGGCTAAATGTTCTTGTTGGGCCGATAACGATAACATTAAAAATTATCATATATTGGCCGAATACCGATAATGTGGCCGATATATTGTGCATCCCTAGAACCAATATATTAATTCAAACGCATTTGGAAGTGTTACATCTAGCATCTCTATATATATATATATATATATATATATATATATATATATGTATATATATATATATGGGGAATGCATTGACGTCACTTTCCCGCCGGAATAATCCCCTCAGCCTGACTGAGTGGCAAAAGATCTGCTGCGTGACTGGATTTAAAAGGGGAAACTGCAAAAATGCGACTAAAACGAACAATTTTATCAATTTAAACTAAATGTTGGACTCAATATAGTGTTCCTTACAACTTACTAAAGATCCAGTGATCCATGGATATTGACATGCAGCCAGGAATCGTGCCTGACATTTATGTTTGCCTGATTTTGAACACCGGGGAAATAAAAGCTATATAGATCTAAACATAAAGCAAATTTGCCTGTGAACGCTTTATATAAATACAATATAGGTAGGTGTAAATCCGAGTGATCCCTTATATCAGTGTTATATATAGCCTATATGTATCATCATATTGGTACAGCCCTAAAACTTTATAGATTTTTTTTGGTCAGTGTTTATTAAAAAAACATCCAATAATGCAGAATATGCATTATTTTAGCATCTTTTAGCTAGAAAATAATTAAATCTAAGCACTGTGTTTGATAGATATGAATTGTTTTCAATGCATTTATAAGCATTCATGAAATGTATGTTTGAGTAAATCTAATTAAATCAAATAATGCAAAATACAAATAATTAACGACAACAATTTAGTGCATAAAATTCAAAATGTGTTTCTTGATCAAAGCAAAGGTGAAACTGATAAAGGAAGTCACATGATATTTATATACAACCGTAGCTCAATTATAAAATGGTAAGTTTCATCTTTAAATTCTGATTGGAAGTCACACAAAGCATGATACACATCTGTAGAACTGTATATTGCCGTATTATATAATTACCTATAGCCTAAAACTAAAATTATTGATTGTGTAATCAATTATTAAGAAATGAATATGAATGTAAAAAATATTAATATAATAGATATGATTATTAATACAAATTATATTTAAAATGTATCCAGTCATTCATTTCCAATAGATGTCCTCGTGTGTATATTTGAGACTTACCACGTATGCACTGACGGTCTCTGTGACGACGCTGCACCCCCGTGACTTGGCCTGGCTGGGTGGTGGCGTCTGAATGGGGGCGGCTGGGGGCAGGACAGGAGGGGGGCGGGGTGGAGGTGCTACAGGTGGCAGGACAGGTGGAGGAGGAGCTGGAGGGGAACGCATCCGAGCTCCCGGACCCGACCTGGCCACATGGGTCCGTGGTGGAGGAGGGAAGGGTTCTGACTCTGGGACCACCTTACTGATCACACTGGTGCGAGAGAAAGAGAGAGAGAGAGAGAGAAAAGGGTTACATACCATATCATCTCATTTATTTACATGAATTGATAGTTTATTTATTGTTTGTTAAATATAATACAATATAATTAATAATGATATGTATGTTATATTATATATATATATATATATATATATATATATATATATATATATATATATATATGTTAGGGCAGTGAAATCGATTAATCGCTATTAATCGCATCCAAAATAACAGTTTGTGTTTACATATATGTGGGTGCACTGTTTATAATTATAATTATATTATATAATTATTATATATATATATATATATATTTATTCTATATTTATAAATACATATATATATATATATATACATATATATACACACATATATGTATATATACATATATATATACACATATATATACACATATATACACACATATATTCATACACATATACATATATATATATATATATATATATATATGTATATACATATATACATATGTATATATATAAAATTATACACAGTGCACCCACATATATTATGTAAACACAAACTGTTATTTTGGATGTTATTCACAGCCCTAATATATATATATATATATATACATATATATATATAAATAAACTTAACACATGAATGCTAAAGTTGACTAAAAAGAGGAATACAATAATATTTTGGAAATTGATCTTAATTAAAAAAATAAGGGAAAAATCCAACCTGGACACCAATTTTCTTTGTGATTGAATAATATATCGATAAATAAATAAATGTTCTTTAAAATACAGGGCGCATAAGTCAGGACACCCCTAGTTAGGCAGATTTTTATTTTTAAAGGCCAAGTTATTTCATTGATCCAGGATAATATGCATCCTGATAAAGTTCCTTTGGCCTTTGGGATTAAAATATCCCCACATCTTCACACACCCTTCACCACACCTAGAGATTGACATGGTTTTATTTCAGTTAGACTGATAGCTGGTTTGATTTGCATTGAGAGACTATCTTATGGAAAGTACTGCCAATCTCTAGGTATGGTGAACGGCACACTGGTAATGTAAATATTGATAAAAGTATTATTGGTATATATAATATTGACATAATGAGGCATCATTATTCTGTGATGGCCAAAAACGAATATAAATGAACAATATGATAAATCTGCTTTTCTGTTTTAATGTTGTTTTTGATTATGAATGAATCAGTCAATTAAATAAATAAAACCAAAATAAAATGTGCATGTATATAGAAAATAATAATGATTTAAAAAAAAAACACTAAAGCTCTAAACAATAGGATTAATCAACATACCACATTTAATTGGAAAGTATATTATGACTGTATGAATGCTTGCAATTAATTATTTATTTATATATTAATTTACTTTTATTATCTCGTTCAATGTTAGCTAATATATATATATATATATATATATATATATATATATATATATATATATATATATACTGTATATATATCAGAATTATTAAGGATATTGGAATATATTATATATAATATAATAATTCTGATCTGTGCAATAGAGAAGAACTTAAAGCAGTTAATCTCTTAAATGCAACCAGACACACTGATTAAACCCTGCTGTTGCCGAGTAACAGGTTGATTGACAGGCTCAGAGAGAGTGGACAGCGGCGCTTGCTGTGGTATTGACCCTAGAAGGGCGTGTCAAACGGTCAGCTCCGATTACACACACAGGCACTCATTATTTATGCTTCATCTGACAGACACACACACACCACAACCATGCACAAGGCTCCCTCTCGGGGCAAAGATGGTGTGGGGTATGCCCTGTCCAGGATGTGACCTCAAAACCTTTCAGAGGTCAAAGTTGACCCGTGTCCATGTTTTCACGTGCATCAGAGGAGCTTCAGTTGAGATCTCGGAATAATGTACACTTTACCGATCATTATTGCTGATACAAATCAGTACTCTTTTATCTCTAACTTTCATCACTAACATACAGTGCATCCCACAAGTCTTTCAACCAAAACTAAAAGTTAAACATAAACAACACCTAAAGCTTTGTGCTTATGTAAATGAAATAAAACACACGGACAGACATAAAAACACATTTTGCTCTTGAAAGGCCTGCTGATTGTGTTTTTCCACACAGCAGACTACAGGTGCACGAACACAGGCGACATCAGAGGCCCGACGCACTGAGAATAAAGGCCATGCTGTACAAACACACACACGCTCAGACGTAAACACTAATGCTTCCTGTCCTGCATGCAGGTGGAACTGAGGAAGTGAGGAAATTCAAAAGCACAGTCAAAACACAGTGTAGACACTTTACTTTCCGAGTCGAAATCACACCGGCCATTAAAGCGACATCATTCACGTGTAGACGTTCAGGGAATCAGTAATCGCCTTACCTGTAGTATGGCGCTTTGTGTGTGTGTGTGTGTGTGTGTGAGGGGGTTAAGTGGTGTGAACACTAGCGCTATTGATAGGAGTGTGCAGGAGGGGGCCATGATGTGGGGTGTGTGTGTGTGTGTGTTTGCCCCTAAAAGACCTCATGGGCCGTCTGGGACTGGTCACAAGACCCAAAGCCTGAAACTCACACCTGTACACAGACTCAGAGACTCTGACCACACAGAGAGCTGCCTGATAGTCTTAACTCTTCATGTGTGTGTGTGTGTGTGTGTGAGGTACTTACATCTTGTCTTGTCCAGCGCCCACTCTGAGGGTCAGTCGGGGAATGACAGGAGACGGTGGGACAGCGGGAGAAATATCAGCCTGAAGAGAGACAGAAATCATGTGAAATATACAGCAATTCCCATTTTATGTTTTCCCAAATTCTGTTTTACAAGTCTGTATTTTGTGATCTAATACCAATTTATCATCAAAAACGGAATCTAATAAAATCAACTTATAACATTTTTTTTCTTCAAAAATGCAATATATATATATATATATATATATATATATAGGTATGTACAAACGTATTAATTAGTTATTAATAATCGCATCTCAAATTAAAAGTTTGTGTTTACATAATATATGTGGATCCACTGTGTATAATTATTTTGTGTGTATATATATATATATATATATATATATATATATATATATATATATAAACACACACATGCATGTATATTTAAGAAAAAAATATTATTTATATATTAAATATGTATATTTATAATATAAATTATTTACAAATCTATATACAGTATATACATGAAAATATTTCTTAAATATATACAATCATGTGTGTGTATTTATATATATAAAATAATTATACACAGTGCACCCACATGTATTATGTAAACAAACTTTTATTTTGGATGCGATTAATCGCAATTAGTCGTTTGACAGCGCTAATATATATATATATATATATATATATATATATATATATATATATATATATATATATTACAAATGTTAATTCTGATGCATTGCCTTTTAGCTTTCTTTTAAATCTATTGTCTATCCGATAGGAAATCACAAAGGTTATTCTAACTACCGATAATCTCACGATAACAGACATGCTACTCAAACGTAATAAACCTATTCCATTTTGCCTGTATTTTGAATCTCATTAAGGCCTCGTTTACACGAAAGTGAAAACGCAGATATTTTCCTGCGGTTTGGCCTCTCGTTTGCACGAAAACCCCGTTTTTATCACAGAAAACGATAATTTCTAAAAACTCCGGCCAAAGTGGAGATTTCTGAAAACGCCGGTTATGTGTTGTCGTGTCAACTGGGAGAAACGGCGTTTTAGGTTCTCTCTTGTCGATTCTGAGGATTCTGATTGGCTTGCATGGCTTTATCCTTCTCCCTACACTGCCGGCAATAGCTTTGACATAGTTATGATGGCGCTTCGACAGCGTATTTATGCGGGTGTGCGCACGATGTTATTTTTAAAAACGGAGAGTGGGAAAATATCGTTTCGCTAAATATCCCGACATTGTGTAAACATGGCCTAAAGCTGTGAATTAGAATTGTCCATACTTCTTGTTGAAATGAGGTGAAAAACATTATAATGTTAATAATAATCTATTTTTCAATGTAATCAATCACTATAAAGATATATCTAGTTAAAAATAGTTCATACCGATATCGTCCACTGGTGTGAATGCTAATATGTTTATCGTTATAAGCCGCGTTTCCACCGCAATTACCTGGAACTATTTGTCCCAGGAACTTTTTTCACAGGAACTTTTTTTTCCTCGGACCGGTACTTTGGTACGCGGTGTAACGCAGTAAGCAAGCGGTCAGGGAAAAAAAGTTCTTGTGAAAAGTTCCTGTACTACTGAAGTACCGGTCCGGGGCGGGAAGATATGTAGTGACGTTGAACTGCGTGCGCCTGCGCGTTTGTTTTGAGTTTTTTTTTTTATGGAGGAGATTCAAGCTTTGCTGTGCGATTGGTTTACTGAACGAGGCTAATTAACAAAACAGCAGAAAAGAGACGAGCACCCAAAGTATATTCAGAAAGCTCGAAATGCTAGATATAAAAGTAGACGTTTGTTATCAGCGGACATTGACCGTGAGATTAATGGGACGAACGCGCGCCATCGGGCATAAAGAATAGCGTGGTAAGAACCAATCAGCATTGTTCAGCGCACAAGTCCCAACCCGAAAGTTCCTGAACTCTGAAAAAGTACTACCTCACTAGCAGGGACTTTCTGCGGGGGAAATTTTTACCCGAAACTTCATTTAGACCCTGGTTCCTGCGGTGTAAACACATAGAGTACCACCCCAAAGTTCCTAGTTCCTGGGAAAGTTCCTGCGGTGGAAATGCGGCTATAGTAATTGTTCTTGGTGTGAACGGTTTTCAAGCCAGTTTTGTACACTGTGTAGCTAAATGCAGTTGTCAAAACACCGTTCTTACAGGATCGTTTACAGGATAGGCAACTGCCTTCGAAAAATTTAACTGAAAAATTTCGGTACTGACAACCAAATCTTTACTGAATCCACAGAGTGTGTTTAGAACCAAACAACTACTTCAGTATCAGTTCTACACACACAAAACATTGACTAATTTCACTTTTGTCTAAAATAAAGATCGCTAAACTGTTGGAATGGACACCGTATTCCTCATACACACTGAACGAAATTCGTAAACCTGAGGTTATCTTTCCCAAAACGGTAGAGTTTTGACATAATCGTGAAGTCAGCTAAGCTATTAAACGACGAATCAGCTACTAATATGGACAAGACCACATGGCCTCACCTCAAACGCTCACACTTAACATGGACAACATAGTGTCCTGCTAATCCAGTTTAGCTAGCACCAGGGTCAGTCCTCCTGAAAAAGCCCTTTATGTACACACACCTCTAACGCTAGCAGGAGTGTGTCCTGTCCGGGGCCACGGAGGGGTATTGGAGAGGGGTACAAACAGACCCCAGTACAGAGATAAAAACAGCAGAATGGGATGATGCACAGAACAGAGCGCATGAGAGATGGAGGAAGATGATAGCGTAGGACGGATAACGCGGCGCTGGCTGAGGAGACCGGTGTAGAGTGTGTCTCGGGGGTTTTTCCGAGGCTTAACGGGAGTGAGGTGCTCTTTGTGCGTTTGTGTTGGGGAGAACCCCTGCCGCTGTATCGCTTTTGTCCGCCCAGATCCCCCATAATGCCGCTGCACTAATTGTTTAACACAGAAACACGTCTTTTCTCTCTTTAATGTTTTTGTTTTTATTGTTGCTCTGCGCATTCATTACAAAACCTTTGTGGATTTGGAGACTCCTCCCTGTGTCTCGCTCTCTCTGCCTGTCTACCAACCCCATCCTCTCCCTTTCTCTGGCTTTTTCGTTTCCTTTCTTCTATGGAAAGAGGGAACGTAAGTATCAGCAGAATTGAGAGGATGGCTGGCAGGTTGCATCATTTGGAGAGAATAGGAGCGCGAGAGGCTGTGCATTAGCATATATGCATGAACAAACCTGGCGCCAAAAAAACACAACAAAAAAAGCTCTGGAGGTATGCCTGCACGAGCAATTCTCGTCCTCAGATTCGCTTTCAGATCCGGTCGTCCCAAACGGATGGCTTTTATGAAGCCTTATGACCATGACTATCGCAAGTCTCTTCTAGCAATACGTGCTTGGGAAGGAGCCGCCAACCCCGATTGCTCCTATATACGGGTTACACTATACTGGGGATATACAAGGGCTGCAACTCTAAACTGCCATAAAAGATTTATCAGCAGTTTGTACTTCAGTTGATTAGAGGAGCTCTTGAGTTAACGCTGGAGTTGGCACAATGAACTTTAGACTCCGTGTTAATATATGGAAAACTCCTCTGAGAGAATCGGCCAAAACAAACTTGTTTCACCTTGTACCGGTGTTTCCTGCTCTGCTATTCAACAATGGAGCGTCATAATCTACAATTCCACGGCAAAAGAAATTATATTTTTCCAGAGTTGTGATTGAATGTGATGAAATAGAAAGAGTGGGTAGCGCTAAATGAAACAAAGACAATAAACAGACTTGTAGAAATTGGTTTTGCTTCAGGACCCAGATTTGACTATAGAATCAAATGGTGATCCAACTCTCGTAAATAAAGGGCAGGACTGATTTTATCCATTAGGAACTGACCTCAGCCAGAATGAAGGGAGATGGGATGGGTTCCAGAGAAGTAAGGGATTTGTGATGTTATCTCGGAAAAGGCAGTCTTCTTAGGCAGAGCAAATTGTTTAATTTTGTCTAGAAATACGGATGGGAAAACTGAATTTAACAAATTCTTAAAATGGATCTAAGAATCTTAAAGGATTAGTTCACTTTTAAAAAAACTTTTGCTGATAATTTACTCACCCCCAAGTCATCCAAGATATCCATGTCATTCTTTCCTCAGTTGAAAAGAATTTTTTTTCGGTTTTTGATGAAAACATTCCAGGATATTTCTCCATCTAATGCACTTTACTGGCCACCAAACGGTTCAAGGTCCAAAAGACAGTTTCAGTGCAAACTGTTCAAAAGGCTTTAAACGATTCCAGACAATGAAAAAGGGTCTTATCAGCTCCTGTTCAAACTCGTTCATCAAAATGAACAAATCTTTTTTCATGTAATTTGGTTCTTTCAACGAACGAAATGAACAAATAGACTCGGAAAAAGATTTGTTCATTTTGATAAACGAGTTTGAACAGGAGAGTCACGAACGCGCATCACAGAACAGAGCAAGGCGACCATTTGATCTTATAAAACTTACACTTTGTTATTTTATTTATTGTTATTTATTCATCGTCTGGAATCGTTTAAAGCCCTTTGAACAGTTTTGCACTGAAACCGTTTGGTTACATATGTAAGCTTGTTTCCGCAACTGAATAAAAAAAAAATATATATAAATAAAAAATAATTGCGACTTTTTATCTCACAATTATGTGTCATAAAGGCAGAATTGCGAATATAAAGTCAGAAGAAAAAAAGACAGAATTGCAACTTTTTATCTCACAATTGCAAGTTTACATCTGGCAATTCTGACTTAACACATAATTGCGAGTTTATATGTCGAAATTCTGACATCTTTTCTCAGAATTGTGAGATATGAACTCGCAATTGCGACTTATCAGGCCAATTCTAAGGGAAAAAAGACTAACTTTTTCCCCTCAGAGTAGTTTAAATCTCACAATTCTGACTTTATAACACGCAATTCTGACTTTATATCACGCAATTCTGACTTTATAACATCGTAATTCTTCTGACTTTATAACACTGTCAATTGTGACTTTATATCTCGCAATTCTGACTTTATATTCTCGCAATTCTGACTTTATATATCTCGCAATCCCTGACTTTATAACACGCAATTGGGAATTTATATCTTAGCAATTCTTACTTTATATCTCGCAATTCTGACTTTATATTCGCAATTTCTGACTTTCATATCTCGCAATTCTGACTTTATATCTCTGCAATTGCAACTTTATATTCTCGCAATTCTGTACTTTATATCTCGCAATTCTTACTTTATATCTCGCAATTCTGACTTTACATCTTGCAATTCTGACTTTTACATCTTGCAATTATGATCTTTACATCTCGCAATTTCTGACTTAACATCTCGCAATTATGACTTTACATCTCGCAATTCTGAGAAATAGTCAGAATTGCGAGATGTAAACATCTGCAATTGTGAGATAAAAAGTCGCAAATACCTATTTATTTTTCATTCTGTGGCGGAAATAGTGGCTTTCATAGTTGCCAGTAAAGTCCATTATATGGAGAAAAACCCTGGAACGTTTTCATTATGTACGTTTTCAAAAACCTTAATTTCTTTTCGACTGAAGAAAGAAAGATATGGACATCTTGGATGACATAGGGGGTGAGTAAATTATCAGCAAAATATTTTTTTTTTTAAAGTGAACTATTCCTTTAACCATTGAAATGAGTCTTACAAATCGCTTGCTGAATCTGTCAGAACGATTACAGGTTAAAAAATGACATTCGATTTTTATTGGTCATTATAGTTGTAGTTTTAAAATGCAAATAACTTCAGATAACAATATCTCCCACTTGGTAAAATGGTACCTGTGTTTTTCTAACCACAATAGGGCAAAGGGGGAACAGCCATCCAAAACAGAAGCAAGTACAGATCTCTCAACCTCCCTAAGGAAGGAGCCATGGCCGTGTGTCTTGACGATAAGGCCCATGTATGTGTGTGTGCACGCGTCTGTAAGAGCGAACGTGTGTGCGCACTCAGGGTGACCCACAATAGCAGGACGAGATAGTCTATCTGCTTATGTTAATTAGTCTTTAAGTGGTTGAGGAGGTGGCAGCAATGTCTTTCTCCCTAAAAGTGCCCCGTCCTACTTAACCTACTCCTATCACGATCAGGCCCGCTCATTCAAACACCGCACCGCACGCGCACCCAACATAAATGGCTGCGGGATCGCGCAAATTGATTAATCAGCTTCTAAATGGATGTAAAGTGCTGTAGCTAGCGTGACCCCGAAACCGGCGTAGCTCTTTAAAAGCGCTATGAGCTAAGGAAGCGAATAAAGAAAAAGTGAAAAAGGAACTCTTTGAAATTTTACAAGAGTGTAATACCATAAAGCACAATACAATTAAATATGATACAAAGGTCCACTTTGTCGTTTAGCAAAGAGATTGTAAGAGTCCGTGTTCAATAGGGGTGGAGTTAAGAGAGACTTCTTGGGTTAAAGAGAGGAACCTAAAATCAAAATTCATAGACATAGATTTCATTGACAATATTTTAAATTAAACTGTCTACACTAAGTAGTATGTAAGGCCAGTGTTCACCACTTACCTTTATTGTTCATACCAATGACCTCAATCACTGCATTTCAAAAATAGTTTATGCAGATATGGCATACATGTTATCCCTGGAATGTCTTCAAGATTGGAATGCCAGTTGCAAAAACTGCTAAAACTAGTCTCACAAGTTAATATTTTCTCTTTCTTTAAGACTGTTCATAAAGTTTTTTAATGAATTACATAAAAAAGTAGATTGGTCTAATTTGATAACAATTAGTTAGTATATTTTGGCTACATTGTACTTTAAGTATAAAAGATATTAGCAGCTTTTACTTGACTAGATTTTTAGAAGCATATACTACTCTATCTTCACGAACCAATTTGATTATCGAATTTTACGAATGATTAAAAAGTGTCTAATTTGCACTAAATTCGGTACAACCTCACTAGTACGAAATTCGTTACGATTTGTCTGAAACACACGTGATGAGGTAGGTTTAAGGGCGGGGTAAGGGAAAGGTCATTGTATCAAATTCAGTACGAATTGGCCAATTCGTAAAATATGTACAATTTAGCAAAATCGTACTAATTTGTACAAGTGAGGTCGTATGAATTGTTACGAATTATCCACTTTTTAATCATTCGTCAAATTCGTACGAATTTAGTCGTGAGATCGGGTTGGCATATATACTCTTTACTCCAATATATTTGTAATGCTGAATGCAATTACACATTACATTTTGCATGGCATTTAACTTTGTCTGCAGTAGTTTATTTCTGTTTTAGCAATAACAATCTATTGGGCTTGTGCATTTTGCCCTTACTCATCCAAACTTCAACAAAGCTACTTTAAGTGAATGTGAGATCAATAGCAGGTAGGTAGTTGCTGAATCGCAGGTGTTTTATATTTGAGATGAGGATATGGCATTAAGCAGCCAGCATGTCCAGTGGAAGTAGCCATTCATTTTTTAGGCTTTAATTATAGTTAACATTATTTTGAACAGAGCAAAATAATATATACACAATTAAACAAAAAATAAAAAAACATTTTACTTAAATATGAATGAATAGGTCTATAATAAAATGAATAATAAAGTTAGTAATAATAATAATAATATTAGGGATGTCCCGATACCACTTTTTCACTTTCCGATACCATGATGCCGCAGCTTTGGCTTTTGCCAGATACCGATATTAATCCGATATTTTATTTTATTTTTAAACTAATAAAAATATTAGTTTAATATAATAATATTATATAATATTATAATATAATATTAGCCCAACGTAACACAACCCCCAGGAAAAGATCGACAATAATCATCAGATTCAATCTAATAATCAGTAATTAAGTAATTAAACGTGCTGACTGAGGGGCGCCTTGGGATGACCATGTTTAATAAACATTTTCTTTTTTTTTCATTCTAACTCTGTGATTTCTCCGATTAATGGGAAGTAGCAGAGAATGTGAAGTAGGTCAAGAGGCGACGTTAGAAGCGCGCGCCCGGCGCGCCCAACACATTCGGCGCCCTGAGGCAACCGCCTGAGTTCGCCTATAGCAATCGCCGGCCCTGAGTATTAACATTGAATCATCTTGAAGATAGTTTCCTCATTGACTGTAACCGAACGCGACGCGCTGTTTGAGTGCTGAATGGAGAATGACTGACAGCCGCGAGAGGAGAAAGTTTACGTGATCTTGAATTGAATGACTTAAATATTAATTTCTCTCTCACATAATGGCTTCAGAACACTTATAATAGAGTGCACGAAAACGTTATGGTACTTAAGAATGTTTTTGTGCCTTCTGTGGGGCTTAACAATAACATAATAGTATACGCACAATATCGGATGTGGATCAGCCTCGTCTATATCGATACCCAATCGCGCAAAAAATGCCAGGATCGGAGCGATACCGAATCCTGAGTATCGGAGCGGACATCCCTAATAATAATAGAGGAGCAGCATTAATGTTCACATTGTTGGTTAGGAAGTAGCTATTTCTTAAGATTAAGCTTAAAAGAGTTAAATGATAAGCACTCCCTAATTGGTTGAGGTACAGTATTCCACTGATGTGAAGCTTTGTATGAGAAAAACAGCTTGACCAAATGTTTTCCTACGTGGAATTATACAATCCGCTCTAATTGCACCTCTTGTAATTCTGTTTTCAATAGGTTTAAATTTAATAAAATCAGCCAAAGGAGGTGGAGCCAAACCATGCATAATCTTATCAACTAAACAAACATTTTTAAAGTTGATTAGATTTTCCCAGTTAAACAAGTTATACTTATTTAAATTGTGACAGTGATGAAAACGTAATTGTTTTTAAAATTAAGCGCTTGTTTGTATAGTGATTCTAATGGTTTTAGGACTATCAAAAGTGAATTTGACCAGCTTGTCAAACATTATGTGACATGAGAAAGAATCATAGAATGGAAATATATCTTTGCTACCTCATTTAATGAACAATTTCTAATAAACCTAAAATGAACCAAGTTAAATTTAATCTTTTGCTAAACTTTCTTTATGTGAGTTTTACAACTAAGATAGGAGTCCAGATATTTACATTCTGAAACAACTTGTACTCTTTATTTTCCTGAAATAAAAATGTCCTGCTTTGTATCAGACCTGTGTCCTTTAGAAAAGAACATACAAACTGTTTTTGACACATTTAACCTCTGATTAAGCCAGGATGTAACTTTTACATGACGTCTGTCAACTTTTTTTGCAATCTCTTCTGCATTTTTACCATGTTTAAAAATGACTATGATCGTCAGCATACATTAGGATATTACATTGTTCACACTCCTTGGGTAAATCATTAATATACATGCTAAAGAGAATTAGGCCCAGTATGGACCCTTGTGGAACACCAGTTGATAGACCTAATAAATTAGATTTAAAATGATAAATTTTTACTAATTGAGAACGGGGAGAAAAGTACAATTTGATTAAATTTACAAACTGTATAGACCTTATGCACCAGAGAAACGTGGCGCCGTCATCTTTAGAATATTGTTTTTGAACTTCCGTTTTTGCGGTCGCTCTGTATATTTCAATGGCATCGCTGTCTAGGAGTTATTAGCTGGTAAAGTGGATTTACTTATTGTAGAGTTAACAAAAGTTATCATGAGCATTGTAATGCTTATCATAAACATTGTAAAGCAGATGTCTTAACAAATGTCGAACCGAATTTTTTTACGAGCAGTTCATTTAGTACCTATGCAAGATCGCTGTGAAAATACAGACCGGAAGTCAAAAGACAACGAGCGCGGCACTGAAAAGGGCGGGGCTACATACGGTCTATCAAAGAGTTAAAATCATACAGTTTTTGCAAAAGATTATTATGGTTTCGAGTATCAAATGCTTTCTGTAAATCAAGAAATACAGCCCCCACCACTCCACCTTTATCCATTAATGCTTTTACCTTTTCTGTAAAGTAACATATTGCAGGTTCTGTTTAGTGATTTGCCCTGAAACCAAATTGCATCAGAGGAACTATTTTTAAGATGATCAATAATTTGTTTGGCCACTAGTTTTTTTAAAAACCTTTGATATTGTCAGGTAGGACACTGATGGGCCTATAATTACAAGGTAAGCGAGTATTGCCTCCCTTAAATATAGGAGCCACCAACCACTGGTTTCCAAGAACTAGGGAATATCCCTTGATCTATTGAACTATTCATGATCCGATCGACCAAAACGCATCTTAATAGCAGGTGTAAACAGGGCTTTTGAGACTGAAATCTGCTGACTGGTTGTTCATATAACAATAAAGTAGTGTATAATATTGGCTGGTATCACTTTGTCTAACATATAGAGACCATTTTTCATGATCCAATAATTTACAGTAAATAAAATCAAGCCCTATGTTTTCTTTTTTTAAACTGAATATGCTATTTCAAATCAGAAACACATCTGAAGTAGGTTGCAAAAACCATTTAATTTTGACTTCTTGTTTTGAGTGAGCAACTAAGGACTAAGTAAAGACTGCGAGAAAAAAATAGCATAATCTCTCTTGCTTTTTTCCATCTCTCTTATTGTATCATGTCTCCTCTTTTTCCCCATCTCTACTCTCTCTCCACCATCATTCTCTCTAATTTCTGTAATTCAGTGTTCGAGTGGCAGTAGTTTCGCGGCAGTTCTCAGGAAACCGCGCTGGATGTTGTGGTTAAGGTCCAGAGATAGCAGATTGCATTGTGGTCCCACAGCATTGGCATTGTGGCTGGATTTGTCCGGTTTTATGTAAACGCAATACTCTTTTCACCTGAACTAATACAACCAGTGGCGTAAAGCCCCTTACTGCTACCGACGGCATTTTTCTGCTAATCTCTACGGATTTAAGTCCCTTGCACACATACCTCAGGCCAACGACTGATAACCCCCCGGCTCCCCATCCCCTCAGCTCTCTTCCCTCTCTTTTTCCTCTTTCCTCTCACTCTCTTGTCTCTCTTTCTTTCTCCTGGATGGCAGCAAGAGCAGCCTTGCAAAAATTAAAGTGATGGAAAGATTTAAGCAGGTGGAGAACGACAGAAATCACTTTCTCAATCCCATCTCCCAGTGGCAGCAGGAGACAGAAAAAGATGGAGAGAAAAAGAGAGGGTCAGGGATTCAGGTAACGCAAGAAAAGAGACAGAAAGCAAGAAAAATGGAATTCCGCAGCAGTCCAAATCAATTCAAGCTGCTCTGATGTGGTGTACATACATTATCACTGTCATTGGACAGTGAAAAGCGATTGGAGGATGAGTTTGATAAAGAAGAACCAACACACTCTTTCGTTCAAAGCTCTTTTGCAGACACGCATACATATACACACTCTAAAATGGGATATGAATTGGGTAAACAGAGGCTTTGAGGTGTTTTATCCCTTGTTTGATTTGCACACAGATTGATAGTCTATTGTGTGTGTGTGGCATGTGTGCACAGGGGCTCCATGCAAGGAGCAGGATTCCAGGACAGAATCGAACCGGAAAAGACGGAAATGTAAATGTAGCTTGGCGACTCTACTTCTGATCTCAAAAGGTACACACACAAGGAGACAGAAAGATACACACAACGAGGCCAGCTAGTAAACCTATCTGTATGATTCCCATATGTGTTGCATTATTTATGCACCTCATAGTCATAATGAATTCATGTGGAGATTTATGAATGGTGCATTCGGCCTTATGTATTTGGTGTTCAATGATTATTACATCACAGTTGCGTATGAAAAGCTGAGAACACGAACGCAAAGTTTTGCACACGTACCTCTTTGTTCTCGTTGAATATTTTTCACTTTTTTCATCAAGATTTCATGTTGACTTCATTGTTTTCAGTAGAATGATAAGCTTTTTTACCAACAAAAAGAAGTATGGAGTGCTTTTTAAAAGTATTAAATGCTTATTTGGGCGTAAACTGGGACGTTTCTAGTCTTACAATTAATACATTTTGTAATGTAGCTAGCTATTTTTTAAAAGATTGTGTAACTTTTCAACTCATTCTCATCGTTTAGCATCATATAGAACGCTATATGACAAAACGGCGCTATACTACGCACATGGCACCCGTTATCGTTAATATAACACGTGCAGTGATGGGTAGGTTTAGGTGTGGGGTAGGGTAGGGTAGTCTCATTTTACGCTAAAGGATTTATGACGCCTTGGGTTCGCGTGTTATATTAACGATAAAGGGTGCCATGTGCGTACTATAGCGCCGTTTTGTCATATAGCGTTCTATGTGACAGTAAAGGATGAGAACAGGACTCTAAAAGGGCAGCTTTCCCAACACAGTATGAGACCAGGTGGTATCTTACCAGTAAACTTTGTTTTCTCAAGTTTTGGCTTGTCTTTTTCCTTCTCCTTCGTCTTTTCTTTCTCTCTTTGTCTTTCTTCTTCTCCTCTTTATCCCGCTCCTTCTCCCTTACCCGTTCCTTCTCCCTTTCCTTTTCACGCTTCCTTCTCTCTATCTTTCTCCTTCTCTTTTTTCTTCTTCTTCTCTTTCTTGTCCTTCTTCTTGTCTTTGTCTTTTGCTCTTGGTATCCTTGGTGTTCAGGAACAGATTTATCAGGGAGTATTGGGGGCAGAAGGGGCAGCATTGATGGGATTCGATGAGCAGGACTGGGGGCTGAACAGCGGGCTGGTGGCGGCAACGGCAGCAGCGACGTCTCTGGTTACTTGAGATATCCTCTTCTCCTCCTTGCCTCGCTCCTTACCCTTGTCTTCGTTTCTCTTTCTCTTTCTTACTTTTCTCTTTATCTTTCTTCTTGTCCTTGTGTTTGTCCTTTCTCTTTCTTCCGCCAATGCCGTCTCTCCGCTCTTCGCCTCCAGACTCACGGAGCGATAGCTCCGGCCAGGCGATCTTGCTTCTCCTCTACCTGCCCTCGCTCCTTTTCCCGCTTCTTCTCCTTACTTTTGTCCTTGTTCTTTCCTTTTCTCCTTGCCCTTCTCCTTGAGTCGTTCCTTGTCTTTTTTCTTCAACTTTGCCCTGATGTCCTTCTTGAGTTTTTCTTCAGAAGAGTAGCGTTGATTGGGTCTTTCCGTTCCTGGGGTGGTTTGAGAGGTGGTGGCGGGGTAGGAGGCGAGTCAGCGCGGGGACGACAGAGTAAGCGGCCTCTGGAGGTGAAAGACTAGGGGCCTGAATTGGCTTTTGACTCCTGATTGGCCTTTCGAATGACCTCGTCTATAGAGTCATCCATCGTCCAGCGGTTGGGTGGGTTGAGATGTAGGGAAGTGGCGGAAGCGGATGTTCTCCAGGGAGAACTTGCGGAGGTTTGACATAGCTAAGTGTAAGTGCAGGTTTGGGTGCAAGTTCTGGAGGGTTTGTCCCCTCACTGTCTGAGTCCGAGTCATAAGCAAATGGGTCTGATGTGCCTTCTCCACCCGCACAAGCGAGCAATCACAGCAGCAATAGAGTTCTCAATATCCTCGTCTCCTGTATCAAGAGCTCTGAACTGGCCATCGCGGAGAACTATCATCTCCGAGAGGTCCGGCCCAACCACCGGCCAGCTGCACCCGAATGGCAGGACTTGGCCGTGGGCTACGGGGGCTTTTGGGCCTACCGGGTGATCTCTTCCCAGCTTTCTGATTGGTCTTAGGTGGGGTCAACGCAAGCGCTCGACCCAGATATGCCAGTGGGTGCAGAGCAAACCCCTCTTTGGGCGATTTGTTCTTCTGCCGAGCAGGAGAGGGCGAGGGCAGTTTGGGCTTGTGTCCAGGTGTAGGAGGTGCCACAGGAGGTCTGGGTAATTCGGGGAGAGTGGCGGGAGGGAGAATGGGGCATGTGTTGGGAGTTGAGGGAACTGAGGGGTTCCCGTGGTTCATAACTCCATTCAGGGCTAACGCCAGGTTTGGTGCTTAGGCGGGGTCTCTTACGGCGGGCAATAAACCCTCAGGTCTGGGACTCTGTCCGCCATGTTGACTAAGCCAGTTCTCGTCATTCTCCTCTTCCTCACCATCCTCTTCCTCACCCAAGGAGACCTGCATGGCCTCAGCAGACGTGCCCATATCTGGAGGAACCGGTTCCTCCTCTTCCTCATCTGCCAGAGAGAAATATATATAAAAATTAACAATACAATCAAAATAAATCAAATGCAACCAAAATATCCAAAATGCAAGAATCAAGAGGACAAGAGAATATGATGTAAATCAGACTGAAAGCTCACCAATCAATCAACACAGCACAAATTACACACCTTATTTTAATTATTCAATAAGAACATTGTGGGAAAAAATAAGAAAGTCAGAGAGATATATTAACTGAGAGGGAAAATTTTCACAGAGGAATAGAGGGCGGATATCAGAGCAAAAGATCAAAATCATCCACACCTGATTACACAGCAGATCAACAGTGCGAACAAGATCCACACACACAAAATCAGACCCACATCCAAGTGCGGAAGTTTTTTTAATGTCTTCAAGCACTCCAAACACACATGCACATGCACACTACACACTAGGGTGGTGTAATACCAGTTAACCAGTGGTAATCTGGCTACTGCAACTCTCTGCGCCACAATGGATGACAGGAAGTGCAGGCAGAGCCCTCTGACACCCTCTATTATAAATAGTGTAATCTATATGGTAATATTGTTGTATTCTATAAGCGCAGAATGGGGATAAGATAACATTGTGACTTTAGGCTTTCTTCCGGCCGGTGGAATTGTAATAGTTATCAAAGGTTATTTGGGAATGACACGCGGCTGCTCTCTGATTGGCTGTGGCCGGTTATTTATGATACGAATTATGATAAAGATGATGTCTCTTCTGCGTCGGTCGCTCTCCCTCTTCTCGGCCCTTTTGCACAATAAATTGCTATCGTTAATCACGAGAAGGCTTTGTGCCGGCGTGATTACCGCGCCAGCGCCGTAATAAGATTTTTTATTTAAAGGAAGAATATGGATTTGTCATCACCTCCTCAGCGTGAAGTAAAGTGACAGTATTTCACAACGCTGACATTTAATTTGTATGGAAAAAAAGGAAAAGCAGCATGGGTGATATTTGCATTTTATGGCTCTATCCTCCGTTTCTTTTCTTCTTGGAATAGCAGTGCTCTCTCTTTTCTCTCACACAATTGGACGTTTCCATGAACAAGGTACAAAATAGGGTCTGAAACTCTTAAAAATTAAGTCATTTTTCTTTGACTAAATGGCAGGTGAAAATTGGTGCTTAACCTTCAGAAAATGTTGGTTGTCCACCTCATGAGGTCAAACTAAATATAGGAGCCATTTTATTTTACATTAAGAGTTGAAAAACATAAAATGTTTTAACTAAACAGTGACAGTGTTGAAAATTAAGTATGATTTCAGCTCATCGCTCAATTTTTTTAAATAAATGTTCAATAACCAACAAGGTTTAGCTTGACAAATGTTGCTAAAAATAAATTTGAGTGAAAACTGAGAGAGTGAAACAATTATATACATGTGTCTACTTGCCATTCTGTTAGAAAGTTCCTATTGTCATCTGTTGGCGTCACAACAGTAAGACATTATTTTTTTTACCATTTTTTAAACTCGACTAATTTGGAAGGGTGAATACAGTAATTGGATGCGTTTTAAACGACCTACTTTAATTGTTTGCCAATAATAAGTTAAGGGATAGTTCACTTCGAAATTATGTTTTGGTATGTTTTAGCTTACCTCAAGGGCATCCAAGATGTAGGTGTCTTCATTTCCACAGTATTTTCAATTTCGATATTTTTAGGTCAAACCGGTACATGTCTATCAGTTATATAATGGAGGTCTATGGGGTCCACCTCAAAGAGCATGCACAGAGAAGTCCAGATTAAACATGATTTAATGACTCGTAAATGTAAGTACACATTGATGACCTAAGACACGAAACGAGTGGTTTGTGTGGAGAAACGAACAGTATTTATATTGTTTTTACCTCTTATAACCACAGCCAAGTCCAAGTGATCTGAAAGCGCGGGCGCTTTGTGGCTGTGATTACAAGAGGTGAGAAACAATATAAATACTGTTCGTTTCTCCCACAAACTTGCTCAATTTCGTGTCTTAGCCATCAATGTGTACTTACATTGACAAGTCATTAAATCATGTTTAATTTGGACTTCTCTGTGCATGCTCTTTGAGTGGAACCCATAGACCTCATTATATGACTGATACACACAACGGTTTGACCTAAAAATATCAAAATTGAAAATACTGCGAAAACAAGACACCTACATCTTGAATGTACTTTGAGGCAAGCTAAAACATCAAAATTAATTTCAAAGTGGACTATACCTTTAAATAATAGTTTATCTAATATATCTAATAGTTCACAGTACACATGCATTTGTGCCTGTAATGCTTCAAATAAGCAAATTACATCATTACATACGAAAATCAGCATGTGTTTGAAACCAGTGCTCATGGGAGGGATTGAAATGAGAGATATCTGAAAACGTGTGTGATAATTTTCAGACGTCAGGCCTCTACTCGTTCGTCCAGCAGAGAAACGGCTCCGTTTTCACTTGCAACCGGTTTCTCTTTCATCTGATATCAAAAATCAGCCCCCCCTTTCCCATTTCATTTGGCACTGCCAAAGAAAAGCACGGATTTGTACACTTGCACACATAAACACACGGCGCTTAATTGATTGTGTCACTTACAAATGCGAATAAGACTAAAGACAGGGAGTGATAACGGAGAAAGCCACTGCGCCAAAAATGGTACATGGGAATGAAAACAAGCTTACACACACATTGTGAAGTAATTAAAATGGACAGATAAGAAAGAGAGCGAATGAGAAGAGAGAGAGCTGTCAATTTACTGAGTCCAATGCCTGATGCAACTAACCAGCTTTCTCGTACTGATACACACAAATAGTTAGGTATGGTAATGGAGGGGGGACGACTCATATCACTTTCATTAAAATCTCCCCCACCCCTCCCCTCTGTGGTACTTTAAAAAGGAAAAGTTGGATTAAGGCCTACTGCAATTAAAGGCAACTCATTTATTGGGGGCTCCAATCAATGCAGAGCGCGAGAAGCGGGCTGAACGAGACGAGATAAGATGCGTTTAATGTTCCAATTCCACACAGCCTCTGTGCGGGACGATTACTAACATCTGAGAGCGTTCTGTGTGCACGGGCAAAATAAATAAATAAATAAATACAAATATTCTACCTGTAGAAAGGTTTAATAGAGGAATCATCTACACCACACAAAGACTCCTAAAACACCTTAATTTAGACTGGTAAGTTAGAATATTATAAACAACAAAATGTATTCATTAATTCTAATCACGCACTTTTCAAAACTCGAATATGCAAGGTTTCAACTGATAGCTGATATCTACTGTACAATATATTGCTATGATGAAATTGATTAGGGATGCACGATATACCGGCCACATTATCGGTATCGGCCGATATATGATCATTTTTAATGTTATCGTTATTGGCCCAACAAGAATATTCAGCCGATATCTAAAAGCCGATAAATAATGTATTATTTCCTTCAGCTGAGGCACTTTAGATGTGCACTGTTCAACATGATGCTTTTAAATTGCTTGAAATACGATTTAAATCACTTTAAAAAAAGAAAAATCCAGTTACAGTGCAAAATGTGCAACGCAAGTCTGTCATATCGGCTACACAACATTAAAATAAGAACATCATAATTGTGTTTGTATCTTGACTTTTAATGAGGAGACTTTTTTATAATCAGGCTCTCAAAAATTGTGTAAAAATTTGGATTTATTTATGGCCAATATATTGGTTATCGGCTTTCAAATATAAAGAATTATTGGTTCTGATATTAGCCAGAATTTTCATATCGGTGCATCCCTAAATTTGATGAAGGCTTGAAATTACAGATTGGAGTATAGAGTGAAGATTCTTTAAATGAATAAAGTAGGGCTGTCAAACGATAATCACGATTAATCGCATCCAAAATAAAAGTTTTTGTTTACATAATATATGTGGGTGCACTGTTTATAATTATTTTGTATGTATATATATATATATATATATATATATATATATATATATATATATATATATATATATATGTATGTATATATATATATATAAATATATATATATATATATATATATATATGTGTATATATATATATATATATATATATATATATATATATATATATATTGTGTATATATATATATATATATATATATATATATATATATATATAACAAAATACACACACATGCATTTATATTTAAAAAAAAATATTATTTATATATAAAATATTGATATTTATATATAATATAAATTATATGTAAATCTATATACATGAAAATATTTCTTAAATTTATACAAGCATGTGTGTGTATTTATATATATATGAAATAATTATACACAGTGCACCCACATATATTATGTAAACACAAACTTTTATTTTGAATGCAATAATCACGAATCGTTTAACAGCCCTAGAATAAATTAATAAAAGACAAAACAGTATTGATTTATAATATCAGCCATCATATTTGTAATCAACGTAACTTTCTGTATTGATGCATCTCTTAATTAACCTTAAACATGGTGCGCAAGACGAGCGATTTAATAAAGGGAAAACCTGCCTGGTGTGAAATAAATGGAAACAGAAGTAGAGTTTGCCATGACTTTGACCTTGTCTGCAGTATCTATCTTAAACACACACAAATGTACCGCCGGCCTTCTGTCCTGCAGCGTCTCCTTGCTCTCATGACCTTCACGTCCAGCAGGAGAAACTTCTTGCACGCTTCCGGCTGTAAGTTATTCAAGAATAAGCTTTGAATAATTGTCCCGCAATATGAGTCTCTCTGATTAATTGCCTGAGATAAGAGCAGCTTCTCTCTCGTTCTGTGGCTCCCGCACTCACTGCAGGGCCCTGCCTAGTACCCTAATCACAACACACACCGTTTATCTGTGAGTGTGGAGATCCAGCTTTGCTTGGGTTAACATGCAAGACTAGGTTTAACATAGACTTGAGCAAAATATAAAGGGAACTTCAATAATAGCATGTATTAAAGTGTACATGAATCTGCTGTAGGAGAGATCAATTTTATATTTAGGCAGCCATAGCTATTACAGCCATAGCTATTATATATTTTAGCTAGCACACACACACATAAACACATTATATATATATATATATATGTATATATATATATATAAACATATAAACACATTATATATATATATAAAAAAATGTTTGCATGTATGTGTGTGTGTGAGAGATTATGCCTATATATATATATATTAGGGCTGTCAACCGATTAAATCTCGATTAATCGACATCCAAAATAAAAGTTTGTGTTAACATAATATATGTGTGTATTTATATATATATAAAATAATTATACACAGTGCACCCATATATATTATGTAAACACAAACTTTTAATTTGGATACGGTAATTGATAATTAATATCACGATTAATCATTTGACAGCCCTAATATATATATATATATATATATATATATATATATATATATATATATATATAAATAAATAAATAAATAAATGTGTATACATTAACAATTAATCGTCAAATGATTAATCGTGATTAATCAGCATCCAAAATACAAGTTTGTGTTTACATAATATATGTGGGTGCACTGTGTATAATTATTTATTTATATATATATATATATATATATATATATATATATATATATATATATATATATATATATATATATATATATATATATATATATATATATATATAAAAATACACAAACACATGTATATTTAAGAAAAAAATATTTATATATAAAATATTTATATATAATATAAATCATACATAAATCTATATACAGTATATACATGAAAATATTTCTTAAATATATACAAGCATGTGTGTGTATTTATATATATAAAAAAATTATACACAGTGCACCCACATACTGTATATTATGTAAACACAAACTTTTATTTTGGATGCGATTAATGAGTGATTAATCGTTTGCACAGCCCTAGTATGCATACATATCAAAATTGAATATATTATTTATATTAAATTTGATATGTATGCATGTATGTATTCACATTTATTTTCATTCACAGAATTATAAAGATGATGATTTAATATGTAAATTTTATATTATTATTTATTTTATAGTACAAATTATATTATATATTTTTATATAATTGTAAGAATTTTAAACTTCACAAATGTAGGTACTTATTTAAAAAAACTGATATACACAAACTTAAATATGAATTATTCATGATAAATGAATATATGAATGAAATAAAACTAACCAACATAATAATTCTGAACAAATTTCTGATAGAGTAGAATCTGTTCTAAAATGGCTAATATACGCAACGTGACTTCATATCAATTTAATTATTAACAATTTTAGTTCTACAACAATGGAAAGTTGTGTTATTGTTTGGCAATTGCAAAAAACTTTTTTTGTTTGTTTGTGTAAATCTAGCCACAAAATACTTAAGCTATGATATAAATCTCGCAAATCTTCTACCAGAAGACATTTCTATCGTTATCCAGTCACTCCGTCTAGCTATAATCTGCTATTGTTGTAACTACAAATAAAAGTTTAAATTCAAAGTGAAAACTAACTTTAAAGGCATACAACAGGAAATGTACACATCCATACAGTGATAAAGGTAGTAAAAATGTATTTACACATCAAAATTCTTCCTTGATGCTGGTTTGCCTAAAAACATACAGGACAAAAAAAAGAAAAACATACAAAACAGGTGTGCAGGAAAGACACGGAAACATGCAAGTTTACTGATAAACACACTGGTTCTTTGTGGCAGCAAAATGTAACTATCTTCAATGCAAAACCCACATTCTCTTTCTTTTCATGGACACACAAGCGTGTTGAGGTAAAATGGTAAAGCGAAAAGAGTAAGACAGTGGTGAACACTTAACACTCGGCTAATAGCAAATCTTCTTTCTCCAGTAATTTAGCACCATGCCTACAGGGCTCAGAGCCTTTGAAGTGGCAGGAAATGTCAAATCAATTATTGCTTTTCCTATAAGAAAAGAACGTTTTATTGGGCTTTCATGCCAATAGTGTACATTGTGTGCTTTGAAATTGAGAAAAAAAAAAGGTTCATTTGGAATTAATTTACACACTTGGACAGGAGTCCATCAACGCTTTATTAAAGTGAAGTGGTTGATTTGTGCATTTCTTTTCTCTGACTGCACCCGTCTCCATACCATTTTGATATAAGTCTTATTTGACACAATAACTCTTTCAATCAATGATAAATACACAGTAATGATTGCGCCTGCATGGACAAAAAATAGGGTATCGAATACTTTTTTTGGCAATAAAGTTCCTAAAGACTGCAGCGAAGCTAGGGTAGTGTTGCACCCATTTAGGTGTTTAATTTATGCAAATTAGTTATTTTAAACTTTCTGCTTTATTGTATCAAATACTTGAAATCACTAATTCAGTGATTTGTTGTTACATTGTTGTCATCTAACGCTCACTTAAAGTTACTTAAAGGGATAGTTTACTCAAAAATGAAAATTACGTCAACATTTATTCACCCTCATGTTGTGCCAAACCAGTGACTTTTAAGATTTGACCAAGAGGATGAGTAATATTTAAATTTTTGGGTGAAATACCCTTTTAAACCACTAGTAATTTAATACAATAACCTTGTTAAATCTCTAAATGAATATGAAATGATGATTTATTTATTAGACAAAATAGCATAGAATTGTATTACAAGTCATTTATTGGTTATCAGCTATAACATGAAAATAAATCAGTATTGGGCAAAATTGTGTTATTGGGAAAAATAAATGTTATTTATTTCTATGCACTATTAAAGCAGGGCACATAATATATATATATATATTTATATATATACACATACAAACATATTTATGTTTTTTTATGTGCCCTGCTTTAATTGTGCATAGCAATACATACATACATATATATATATATATTAGGGCTGTGAAACAATTAATTGCGTATCCAAAATAAAAGTTTGTGTGTACATAATATATGTGTATAGGGTGTATAATTATTTTGTATAAATGCACACATGCATGTATATATTTAAGAAATATTTGCATGTATATACTTTATATTTATTTATAAAAAAATGTATATTATATATATATATATATATATATATATATATATATATATATATATATATATATATATAGGGCTGTGAAACAATTAATTGCGTATCCAAAATAAAAGTTTGTGTTTACATAATATAAGTGTGTATAGGGTGTATAATTATTTTGTATATATAAATAGACACACAGGCATGTATATATTTAAGAAATATTTGCATGTATATACTTTATATTTATTTATACAAAATGTTTTATTATACATAAATATAAATAATTCATATATATTATTAACACATTTTTAATCTTAAATATATACATGCATATGTGTGTATTTATATATACAAAATAATCACACAATACACACACATATATTATGTAAACACAAACTTTTATTTTAGATGCGATTAATCGCGATTAATCGTTTCACAGCCCTAATATATATATATATATTTGTATACGGAAAAACAAAGTGGAAAAGATGCCCTGAATATTTTTGGAGTACATTAAGAAATACTATTTCAGTTTTACTACTTCTAATATCATCATTAATTAAAAATGTTGATTGACATTTCTGTAAAAAAAAAAAAAAAAAATTCAGTGTAGATTTTAATTCTTGCTTAAAATATTTTAAGTTTGGATCCAATGACGGTCATCAACACATCATTTGACAGAAGATGAATATTAGTTAACACGAACCCCCCTCCAAACACTGGAGTGTTATTTTGGAATATAGGACTGCTGGGAAATCAAACAACAGCCACCTCTCGCTTTATTGTGGCGTGAGGTCTTTTGTCCGTCGTTGCTGACTCGCTGTCTTTCACTGAGAGTCTTTCTTTCGTTCTTTCTTTCAGGAGAGCGCTGGAGACAGACAGACTGGTGCGCCCACATGTTCTCACTGCCATACATGGAACTTCAGTTGAGCAACGCTCCCCTCCCTCCCTCGGCCGATACACAGATCAGGGGCCCTGATCGCCTTTTCCGATTAGAAAACCGCAGAATTTCGCCGTTGCCCAAAACAAAGTGTTTTCAAGGCTTCTGTTTTCTCTAGCCCTGGCGCCACCAGGAGTACAGTAAACAATAAACACTGACGGATGACGCGAGCACGTACACACTCGCACACACACACACCACACGCATAGGTGTGCAGGTTTAACGTGTGACGGGTGACTAATTTGAGTTGTATTGAGAGGCAGAGCCCGTTACACTTCCCATAACCCTGTCATCACCCATATTAGTCACTGAAAAACACGAGACAGACGCCGGGTCACCTGCCTTGAACTCATCGGCGTGCAGAAAACTCGCAAAACAAACCAACAGTCCTCGCCGGACGCCATTATTCTATTAAGCGCGATCGTAAACGCGCAGACGGCAACAAAAAGAGCTTGATATTTTGGCCTTGTTAAATAAACAGGTCTCAAAGTTGCCGTTATCCATACATCAGAACAAGTTCGCTGGCAAGGGGAAGAAGAAAAAACAGTCCAAGCGGTGGACTTATGGCAAATTGACTTTTACTTCAAAGTCCTCGACAATTATGTCTTTCAGCAATTAGAGCGCTTGAAAAAACGGAACCCACTTGAGCCTTGCCAGTGAACCGGTGGAGGAATGCCCCCGAGCCAGCTCGCGGAGGGTGGAGGGGGGTGTTTTGGGTATTGTCCTGGGAGTCTGAGCAACTCAGACGCCTTGGCAAGAACGCACATCTGAAACCAGCACTCCTCACACACACACACACCCATGCAAAGCATGTCAGAGAAGGGTCAGAAAGCAGGCTTAAAAAGTACTTTCCACACACACAAACAAAAAAGAAACGTTTTTGTACACAAGAAAACTATTCAGGCGGTCAAATGGGGGTATGAATTTACTTAAAAACGGCATCTTGGTGCATTCGAATTGTTTCCAGGTTTAATACCGTTCGAAACGGGAGATGGGGTCTCTGTTCATCAGCGATGCTAGGAAAGCTTTTTGCTCCTGTGTTCGGTTTTAATGCTAATAACACGCTGCTATCTGAAGCAATTAGACTGCGTCCGATCCCTATCGGGGTCTGTGTGTTCCCAGCGCATCTAAAGAAAATGTTTGCGTTTGAAAAAGTCCATCACATAAACAGATAAGGAGGCGTTGCAGCGCAGCGTCTAGCTGAGTTGACTTTGTTCCCGTGCAGATCAGTAACGGCGACCTGCTGCTGGTTCTGATGAACTCTCGCTACCGCAGAACTGATATATGCGTATACATACATTAACGCAGTGAACTCGCCACTGTCGGGAGAGATATCTCCACTACCCACGTTTTGGAATTTGCATTCACTATAATGCATGTTTTGTAATCTACATGATGTAAAATGTACTTATTTTGAGATTCAAAATCAACAGCTTAAGAAAAAAATCGTGAAGTTTTCAGAGAAAATATCACTGATTTTAGTAGCATTTTTAAATGAACACTAATTACACATCCTCGGTTTAAATTTAGATGTTAATCTGTAAATTGTGAATGAAAGCATAATAAAACTTTAATGAAAAACTATAGTCAAGATTTGAAGTGGATAAAAAACATTTCATAAAAGTGATGAATTTTTGAACAACCATTTACACTGTAAAAATGAATGCGCTTTATCTAATTAAAAAATGGGGCAACAGATTACAAGCAATATTATTAATTCAATTTAACAAATTATAATTGAGTAATAATTATTGAAATGAATTCCTTAAGAGTAAAACACACAAAAAAAAATGCATTTAAGTCGCCATTATGATGATCGGTGTTTGTTTTATGTTTCTCCTTCAGTGATTCTGCTTGTTAACATCAGGTGTCTTCAATGTTGGCAATATAAAATAAATAGTTCTTAATTAATCTTTGATGTCTGTCTGTTACTCAGATATTTTTGTTGAATTTTTTGGTGTAAACTTTACTCATTTTAAATGGTTAACTTTTCAGGAATAATTTTGATTAATTATTACTAAATTCTAATTTGTTCAATTTAATTAATAATATTGCTTGTAATCTGTTGCCACAATTTTATTGATTAGATAAAGCGTATTCATTTTTACAGTACATGTCTTAAGACTTTTTTGATCCACTTCAAATTTTGGCTACCGTAATTCAATCACATTTACAAAAAATAAAAAAAAAAGTTGATTAGGATAAAAATCCAATTGGCACAACATTATTTTTAGACTCCTTGCAATAAAGTTAAATCACTTTCAGTTGAATTTAAACATTATTCATTTAGACAAAGTTTGCAAAAGTTTCCTCATAAACAACTGAAATTCTTTGAGAATGTCAATGCTAATCTGTTGAACATCAAAAATGTTCTACAATAGTTATCTTATATGTATCTGAGTGTAATGTGGAAAGAATCCAGATATACTACATTTCCAACATAGAGAGACGGAGCCATCATGCAAAGCACATTCAGACGGCACGGCACGGTCAACCAAAAGCACACTTTCTGTGAGGTGGTAAAACTGTTACGGTGCCGTTTTCAAATCTGTACTATCATTTAAATCATGCCCACTAACAGATGTTTAGTTTGACAGGAAATAAGCCATGCAATCTAAGATAAGCTCATCAAAACATAGACAAAAACATTTATATAGTTTACTTTTTATAATGTCTTATGTTTTAACTGCTCAAAATGAATGCGAATTTTGTGATTTTTTTTATTCTACTTCGCAATATATCAGAGGCAAAAAAATATGACCAATTAAATAAAGATACATTTCCTTTTTTAGTTATTGTTTTAATTTGTTAAGATTTTGCAACAGGCTGCGCCTCTCTCTCTCATATATATATATATATATATATATATATATATATATATATATATATATATATATATATATATATATATATATATATATAGTCTTAAGTTCATTTTTGCTCACACTATATCTATCTATCTATCTATCTATACATATATATATCTATATATATATATATAAACACATATATTCACATACATATAAACACATATATAAACACATCATATATATATGTGTGTAATGTATGCATGCATAGTATGAGCAAAAATGAACTTAAGAAAATATATATATATATCAGTATATATATATACTGTAAAAATTAATACGCTTTATCTCATCAATTAAATTGTGACAAGAGATTACAAGCAATATTATTAATTAAATTGAACAAATTAGAACTGAGTAATAATTAATCTAATTAATTCCTTAAAATGTAACCATTAAAAAATTAGTCAAATTTACACAAAAAATCAACAAAAATATCTGAATAACAGATAGATGTCAAAGATGAATGAAGAGCTCTTTATTTTATATTGCCAATATTGAAGACACCTGATGTTAGCGAGGAAGGAGAAAACTTAACATAATTGTAAGTCACCATTATGGTGATCAATGTTAGTTTTAATTGGGCTCTTGACCCTTAAGTCATTCGCTTTAAGTTGTGTTTAGCTGCTGTACCTGAGTTATAACAGTCTGATGAACAAATAGAAAAAGGTTATCCGATGGTGTTGATTATGTTTTAACTGATTTTTTTCACAATCACTTGACTGGATAACTTTTACTGGTTAAACATTTAAGGAATTAATTTGATCAATTATTACTCATTTGTTACATTTCATTAATAATATTGCTTGTAATCTGTCGCCACAATTTTAATACTTAGATATAGCATATTCATTTTTACAGTGTTGATCAAAGAACTTTTATAAGCATGTTTTTGACTAAAATGATATTCTTTAAATGACATTTCAGGTTTGAAACATCCAGAAGTCAACACAATCTTTGCACTGACTGTATGTAAACATCAATATCTGGATTATAAACATTCATACTCTGAAGTTGTTGCTAAGACAAGAATATTTATAAGTACGATTCAAAATGAACATTCCTGTGGCCAGGTCGTGACCTTTTGTGAGTGTCTCTCAGGTCATAGGGTCAGGTCAATCGGAGGGGAATGTTATCCAAAAGCGCTTTATTTATTTATTTAATCTTTCATCTGACTCCACTCCTCTACCGCTGCCCGGGATTATCCGGAAAACACGAAGGGAGAGCCGGAGGAACGGGGGAGAGAGACCGCTGCTTCAAATTAGGCAGAATAAATAATCGGCACTTCAAGTCAATAAACACTGTACATTACTTTTTTTATGGAAGCAGTCAAATAAACTTTCGGAAAAGTTTCTGGTAGGTAAATAAAGGAGCTAAAAAGAGACCGGCGCGATTTTACGATCTCTTTTTCTTTTGCTCGGAACATCCAACAGGTGATTGACGTCCAAACACGCGATTGCAGACGTGCGGTTTCTCTACAAAAATACAACACAGAGTATCTTCTAAAAGACGGACTGTGAGATTTTAACATGAGGAGGGATGTCACACAATTTAACCTCCATTTTCCATGATGCAACTATGTCGGACTAGCTTAGAGATACAAAGCACAGGGAAATTTTAGGGGAAAATGTTTCCGGTTCGGGATGAGTTTGCATAGACGGTTGATGTCTACCTGAGTTGACCGCCTCTCAGCCTATGAACTTCTCACCCTTCGGATGAACTACAAGGAAAAGAAACAGCAGAGAGAAAGAAAGAAACGACAGAGGGGGTCGACCGCCCACTGGAAGGGACCCGCATGAGGGTTGTGGGACCAAAGTCTTGAACATTATTCTGTTTCTGGCCAGTGCAACACAACAATACGCCTCATTTAGACTAAATGGATGCATTCAATGCATGTGCAGTCAAATTTATGCATGTGTGTGTGGCATATTTATATATTTGAATTCATTAATAACGGGTGAAATGCCACACAAAGTTCATGCATGTGCATTAGTTGTGTGTTGGTATGTTGTGCGACGCCGTAGTGTGCGTGTACAAGTGTGTGTGTGTACTGAAGAGAGCCCAAACAGCTCGGCGCCAGCAGTCTGCCCTCCCCGTAACGGCTGAACGACGGCAGAAGACTGAGAGAGAGAGAGAGATTTGCATCTCTTTGTGATAGAGAGGGCCAGGATTCCTCACGCCCGTACGAAAAAACTACAAATAAAAAAAGGGAGAAATTCGACAGAATGGCACCAGGACAAATTCCACTTGGTGCCGGCGTGTATCAGTCTCGACACACACAGGTGAATTACGGACACACCAAATCACACACAACAGCGACAACTGAACACACCTTTGCGTCCTCGTTCAGGTGAATTTTCTCAAATGCAACTTGAAGCCTCATTTAACTAAGCGAGAGACGTTAAAAATGGGAGTTCAACTCTAAAGGCCTATTTCATAGAAAATTGCCCAAGGCTATATTAAAATTAGTCAAAATGGGCAAGTCCTAAAATATTATAAATTCACTCTGTATTCATATTAGTTTGATGTGGTTTTGGTCAAATATATAACATTTTTATACTAATTTTTAATAGTTTAAGTATCAAGCTAAATTCTCGAATACATGTGGATCAAACTGATCTGATATTTAAAAGAAACTTATTGATCGACACAGTCATGAGCCTCTATAAAAGTAAGTGAAGTGCATATAAAATATGAGAATGAATAAGTGTGTTTCTTTAAGTGTGCACTTTTATCTTATTTTACATGCCTTACATAAATTTGGGGTTTCATGAGTAGAAATTAATTGATTAAAAAAAAGCTTTTTTAAAAATATTCAATTTGTTATCACAACATATTTTCTTTTGTCAAATCAACTTTATAATCATTTATTTAGTTGAGATAACTTATTATTTTGAGTTTCTGATGATTAAATTAATCTCCTTCATTGTATTAACTCACTTTTTCCAGTTCAATCAACTTAAAATTTTAAGGCAACCCAGGTTACTTACTTTAAGTTAAACCAACAATATTGTTTTACAGTGTAGTAATCACAACATTTTTTCTTTTGTCAAATCAACTTAAATAATTTATTTAGTTCAGATAACATATAATTTTGAGTTTCTGATGATTAAATCATTCTCCTTCATTGTATTAACTCACTTTTTCCAGTTCAATCAACTTAAAATTAAGGCAACCAGGTTACTTATTTTAAGTTAAACCAAAAATGTTTTTTTACAGTGTATAGACAGATTGAGATGATAGATAGACAGATTGAGATGATAGATAGATAGATATATAGATAGAATTTAAAAGATTGCTAAGTCCTAAAATATTATAAATTCACTCTGTATTCATATTAGTTTGATGTGGTTTTGGTCAAATATATAACAATTTTATATACTAATTTTTAATAGTTTAAGTATCAAGCTAAATTCTCGAATACATGTGGGTCAAATGATCTGATATTTAAAGAAACTTATTGATCTAGACACAATCATGAGTTTTTTTTCCTATTTGGTGTCATTTAAACTTAAACTTTCTTTACACAGAAATAAAACACTAAAAGAAGAAAGCAAGAGTGTCTCTTATATCCCCAAACACAACAGGAAATCTATTCAAATGTGCCTTGGTCTCATCTTGGCGTATTAAGATTACTTTAATTTTTCCAATTTGTTTTTATTTTTTAAAAGTGCAGAAACTGCTGGCCAGGCGGTAAAATAAAGCTTCTCATTCTCAATACGGGAGGAATATAATCCTAAACTAGCCTACCACTTGAGACACACGCAACTCAATCTAAAAACCCCCAATATATTAAAAGTGCATTTAAGATGAGGGGATGACTTAAAAAAGACTGTGTGCTTACTCTACAAAAATACGTTTGTGCTGCCGTCTGCAATTGTGCGGTCCAAATATTTTACCACAGAAGTCACTTGCTCTGTTCCAGTTCACTTCAAATGTCAAATCAGCCTTCTGAACTTTCCTTTTTGGTGCAGAACAGTGACACTTAGAAAAAAAAAACTAAATATACTCTCTGAAATGAAGATGATTTTGTGGTGGCCTGGTGAAAACAACTAAAAGCATGGGTTACTGTGGTTTTCCAGAAACCAATTAGTTGGACTAGTTCATGTTTTTTTTACAATAAATATTTGTTGTGATATTGTTTATAGCACGCTTTAAAGTAATCATACTATATGTTGAGAAATGTATATATTTCCTATACTGTTATTGGTCAAAACAGACATTTTGTAAAGCCTATTACTTTTATTATATATATCTATATATATATATATATATATATATATATATATATATATATATATATATATATATATATATATGAAGAGTTCAGATGCAAAAGCCTCTAAGTGCCATTTGAAATTTTCTTCTAAAATGATCATTTTTATCAAGCTTGTATATTAAAGTTCAGTAATTTCACTTAAATGGCAATGAATGATTACCTATTAATTGTCATTTAAGTGAAATTACTGAACTTAAATATACAAGCTTGATAAAAATTGTCATTTTAGAAGAAAATCTCAAATGGCATTTAGAGGCTTTTGCATCTGAAACTCTTATATATATATATATATATATATATATATATATATATATATATTATAAATTTTACTATAATATAAAATATATTATAATATATTTTTTATATTTTATAAATTTTACTATAATATAAAATATATTATAATATATATTTTATATATATTAATATATTAAATATATTAATATATATATTTCATATATATTAATATATTAAACATATTAATAGATTATAAAATATAATATATTTTAAACATATTAATATATTAAATATATTTTACTATTTAATTTGCTATAAAAAAATAAGACTCAGTCAATAAGGTAAAGAAAATTATGTTTAGGATAGAGAAATGTAACAATCCAGACTTGAACTCCCAGCCCACATGTGCTCACAAAACTTTTGTTTTATTACTCTTACAAAGTTAGTACAAAAGACAGAAATAAGCACAAAGAGCTCTAGTATGTGTTGTGCACCCAACACTAGGGTCGACTGTAAAACTCATTTTCATATTTCTGTGCGACAGCAGACATGTGGAGGGAGCCACTCCAAGTCAAACAGGAGAGACGGCTGTTTAGACTGCATTAATTCCCTTGACGAGCTTCCAAACCGGCCCACTTAAGGTTATTAAGGTCTATAAATACCGTGTTACCCTCGTTAAGATACATAATTGCTTAATTTACATTTCGCTTCCTCCCTGAGAAAATCGGAAGTCATTACAAGGCTCCCAAAAAACACCCATCCCCGTGATTAAACCGTCGCCGGAGCTGACCAATCAGCTGCCGAGCTCAGGACGACCACAGGAAACTCCCAGGGAGAAAGATGGGAACTTAAGGAAAGACGACGCACTGGTGAGGGTGTTTTCTGTGCTTGTGCGAGTGTTGAGATAGAGAAAGGAGCACAGGGAAAACCTGAAAATGTAGTTTTGTTCAATGATGTTTTATTTGTGAGTAAAGCCGGTATATAAAGTGCCTCTAAAAAAGTAAGTGAAGTGCATATAAAATATGACAATGAATAAGTGTGTTTCTTTAAGTGTGCACTTTTATCTTTTTTTACATGCCTTACATAAATTTGGGGTTTCAGTGTGTAGAAATTAATTAAAAAAAAGTTATACACTGTAAAAAATATTTTCAATTTGTTATCACAACATATTTTCTTTTGTCAAATCAACTTTATAATAATTTATTTAGTTGAGATAACTTATTATTTTGAGTTTCTGATGATTAAATTCATCTCCTTCATTGTATTAACTCACTTTTTACAGTTCAATCAACTTAAAATTAAGGCTACCCAGGTTACTTACTTTAAGTTAAACCAACAATATTGTTTTACAGTGTAGTAATCACATTTTTTTCTTTTGTCAAATCAACTTAAATAATTTATTTAGTTCAGATAACATATAATTTTGAGTTTCTGATGATTAAATCAATCTCCTTTATTGTATTAACTCACTTTTTCCAGTTCAATGAACTTAAAATTAAGGCAACCATGTTACTTACTTTAAGTTAAACCAAAAAGATTTTTTTACAGTATATAGACAGATTGAGATAATAGATAGATAGATAGATAGATAGATAGATAGATAGATAGATAGATAGATAGATAGAACTATTGATTGAAGATCTAGACAGATAGATTTTAAGTTATACTATTTTAATGTCATATTTGTGTAATTTGTTTTATAATAAAATACATTTTACCAACCCACCTGTTAAGAACACTGGAGGACAAACTCAACTGGACAAATTATTTGTAGAAATGTACTTATTTAAATCCAAAAATACAAATTTTTCTTCAGTTTCAGTAGTATATGGTACGTCCTCGTTTAGATATTTAATTCAGAAAATGTGTCTATAGAGTTTGATGGTCAAAACTGGCTTTAATTCTTTAACTGACTCAAATTAACCAACACATACACATAGATCTCCACAAACACACACACCGATAATTTGATTACAGCCAAACACTTTCTACATGCCATTCAGGACATAGTACAATATACAGAGAGAAGTGCATGAACAATCCAGTGTGTGTGTGTGTGTGTGTGAAGGGATTTGCACTCCTCAACCTGCTCAGGAAATCCCTTAAATTATGTTATTAGATAAACGCTGCAACACAGGTCAACGCGGGGCCAGACTGTGTCTGGGAACTTTGTGTCCATGTTTGTGTGTCTATGCAAGTGTTTTCCTCAGAGAGAAACATCACAGTTATGTCATCTAGTTGAATGCTGATGATCAATATAACAGCATTGGATATTTCAGTGAAAATCATCTTATAACACTGAGATGAAATATTTGCCAAAGACAGTGATCATTCGAATCCCGTTTCTCTCAACACTCTTAACATGGATCCATGTGCGTTGCTGCAGGTGGTGTATTTGTGTGTATGTCAGTGGTAAAACAGAATTAGGGGCTTGGTTATGTGGAGCCAACAGAAGATAAGAAGCCTAAGATGATGAAATATAAAGCAACACATGGCCTAGACGACCTCACTCTGATCAGTGATAAAACACACACACACTAACACACACACATGCTCTCAAGTGCTTGTGTGATTCATGATAACAGCAGCACAACACGCACAGGGCCAAACACTTTATCAACAACAGAATTACAGCGTGATATAACATCTGATGCAGAAGAACTATACTCCTGATACTGCAGAGTGTAACAGAGAAAACACTGAACGAAAGAAAGAAAGAAGCAGACAAAAAAGCAAGCAAAACGATAAATGAGCAAGCAAACATACAAACAAACTAAAGCAAGCAGACAAAAATTAAACATGATATATAAAAGGAAAGAAACAAAAACATGTGGGGACAGAAAAATAACAAACCATGACCAAACAAATGAGTGAATAAACAAACAACTGAACGAAAACAAGCAGGTACGAGAACAAAAGAAAGAACACAAAAAAGCTGTTTGAAAGAAACACAGCAACACTGTGGCCTTTTTTGTATTATTACAAGATAAATATTTATTCAAAAGCCGTATGGCATATTGTTGTTATGATCCTTAGTATGGATTTCATCAATGGCATCCAGTTATTATCTTAGAATAAACGATTTTTGCATTTTTACTTCAAATTGGGTAATACAAATTTTTTTGTCAGATATTTAAATCACAGCTTCAATATGCACTTGAAGTAAAGCAACCAAAACAAACAAACAAAAAAAGAAACAAAGGCAAGCAGAGAAGAGCAAAACAAGAAATAAAAGGAAAGAAAAAAGCATGTGTATAATAAACAGTGATCAAACAAATGAGTGTAAACAATCAAATAAACGAATGCAAACAGGTAAGACAGCACAAAACCAAATAAAAACACTAAAAATAAAATGCTGTTTGAAATAAAATACTATGGAAGCTTGTTATAAAGTCAGAATTGCGAGATAGTCGCACTTGCGTGATATAAAGTCAGAATTTGCGAGATATAAAGTCGCAATTGCGTGTTATAAAGTTGACAATTGTGTGTTAAAAAAGTCAGAAATGCATGATATAACGTCAGAATTGCATGATATAAAGTCAGAATTGCGAGATGTAAAGTCACAATTGCGAAATATAAAGTCACAATTGCGTGATATAAAGTCGCAATTGCGTGTTATAAAGTCAGAATTGCGTGTTACGAAGTCAGAATTCCAAGATGTAAAGATCAGAATTGCGAGATATAAAGTCGCAATTGCGTGATATAAAGTCGCAATTGCGTGATATAAAGTCACAGATTGCGTGTTACGAAGTTCAGAATTGCGAGATGTAAAGTCAGAATTGCGAATATAAAGTCGCAATTGCGTGATATAAAGTCGCAATTGCGTGATATAAAGTCACAATTGCGTGTTACGAAGTCAGAATTGCGAGATGTAAAGTCAGAATTTCGAGATATAAAGTCGCAATAATGTCAGATTCAATGTAAAGTCAGAATTGCAGATGTAAAGTCAGAATTGCGAGATATAGTCAGAATTACAAGATATAAAGTCAGAATTGCAAAGATAAAGTCGCAATTGCGTGTTATAAAGTCGCAATTGTGTGTTAGTCAGAAAATGCATGATATAACGTCAGAATTGCGTGATATAAAGTCGCAATTGCGTGTTATAAAGTCAGAATTGCGAATATAAAGTAAGAAATTGCGAGAATATAAAGTCGCAATTGTGTGTTAAAAGTCAGAAATGTAGGATATAAAGTCAGGAATTTGCAGAATATAGTCAGAATTGTGAGATATAAAGTCGCAATCGCGTGTTTTAAAGTCGCAATTGTGTGTTAGTCAGAAATGCATGATATAACGTCAAAATTGCGTGATATAAAGTCGCAATTGCATGTTATAAAGTCAGAAATTTGCGAGATATAAAGTAGGAATTGGGAGATATAAAGTCAGAATTGTGAGATATAAACTATTCTGAGGGAAAAAAGAATAGCAACTTTTAGCAAAATTTTCAGAATTGCAACTTTTTATCACGCAAATTCTGACTTAACACGCAATTGCAACTTTATATCACGCAATTCTGACTTTATATCTCACAATTGCGAACTTTATTTCTCACAATTCTGACTTCATATCTCGCAATTGTGAGATAAAAAGTCGCAATTATTTATTTATTTTTAATTCAGTGATGGAAACAAGCTTCCATAAAATACTGCCGTCTATACTCTTTTTTTTTTTTAAAGCACTATGCATTATTACACGAGAAATGTTTATTAGTAAAGGTAGTATGCGGTCATGACCTCATCATGGATATTATCAAACAGCATCCAGTTATTATCTTGGAATTAACAACAGGGCCGATTTAGCTTTTTTCATTTAAATAGGGTAAAGAAAAAATTCTGGGGGGGGGGGAGAGTCAAAGTTATGACCAAAGGAGGGTCAAGCACAGTGAATTATGGGACAGGCAAGTATGCAATTTGTTTTCTCCATGCAAGGCTTACCTGCCTTAAAAAAAGTCAACTTTTCATGCTAGAATGCAAGAGTCACTAAGTTTGCCATGCCATATAAAACATGACCTCTAAATCCCTAAACACACCGGTCGACGCTAACGCAAACACTAACTCTATGAAGAGAAAAGCCCCACTGCAATCTTCTATGCAGAATTTATCCGCACCGCTTGACTAGGATTCACATGTGGCTACGTCTTAGGGTATGTTTCAGCGCGAGTAGATGTGAACACGTTTATCGGATTCTCTCGCGTTTCAACTGCAGTCGATCACGTTGTGTCTGGAATGCGATGAGCCTAGGGCCGCAGAGAAACCCAGTCAGCGATAACTGATAAAGCCACATGGGCATATTGCTGTCTGTTAGCCACATCTCCCTACATTTGTTACAAGCCAAGTAAGTAACAGAGCTAAATAACAATGCGAGATACAGAGAGCATGGATTAGGTTTCGCCCAATTCAGTGATGAATGAGGTTTGACTATTTATATCTCACAGCGGTCGATGCAAGTGTGAGGGATAAGGTCCTCTTGGAATGCGTTTAGGCCGTAGAAAATAAAACGGTACGGTATGAATCGTTTACCGTTGTGGCTACCTTTTTTTCTTCTTCAGTTCTTCGTTTTGAAGACTCGTCCATCACGAGTTCAATCCAGGAGTCATTCAATTAATCCTGGACTCTCCTCTCTCTGCCCGTCTCTCATCCCGTCGCTCTATCTCTCTTCCTCTCCCTCCGTCTATCAGTGCATTAATCTAAGCTGTGTTTCCTTGCCTCTGCTGGTGCCATGAGGGCAAACGCTCCAGATGGAAAAACCCTGTTTGTATTCTGCAGGCGCGTCGTCAACCCCTCCGTCTTACCCTCCTCTCCATCTTCCCATCCAATCTTTCGCTCTCCATCCACTGTACGTCTGGTCCTTCCGTTTTAAATCATTGCTTTCTATACAAATGCAATTTGCATTGGCTTTAAAAAACTAACATTCCACAAAAATTTCTGTAGTTTAGGAATATTTCCTGCAATCATGTGGGGTAACGTACAATGCGTTCTAAAACATGTTTAATATTTGCGGATATAATATTAGCCTGTTCATATCAGATTTGATATGTAAAAGCAAAAATTGGGGAAATCAGGAAAAAATCCTTGTACTAAGCATTTATTAAAATGTAAAAACACTCATTTTCTGCTCATATTGTTAATGCAGTCTTTCTAATATATTGTTAAAAGATAATTAAGATAATTTAGGTAAATACTGATTTAAATAAAGCAGGGCACATTGAAAATTAAATTGTATGTAACTTGGTTTAACAGAATCAATTTAAGATAGTCGTCACAAATCTTACATTTAGAAAATGATTGAGGTCAAACTACATAGCACAATGAAAAAGATAGTCATACACAAAAAATTCATTCACACAAACAGAATCATAGTCTCTGATATAACACACATGCAGAATTTCACTACACATGAAGATAACGCATGAAGGTACAGACGAAGGCGCTACAAAAACGATAGCGGTTATCTAGCTACTGTTTTTTTTCTGTCGGTGGACTCCACAGCCCGACCCACCTCACCAGAAACTCCCTCATTCTGCCTTCTGACAGATCATTTATATCGCATAAACCTTAGCCAGTAATTATCTTTTGCTACAGTCTGCCAATATTCTGAATGACAGTCCTATATTGGCACAGTGAAAGTCAATACTTTGTTGAGTGCAAATTTAAAATAGACCTAATTCGAGGTCAGGGTCGACCTCCTTCAGATGTTTCTACCTGAGGCATTTGAAAGTTTATGACTGCCTTATGAAGCTATGAAATCAAAAAGGGTAGCTATTTAACAAAAGAAAACGGCACGCTTTAGATGGCGAATAAATAGTAATTATATGTGGAAAAACTCGACAATGACGATAGGGCCAGGATGAGAGAGTTTCATGTGTTCATGTTGATGTTGACAGAACGGTCACTTGCCTGGTCAACGCACTTCTGCGTTATTACGTTATATGTTTTTTCCATCATATACAGTACATGTGGTATAAAGTCATTTAAACTTGAACTTGAATGCTAGCTAACATAAATAAGTTTGTCAAAAATCATAACAAAAAAAAATTGTCTAGAAAACAGTAAGATATATATTTCGTACAATATATTCCGACATATCAATGTAGGGCTGTCAAATTCAAATGCGAATTTTAAATATTCGTCGAATTTAAAATAAAAATCCACATTCAAATTTTAGCTGTGCGTCAGGCCAGACTGATCTCATGAAATGGCTTATGTATGACACGCCAATTCGTATTTCCATTTTTGGCGTGCTATAAACACACATAATCGCTTTTCAGCGTGTTTTGAACGCCGTTTACTTAACGTTACATTACTGTATTAAATATATGATCTACCCCCAACCCCGTCAGTTGGGTTAATAGCATTTATGAGTCTTCCCCTACCATCCTAGGAAAAAAAATATCGCTCCCCAGACGTAGATCTACATTTTGCTTCGTTTCACTCGGACATTTAATAGCATGTACATACACGCGTAATCACTCGGACATTTAACGGCGTAGAGCATACACGCATACATGCGGATAGCTCAAAATGCGTATAGATAACATGCCACTTGACTTGAAAGCGGCGTGTGTGTTTACGCAAAAGTCATGATGCCATGTTGGTCAGGCAGTGGTGCTCGACATTCGATGATGTCATCGAAGTTGCGTTTAATGTTTTTGTTAGCCTATCCAGTTGAACCCCAGATATAGGCAGAAATAAAGAAGCTTAAACGCGGTGAAGATCTTTGTTTCGTCAAAACCCGCTTTTCCATTGTTTTCAATGCAAACAAGCCCTAGATGGACATCTTTGACTGTTGCGCTCCCGTCTCGCGACAGCGAGCCGCGTGTTTAGAGAGCGTTGTAGAGTGAAAATATTCGTCTCAAGACTTATGAGTATGAGTGAGTTTATGAGATGTATGAGTTTTGTAGGTTGGTAGGGTTAGGTATCGAGAATCGAGTATCGATTGGAACCGGGACTAACTTTTCGATTTTCCCGGAATCGTTCAAAAGTTAAAATTTCAATTCCTAGTTTTGATATTCACAGTCCGCGACCAGAAGAAGAAACCGCTGAACAACACCAACAAAGAAGCGTCTATTGGAAGTGTTGGCATAACCGCGCGAGTCGAACATGAGTAGCTTACGTCGACGGTCCAAAGTGTGGCTTCACTTTTCTAAAAATAACGAAATCTCGGCAAAATGCAAAATTTGTGACTAAAGGAGTATTTCCTTCAAAAAGTCCGTTGGTTAGCAAGGTTAGCTAAACTTTTTTGACCCTGCCTCTTAAAAGAATCGGAATCGAGAATCGTTGGGAACCGAAATCGAAACACGGAATCAGAATCGTTCAAATTCAAACGATACCCAACCCTAGTGATTGGCGCTTCGGCTCTTTATATTAAACAAGGCATGATGTTGTTACGTTTAAAACGGTTTATGCAATTTACCACAGTATATTTGATTTATTAACATTAGTTTAAACGTTATGCACTTTTTCTGTTATTTCAATGCGTTGAATAAAGGATTTTATGCGGTGAACTAATAAGCTATTGCACTCATTGCGCCCTCTTGTGGCCTCAGACGATAACAATCTGTTTGTTTGTTGTTAATAATTTTTTTGTGTGTGTGCGTGTGTGTGTTTGCAGCATGGCTATGGCAAGTCAACATATTTCCAACTAGCCAGCAAAAAAAAATCTATTGTCGTGTCCTGCATATATATCCCCTATGTGAAGTGAACATGTCCAGAGAGAGATGCAAGCAGACATTCACATCAAGAAACCCAAAATAGCAGGCAGGTGTGTCTCTAGATGCTCATGACATCATGGGGAAAAATGTCTATCAGCAGTTTTTGTAGGTCACTCATCACACAACACAAGCTTTAGGGCTGGTGGTGGAGGACACTTACTGTAGCACGGGACATGGAGTGACAGAGAAACTGCACAATCATTATGCCACTTGGTATGATGCCTTGTTTTGTATGCATAACTACTTGGTCTTACTAACGTGTGTGTGTATAGGGTTCCCACACCTTTATATACAACTTTATTTGTGATTAATCAATAAGATTTAGTTTTCATGCTATTGATTACCATGACTTTTCTAAACCATTTTAAAACTCCCTGATACTCCCAGGGTTTCCATGACTCTAGGAACCAACCGTCTCAAAAGCAAAAACCAATCTCAAAATGGAAATGCCATACAAAACCCACACACATTTTCGCATAAATACAAAACTCGCCCGTCATTCTAAATAATCAGCATCTATAATAGTCTTCAACATAACTCATGTAATAAACTATCATAATTCACATTAATTCGGGAAGTTGAACTGTGCAAAGCCTGAGACTACATCAATAGTGTAAATGTTTCTTCAGCTTCAGTAAAAGCACCCTTGAACTGCAGTGTGCAGTGATTTTCCGCCCTCCTTCAGAATGCTGGTCTCATCCACCTCTTGTTTCCTATGGTGGCATTAAGTGCTTACCCAGACTCCCTCTCTACTAGGACAATAAACACACACTAATTCCCTGGCACCGCTAAACGCTTCAGCAGCACTGTGTGTGTGTGAGCCCAATTACTGAACACACACACAATAGAACCCCTGTAACACACTTTTAGAAGCGTAACACTTTTATTTAAGGGTGAATTATTGTTGACACTAGCACTATGAATAATGCCTCTAATAACTGTTTATATTTTTAGACTGGAGGTTTTATAATTACTCATATTGCCTATTTGGCTAATTCAGGATGTTTTAACTGGCATTTTATTGATGAATCTCATTGACAAATCCATTTAATCCGCATTTATTCTATTACTGATATCATTTTATTAAGAAAAATTAATAGAGATCCCTAAGTTTAACATTATTTGAATCAATTCAGTTCGATTTTGTTCAAATTCATGCTTAGAAAATGGTTTGATTTGTGTGATTGAAATCAAATAGGCAATAAATGAACAAACCATTTACATCATTTGCAATATTGCCCAAAAACAATCAAATCCATGCAAGTTTGAGCATTGGAAGATGGTTAAGAACAGTTTTACTGGTTTGGTTGAGAAATTAACATAAGTAAATATAATTGAAGAAATTCTATAAACAATACATTAACTTTTTATTGTCAGATCAATAATTTTACACTCCTAAAATGTATTTTCGTATTAGTCACAAAGGCTTATGTTGGAGCAGTAGTTGCCAGCCAAATAAAGGCATATTTGCTCTGTATGCAAACACACACTCACGGAACTGGCTATTTCAGCCCGGGTTAACAGTGACCCACCCTGGCGCCCTGGGACCAGGGGCAGAGGTTCAGTTGAGCCTGTCACCCTCTCTAGGGAAGGATTTACATTCCTACCCCTCCCATCCACCGGGACGAACCAAGCCCAATACACACAGCATCAGTTAAAAGAATTTCAATACCCAAACAAAACTACTTGAACCTAAACTCACCAAGTCCAACAGTAACATAAGCTAATATATATTTGATTTTCTAAACAACTGTCAAAAAAGTTCTCAGTTTCAGGAAACAAGAACATCAGGAACCTTCGGCTGAAATCAAACCGCTACCAGGAATGTGTCAGGATGCCCCAGCAACCGACTAGCCTAGTTAATATAAGTGTTTTCTAGATTCATCATATATTTACTTGCTTCATTTTTAGTGGTGGCGCTTTAAATTGGATGACTTTAGATGCATAACTTAGACATAGTTAACCCTCTCTGAGAAGTTCTGTCCCTTCACTATTTTTATTTTTTTTACTCCTGCCGTTCAAATCACAAACAAATTCATCGCCTTTAGTGTAAAGATGTGAAATAAAAGTTTATTTGGCTAATATATTATATTAACTATTATGGTTACACTTCAAATTCTTTCTGTGTTTGTGTAAATTTAGAAAATAAAAGGTTATTTGGCCTATATATGTATGTGTGTGTGTGTGTGTGTGCAACATACAGACATATGGAAATATTTGCACACATTTTATTAAAAAAGAAATTAGTTTTGCATATCCCTCACAACTAGGTTATTGTTTTTACAACGAATATGTACCATTTACATAACAGCGTGAATGTAAATGTATTTACAACAAGAATGTTACATTACTTTTAATCATTTAGCAGAGGCTTTTATCCGAACAATAAGTGCTGTGACTAGTCCCTGTTAACCCTCAAACCGTATTCACTTTATAGCCCTTAATCCTGTAATTGTGGACAAATGTGGGCACAGAGGACTCAGGTGTGATCCTAATTTTTATTTATTATAAATGTTATATCACTGTCTTCGATAAAGTTTTGTTTATCCATTTATGGTGTATTTTTATTATTTTGGGGGTATTTTTGAATTTATTTACTTCAAAAAGTACCATATTTTCTTTGTAAATTATGCTTATTTTTATGTTTTATTTATTTATTTTATTTTTTAACTACATTAAAATATCATTCCAATAAGTTCTTAGAGATAAAACCTAAAGATGAAGTGACTTTGCGGTCACCTGGTGTCTTATTTTGGCTTATTTTAGAATGCTCTAAATTACAATTTTTCCCATTAATTTCTATGGGTGCCCATTTTTGACCCAAATACAAGATTAAGGTGTTTTTTTCACCCAATTAACATTGTAGAATTGAGTCCAAACTAAATATGTGTTCAGGAGGCAAACTTAGGAAAAGTAGCCAAGTCTTAGTATTTTTTTTAAATAAATCAAAACTATTTTGCCCACGTTTGTCCAGAATACGGTTTTAGGGTTAATCTAGAAATGTAACATTGTAGAATGTAACATTTACCACAACAATGTAACATATCTACAATGATAATGTAACATTTGCCACAAGAATGTGACATTTTCATTGAGAATAAGACTAGATACAATGTGAATATAAACGTTTAATAATGTAACATTTACGATAAAAATGTAACATCGACAAAGAGAAACGTAACTTTAACATTGGCAATAACAATAATTACGAGAATGTAACATTCACATTGAGAATGTATTTACAACGTGAATGTAACGTATTTAAACTGAGAGTGTAACATTTACATTGAGAATAAGAATTTTTACAACGTGAATGTGTAACGCATTTACAACGAGAATGTAACATTTACATTGCGAATTAAATTTTATCCGTAACGTGAATGTAAACAGATTTACAAAGAGAATGTAACATTTAAATTTAGAATCTAGAAAAAGCATTTACAAAGTACTATTTACAACGCGAATGTAACATGAAAATTTAACATGTACACGATAATTACGACGAGAATGTAACATTTACACTGAGAATGAATTTACAATGCAAATGTAACCTTTAGAACGAGAATGTAACATTTACATTGCTAATTAAATTTTATCCATAACGTGAATGTAAAGATTTACGAGAACATTCAGAAACTAGAAAAAGCATTTACAAAGTACAATTTACAATGCGAATGTAACATTTACACGATAATTACGACGAGAATGTAACATTTACACTGAGAATGAATTTACAATGCAAATGTAACCTTTACAACGAGAATGTAACATTTACATTGCTAATTAAATTTTATCCATAACGTGAATGTAAAGATTTACGAGAACATTCAGAAACTAGAAAAAGCATTTACAAAGTACAATTTACAATGCGAATGTAACATGTGTACACGATAATTACGACGAGAATGTAACATTTACACTGAGAATGAATTTACAATGCAAATGTAACCTTTAGAACGAGAATGTAACATTTACATTGCTAATTAAATTTGATCCATGACGTGAATGTAAAGATTTACGAGAACATTCAGAAACTAGAAAAAGCATTTACAAAGTACAATTTACAATGCGAATGTAACATTTACACGATAATTACGACGAGAATGTAACATTTACACTGAGAATGAATTTACAATGCAAATGTAACCTTTACAACGAGAATGTAACATTTACATTGCTAATTAAATTTGATCCATGACGTGAATGTAAAGATTTACGAAAATATTCAGAAACTAGAAAAAGCATTTACAAAGTACAATTTACAATGCGAATGTAACATGAAAATGTAACATTTACACGATAATTACGACGAGAATGTAACATTTACACTGAGAATGAATTTACAATGCAAATGTAACCTTTACAACGAGAATGTAACATTTACATTGCTAATTAAATTTGATCCATGACGTGAATGTAAAGATTTACGAGAATATTCAGAAACTAGAAAAAGCATTTACAAAGTACAATTTACAATGCGAATGTAACATGTTACACGATAATTACGACGAGAATGTAACATTTACACTGAGAATGAATTTACAATGCAAATGTAACCTTTACAACGAGAATGTAACATTTACATTGCTAATTAAATTTGATCCATGACGTGAATGTAAAGATTTACGAAAACATTCAGAAACTAGAAAAAGCATTTACAAAGTACAATTTACAAGCAATGTAACATGAATGTAACATTTACACGATAATTACGACGAGAATGTAACATTTACACTGAGAATGAATTTACAATGCAAATGTAACCTTTACAACGAGAATGTAACATATTCACAAAAAAAGATGTAACATTTACAAGAAGAGAATATAATTACGGTGAGAATGTAACTGAGAAAGAGAAGTGTATTTACAATGTTAACGCAACGTATTTTCAACGTGGAATGGCCGTATTAAATGCTATGGAAAGCTAACACGGCCACTGCTTAGAAACGCTGTCCGTCAAAAGATAAAGAATGACAGGTTGAGAAAGACCTAAATAAGCGTAAATGCACTATGAAACGCAATAAGGTGGTTACTTTGAGGTATCACCCCACATAATTGGACGTGCATGTGGGTGAGAATTTCGTAGGTGGCGATCAAGTGTACGAACAGCATTTTTCCTGCCAGAGTCATGGCTTGGAAGAGCCTGTCTTTCATATCATAATGCCAGAAAGAGACATGGTGGCCTGGCAAAGCTAATCATCACATGACACCTACGCTTACAGCGAGGACAACAGACCGGGTCAATACCCGCTGCAGACTGTGTATACACATATTGTACAGTACGTTTCTATAAACAAACACAGCACAAAAAAAAGATTCTGGAGAAACACGTGGAATATGTTTGTGCGCTAGAGACGGACGGACAGCAAAGGAGAGACGGACACAGAAAGACAGAAAGGAGGAAAGAGGTTGGCTGGTGCAAGAGTGCCATCTAAAGGAAGTAGAGGTACTGCAAGAGGTTTGATGGGGAAGATGGTTAACTTTAAAGTCATGACAAACTCCCTCTGAACAGAACCTACATAAAATATACCGAATATTAACTAAGAAGACTAAATTCATCTAAAGGTGACTACATTTTTTTAACATGAAAACCAAACATATTTGTACTTCAAATAAAATTAAGAAATTAATAATATATTAATTTATAATAATGTCTTGGGAAAAATAAGGAATAGTTATTTGTGCATGAATTTTTTTTTTTAATTTAGAAAAAATGTATTAAAATTTAAATTTAATGAAAATTTTAAAATTAATGAAAAAATGTAAAAAAAATGTTTATTTAAATCAGTAAAATGACAGAATAAAGTACTGAGAAAATACATTTCTAGAAGGACAACAGCCAAATTAATAGCTAGTTGACATCTTAAAAGCTTAGTCAGACAAATCCCATCCGATCAAATGACACTGTAACAAAACTTTAATATTAACGGAAAAAAAATATTTACTCTCATAAATACAACTCCAACCATTGCATTGGTTGGATGTGCTTTATTTGTTTCTTAATATATCTAAAAAAATAATAATAATTTAAAAAAATCAGTGATGTTCTACTGTTATGAGGCATTAAATAAAATTCATGAAACAAGAGCAGATTATATAATTAGTACATATTTATTACTTAATTTATTTACATGTATGAATTTGGCAGATGCTTTTATCCAAAGAGACAATAAGTGCAATGCAATAATTGTTTTAACCCAAATTTGGCTCAAATATGGAACCTAAATGTTGGGTTAAAATGTAATTTAAACATTTAACCCAATGGCTAAATTTGTCCATATTTGACCCAAAGATGGGTTAAAACAATCCAGCATTTTTTACAGTGTAGGTTTATAAGGGCTTTTCCTAAACCTCTATTATGGACTTTTATTTGCTACCACAGTAGGGTGTTATAAAAAAATAAAACTACATGGTAATAAGCAAATAAATAAATATTGCGACTTAATTAGTGTCTTAAATTTTTTCAGTTATTGTGGATGCTTTTAAGATTCTCACAATTTCTTATCTCACTCTAAAAATGCTGGGTTGTTTTAACCCAATTTTGGGCCAAATATGGACAAACCCAGCCATTGGGTTAAAAATGTAATTTAAAAATGTAACCCAATGGCTGGGTTTGTCCATATTTTACCCAAAATTGGGTTAAAATAACCCAGCATTTTTTAGAGTGCTGTTAATCAGCTAGATTAATTAACATTGGTGACGCATTTAACTTCAATTCTAATGACATCATTTCATTTTTCACAGAAACGTAAATTTTAAGTTTGGTTCATGGCTATTTGTATGTGAACATGATCAACAAACACAAACACTGATCCAACAGGAGCCTCAACTAGCGTGAAACTCTCATTCTGAGACATAATCAACAGATTTATAATATCAACCCACTTATGTCGACCACAATACAGAACAATTTTCTCAATTGGTGCATCCTTTCAAATCTGTGCAGAAAGAAAAAATAGGCAACGGACACAAAATATCTTGATCCACCTGTAAACTTCGAACTTGATCACATCATGCCGTGACATGAAACTTCATCGAGACATACCTGTATTTGAAGACTTTACACTTGCACACACGCTTCAGCTACGAAGAGGATCAAGTTTAGTGCGATGGAAGGACACAAAACCGCCTCAGAGAGAGAATGAAAAGAGAGCGACGGTAAGGACGAAAAGAATAGGACATGCTGGAAAACGGGAAGCGTGTGACAAAAGAATCGAACGATTCTTTGGGAGACGTAAATGGAGTGGATTATGTGTTTTATGAAGATCTCACCGAATGCGCTTTCAAGTCGCCTAATTATGAGAGAAACCAGAGAGAACGTGAGAGTTTGGACTGGGAATAAAAGATAGAAGTGGAAATCCATGGCACACACACACGTTTTGTATTAGCACACCTGGGCAGAGGAGGGCAGCACGCTCTCTCCAGGACTGATCCTGGGTCAGGTGACCTCTCCACCGAGCCCAATAGCCGGCTCCTGTCTGTCTGCCGTTCAACACACACTCTCGATGGGCTTGCGGTACCTGGCCCAGTGCAGCAGGGGGTCATCCCAGACCTGTCAGTCAGACAGTGCCAACGAGCAAACACGGCCCTCTCTGTCTCTCTCTCACACACACACTCTCATCCGCGCGGTCGGCTGACGGGGGAGGTAAACGGTTGTGACAGGGGGCAGTAGGGTTGGGTTGAGCCATCTATCATAAAGCCACGACAGAGTAACATAAGACCAGAGGCTTCCCTCTACACACACACACACACAGCTCACTAGACGACAGCATTGACAATAGTTCACACAAAAAAAGAAAATTCTGTCATCTTTTGTTGATAAAACCCATTTGAATTTCTTCTGTGCAGAGTGAAAGATATTTTGAAGAATGTCCCACCTGCTCTTTTTTATACAATGAAAGATTTTTAGGCTCCTAAAGTAGGCCTGCAAGACTCTTCTGCATTTTTCTTAATATAAGTTGTGCTTTTTGGTCATCTGAAACATATTCCAAAGCGACTTTTTGCACAACATGGGCAAAGTGCACACATAATTTGTGTTGAATGATATGGTATGTGAGGCAAGTTTACTTATACAGTGCATTGTCCAAATTCATTTGCAATGCAATGGTGAATTAAAGGTGTTTAAGTGAATTAGAATCCACTCCGTTTTTGTGCAGTCCATTATAACAAAAGTGAAGAGATGAGTGACAGCTTTATGATTATAAAGAGAAGGTTCTTTGCGCGCTTATAAGGCGATATAAATAAACTTGTAAATCTTATAATCTTGTAAATCTCATTATCAGATGTCGGATTATCATAAACAGGGTCCGGAATGAGCGGCTTGGGGCAAAAATGCAACCCAAATTTGAGATATGGGTGCAAAAAATATTTTTAATATTCATAATATGATGTAGTTAAAGGAGTAGTTCACTTAAAAAAAAAATTTGCTGATAATTTACTCACCACCATGTCATCCAAGATGTCCATGTCTTTCTTTATTCAGTTGAAAAGAAATTTAGGTTTTTGATAAAAACAATCCAGGATTTTCTCCAGATAATGGACTTCAATGGGAACCAAACGGTTCAAGGTCCAAATGAGCGTTTCCGTGCAGCTTCAAAGGGCTTTAAACGACACCAGACGATGAATAAGGGTCTTATCAAGCGAAACGATCGTTCAATTAAAAATTAAAAGTTTTATAAGCACAAATGCTCGCCTTGCTCTGTTCTGTGATGAGCGTTCGTGACTCTCCTGTTCAAACTCGTTCATCAAAATGAGCAAATCTTTTTTCGAGTCATGACCCGAAGGGTCCTTGATAAGACCCTTATTCATTCGTCTGGTGTCGATTTTAAAGCCCTTTGAAGCTGCACTGAAACTCTCATTTGGACCTTGAACCATTTGGTTCCCAATGAAGTCCATTATATGGAGAAAATCCAGGAATGTTTTCATCAAAAACCTTAATTTCTTTTTAACTGAAGAAAGACATGGACATCTTAGATGACCTGGGGGTGAGTAAATTATCAGCAAAAGTTGTTTTTTTTTAAGTAAACTACTCCTTTAAACTGCACATGTGATGTTTATTTTATACAACAGTTTATTAAACAAGAAGTTATTATTAATTGACTTACATTTCAAGCACAATATTGCCTGATTGTGCTTTATTTTTGTCAAGGAAAACAGTTCCAAACAAAAACAGCGTTTTTGAATGAATCGGGTGAGTCGTTGATTCAATGACTTATTCATAAAGACTTGCTTCATTCCTGAATGAATCAGCCGTTTTGAACGAATGGATTGAGTGAATGATTCAGTGGCAAAAAAAAATACAGTGGCATGCAAGCACCTACTAATTTCAGTTTTTTTAATCACTTAATATTTCTATATTCAACATTAATCTTCATTAACTTCCAAACCTCATTAAACAGTTATATCTAAACTAGAGCCCGAACCGATAAAGGATTTTGAAGGCCGATACCTATACAAATATTTGTTGGTTTTAAAATTCGATATTCCGATATATCGGCCGATATTTTTTTTATTTCAGAAACGTGCAACAAAACATTAACAGATTTCCCTAATATTAGTTATTTGTAGTTATTTATGAGTTTTAACTAAAATAATATGATAATGCATTTTTAAAAGAAACTTGTTTCTTTTATTGTCACAATAGAACAGACTGATGATAGTGGCATTAGCTAGCTTTACGGTTAGCTAGTCTATGATGAGCCATAATTTAGCAATGGATAACGTCATACTGCAACTTGTAAAACATATATTTTCAATATAACAGGCCAAGGAGAGATGATACGTCTCATTGTTATAACTGTCACGCTATTACAGAAATACTTCAGTCACATTGTCAAAAGTTAAAAGCACAGTCAGTCAACTACACTGTAACAACGTAACGTAACTATTACTAGCTAATTCCGCTTCACTCTCGGCTTATTTAACAGCAGCAAAACTGGACATGATAGTCACAAATTTTGTCATGCTTAATTGAGTTAAGAGAACTAATGGGGAAAGCAATGTATGTCTCGTGACCAACTCAACGGGTGTTGCCAACAGGGACGGTGTAGAGTGCCCTCTGGTGGACAAACTATACAACTCCAACACTTATGACATGGTTCAAGCATGTTTCATTCGTTTTTATTTTATTTTTTAAATATTCATTTATCGGCCATTATAACTGCCAATACCGATAGTTTGGAAAATGCCTAATATCGGCCGAATAATATTCGGCCTGCCGATATATCGGTCTGGCTCTGAATCTAAACATCCCTTTTGTGTTCTTTTAGTGTTTTAAAAGAAAGTTTAGAAAAACATGAGCTGTGATTAAATAATGACAGAATATTCATTTTTAGGTGAGCTATTCAATTAAGGCATACGGCATGTAACTGCATTTAAAAAGCTTTCATTTAAAATAGTTTTCTGAGGCTTCTCCTCAGGGTCCCGCAAGAACAAGCTGTCCGTCAGATTTATTTGATAGCGTTTTAATTTGCTCTGATTTGATCTGGATGAGCAAAGTGGCCCGTTTAGGTACAGTATTTTAAAGGGCCGACGACGGAAAGTAAAAAAGACAAATGGATCCGAAGGCGCCACACCTCTGTAAAGAGAGCAAGAGGGATGGACGAGAGACAAAGAAAGAGAGGGGAGGAGAGAGAGAGAGGAGAATAAATCTGCACTCCTCCATCGATCCCAATCCTTTCTGCTCTCATCTTATCTTCGGGTCTGAGGGAGCCAGGCAAGTTTAAACGATTCTGACCTTGTCCGACATAAATAGTCAGAAAACTACAAAGAGCAGATAGCCCTCTCTCTACCACGAGCAAAAGGGGGACGAGGAAGGGAAATACATTGAGATAAGAGGAGGGGAGAGAGATAATACAGGAGTTACTACATCAGCGAGAGTGTCACAGACAGACACAAACAGCACACCGAAGCCCTTTTTCTACCGATAGGGTACCGGTGCCCGAACTGGAACCGTTCCACGTGTTTCAATGGCAGAAAGACCGTTTTGGATAAAATAGTCCCGCACTGATCCCTTAAAACCTGCTGCTCTCAGTCCATATAAAAATAACAATAAATATGAATAATACTTTGCTAAATTACGTTCCTGAAAACACGATTCGCGGACCAGACGCATGAACCAGCAACACATTGGGTAGAAACTGACCTGGGAGAGACAGAAAGTGAGACGGTAATGACTGTTATACTTAAAAGACAAAATTCTTTTCATCAGGTCGGATTCTCCTGGCTACGGGAGCGTGCCTCACCAATCAGAGCGGGCCCTGGGCCCTTATTCTCTCTAAAGAAGATGTGAATGTCACGGCGGAAGAAAAGGAGAAAAGACGGAGGCCTTTAATATTCATCCTTTTCTCTTTTTAGAGTGTAACGGCTGCACCTGACATCTACGGAAACTGTGCAAATCTCTTCATGCATTGTCAGGCTCTCCTCTAATCATTTTTACGCCCTTGTGAAGCTTTGAAAAGAGACGATAACGAAGCGAGTCAAATACAGCGCTCGCTCAATTCAGAAGTTAACAGAACGCCAGCAGAGACTGAGGTAATAATCAGCACCTCTGGACAAGGAGATTCGCAGTGTCGAGAGAGAGAGCGCGCGATGAGATGCAACAAAACCAGCTCTGTCGACGGGATGATTGTGTTAATGACAGGAAGGGACTCAAAATGACAAAGCTCAAGTTAGAATCGGAAAAGTTTTCTGTACTGCGCGTTTCTATGATGTAAGCATGTGACGCGACAGAACGAGCTTAGAATGACCAAAGCGGTCTATTGCATGCAAAACTGTCTATTCTCCAAGTGGTGTATATGCAAAACACTTAAAGGAATAGTTCACTTTGAAATGAATTTTTGATATGTTTTATGTTACCTCAAGGGCATCCACAGATGTAGGTGTCTTTGTTTCCACAGTATTTTCAATTTCGATATTTTTCCGTCAAACCGGTGTTGTCTATCAGTCATATAATGCAGGTTTAGGGGGGTCCTCTTCAAAAAGCATGCACAGAGAAGTCCAAATTAAGTACACATTGATGGCCAAAGACAGAGAAGTGAGAAAACGATTCAGTATAGTTTTTACCTCTTGTAACCACAGCCACAAAGCGCCCGCGGCCTCAGATCAGTTGGACGTGGCTGTGGTTACAAGAGGTAAAAACGTATATAAATACTGTTCGTTTTCTCACACAAACTGCTCGTTTCGTGTCTTAGGCCATCAATGTGTACTTACATTTACGAGTCATTAAATCATGTTTAATCTGGACGTCTCTGTGCATGCTCTTTGAGGTGGTGACCATAGACCTCCATTATATGACTGACAGACAAGGACGGTTTGACCTAAAAATATCGAAAATTGAAAATACTGTGGAAACAAAGACACCTACATCTTGGATGCCCTTGAGGTAAGATAAAACATACCAAACATGTAATTTAAGTGAACTTCTGGACTTCTCTGTGCATGCTCTTTGAGGTGGACCCCATAGACATCCATTATATGACTGATACACAAGAACGGTTTGACCTAAAAATATCAAAATTGAAAATACTGTGGAAACAAAGACACCTACATCTTGGATGCCCTTGAGGTAAGCTAAAACATCAACAATTAATATTGGAAGTGAACTATCCCTTTAAAATTAGAAGCATGTCTACAGGTTTGTTAGATGTGATAACCAAACACTGAGAGTGTGAAAAGTTGTCTCTTTTTAGTAAATCTCAGATTCTATTTAAAGAGTCAAGACGATAAAGCAACAGGACATCCTGTTTTGTGGGGATTACGTTGGGTAGGCCAAATTTTTTAATAAAGTCAGATCGTTAGTATGTTAGCATGTACTCTGTCAGAATGGAGGGACAAATTATACTTGATGCAGGGAAATTGTTAAATTGTGCCTGGTACGGATACTATGCCTTAAAGGGATAGTTCACTTTGAAATTAATTTAATATGTTTTATCTTAGCTCAAGGGCATCCAAGATGCAGGTGTCTTTGTTTCCACAGTATTTTCAATTTTGATATTTTAGGTTAAACAGTTCTTGTCTATCAGTCATATAATGGAGGTCTATGGGGTCCACCTCAAAGAGCATGCACAGAGAAGTCCAAATTAAACATGATTTAATGACGCGTAAATGTAAGTACACATTGATGGCCTAAGGACACGAAACGAGCGGTTTGTGTGGAGAACGAACAGTATTTATTAGGGCTGGGTAACAAATATCGAATTTCTCGAATATTAATCAGATTCTAATTTTTACGAACCGATGTCGATTCTTAAATCTCAAGAATCGATTAGTCATTCCTGTTTCATTTGAATGAATGGGAACATTGTATGCGGCTGCGCGCATCCAAAAAAATCACAATAATCTTAGTCCTTTGTTACTATTGATATGAAACAAAGTCTCAAATTTCAAATTATCGTCCATTTTATTTAGAAATTCAAAAACATAAATAACGTAAAAAGTACAACTTATCGTAATCCGTATCATGTCACATTGATTCGCTCAATCAGCGTTTCAACCATGGAAAGACGTCAGTTAAACAGCTTGTAATCAATGTCATATTTACCTCAGAAAACCCACATAAACTCGTTAGTCAGCTAGAAAAAAATAACTTAGAGAGGAGCATTTTGCTAAATATATACACCATATTACATATGCATTATAATCTTAATGTTCTTCAATATTTAATGCATGTTTGAATAAATCTGGCAAGTTTTATGACAGCCACCATTTAAATGTTTATATTTCATATAATCTTCTTATTATAAAAATAAATAAAAGTGTAATTTAAGTGTTTGTATAGCTACAAAACAGTTAATTATTACCTTCATATTAGGCTAATGAAGCCTAGTAGGCTACAACTAGACTCCCATAGTTTACAGCATTAGTTAAGAGATTTGATTTCCTTGAGAAAATTTGCCATTTATTGTAACTGATATCCAAATGATAATCAATATTGAATCGAAATTGAATCGAATTGCAGCTTGTGAATTGAAATCGAATCGATAGAAGCGCCCTGGCCCTCAGAGTACTTGGACGTGACTGTGATTACAAGAGGTAAAAACTATATAAATACTGTTCGTTTTCTCACACAAACCGCTCGTTTCGTGTCTGAGGCCATCAGTGTGTACTTACATTTACGAGTCATTAAATCATGTTTAATCTGGACGTCTCTGTGCATGCTCTTTGAGGTGGTGACCATAGACCTCCATTATATGACTGATAGACAAGAACGGTTTGACCTAAAAATATCAAAAATTGAAAATACTGTTGGAAACAAAGACACTTACATCTTGGATGCCCTTGAGGTAAGCTAAAACATATCAAACATGTATTTAAGTGAACTATCCCTTTAACTCAAACAGAACCATGTTCTTGCTCCACACACTGGGATCAACGACAAACTGAAATCCGTTCGTGTATGGCTTGATTTTTGCAGCTGTAAATTTCCAGAGCAGTCGTCTTAATCTTGTCTCTCTCTGCATAGACGGAGAGACTTTATCAGCCTGTGTGATCACTGGTAATTTCAGTGTACAGATGCAATCGCTCTCTCTCTACCTCCCATTACCTTCTTCCCTTAGGACTGAACAACAATACGCTCCCACACAATAGACAAACAAGAGCCTGTTGACTGGGAGAAACCCACCACCGAACCAATGGCAACGACTCTGTAGAATATGTTAATGTAATGAAATTGTAATTGCAATAACATCAGTATTCCAAAACTGCAATGCTAAAAAAAAACGTTTTATTGTGTTGGGTGAATCAGGGTAATCTCAGGGTCAGTGTTTAATTGTTTGTGACACAGGCATGAGTGGTACCCCAAATTTTGTGGCTTGTGAAGGAGAGATGTGCTAAGATATTTCTTGTGGCGGATGATAAAAAACACACACGTACACAATAAAAAAAAATCCTGACCCAAGCCATCAAGGGACAGCAAAAATATTTTTTTTATATTTATATCAAATTCAAATCTTGATTCACAGGGTCTCACGCAGTATAGGAGAAATAAAGAGCTGAAACAGACTTTCAGACGAAGTTAAGAGCCCAAACGTGGTCAGATAGCGCCAACCTGTGGCTAAATATGCTACTGCAGAAGTGAATCTTACTAACGGACTAGAATATTGCATGCAAATAAACCGTTACAATGAGGTTGCAATGCATAAGGTGCATGTTTCTATAGTTAAAAAATGCTTTTGTTAAATTGAAATTCAATATAAATTATTAGATGAAAAAAAAAAAATAATTACATTTTTTTCATTCAAATTACAAATGTTGCAATGGCAACTGACTAAAAATAAAATAAGTTTCAGTACAAAAAAAAAATTAATGAATGGTAAATAGAATATAAATATAAAAGAATACTGGCAGAAGCACATAAAATTACTTAAACTTTCAAATGAAAATATAAAAATACACTAATTAAAAAAGCTATAATAAATAAATAAATAAATAAATAAATGTATATATATATTAGAATGGTTTAAAATATAAATAAATAAATTTTATTTAATAAATATAAATTTTGTATTAATAGAAATAATATATAAATAATTTATATTAATAAAAATAAATAAATATAAATTGATTATAAATTTTATTTAATAAATATTTATTTAGCCAACAATATATATATATATATATATGTAGCCATACATATATATATATATATATATATATATACATATATAGTTATATATACGAAATTAATACATCAAGCATCTAAAATAAAAGTCTGTGCTTACATAATATATTTGTGTGTGCTGTATATAATTATTTTGTATATATAAATACCTATGCATGCATATATATATTTAAGAATTATTTGTGCTTACATTCTGTATATATATAAATATAAATACATAATCTATATTATATACATATAAATATTTTATATAGGAATAACACATTTTCATAAATATATACATGCATGAGCGTATTTATATGTACAAAATAATTATATACAGCACACACAAATATATTATGTAAACACAGACTTTTATTTTGGATGTGATTAATCGCAATTAACTTTGGTACAGCCCTAATATATTATATATATATATATATATATATATATATATATATATATATATATATATATATATATATATATATATATATATATTTGCTAAGAGTTTGCCACAAATCAAATTAAAATAACTCAAAAGTCTAAAAAATTCTGGTCTATAGATACATCTTGGGTCATTTCTTCAATGTAAATCTATGGTAATATTTTATTTTGTTGGCTCATTTTGCAATAGTTCAGGATAAGTTCCATAAACATTTAATACTTTGTTCAAATCAATGAAAAATAGAAGTTTGCTTAAGCAAGTAGCACTAAAAATACAAACCATACAAAAACCCACTTGTGTTCGTAACACTCAAACACACAGCGGGGCTCCAAAACCTTTGTGGTTAGGAGAGAAATACATATAATATATGTTCTATATTATAGAAGAATGCACTGTATGTTTAAACTTTTGTCTGTTTTGCCTATACATGCTCATGTAGATTTGTGGCATGAGTGTGTTGTGGTGTAATACGGCCTCCGACTGATCTATGAGGAAGAAACGGGAGACGGGGGAAAAAATAAAGAAAATGGAAATGGTGGAGAGGGAGAAAAAGAGACTCGGAGTCTTTCTTCTGGCAGAGGGGCATCCAGCTGAGCGCTGGCTCCAAACCCAGTTAGACCCCCTACCCTGGCTGGACTCTCACACACACACACTCACCTGGGATGTCTGCCATCCGGGCCGGACCTCCGCCAGCTTCTCACACACACATGGCTGAAAGCCTAAAGCCCGCCGACTTCCTGTTTCACACACACACTGACACCCGCAAACACACCTCACAGCCAGAGAGCTTCCTGTCCGACCCGAACAACCCTGATCATGTCCGCCCATCCACCACCCACTGGCACAGCCTCCGCTGTGTGTGATGAGAAGGCGAGTGTGTGTGTGTGTGTGAGCCGGATGGAGTGAGAGTGAAAGACAGCAGCGCTAGGGGATCATGGGATACGTAGGTCTCTGTGCGTGTGACTGTATTAGGATGGAACTCATCCAATGTGGCCACATGTCAATGCATTTTGGCAAGAGTACGGCATGATATTGCGTGACAGTAAAAATGGGTCAGCTGGTACAGACTTTGTTATATTGTTTATCGTACGGATAGATATATTCGTGTGAATATTATGTTAGTCATCCTCACATCAAGTTATGTTAAAGGGATACTCCACCGTTTTTTTCATATTAAACTATGTTATTCTCTTAAAGTGGCCCATTGTGTTTTTAATAGGGCTGTCAAACGATTAATCGCGATTAATCGCATCCAAAATAAAAGTTTGTGTTGACATAATATATGTGGGTGCACTGTGTATAATTATTATATATGTATAAATACACACACATGCATGTATATTTAAGAAAAAAATATTATTTATATATAAAATATTTATATTTATTAGTGCTGTCAAACGATTAAAATATTTAATCGCAATTAATCGACAGTTAATGTCATAGTGTACTTCCGACTAATTGCACATTTTATTTATTCTTAATGTCTTGATTTCCTCTTTGTTACATTTTTTTCTCATTTTAATGCTCTTATCAACATGGAAAAGTGGATTGGCTTGTTTAGTGCAAATGTTTTTTTAATTATTATTATTGAAAATAACATTGGAATAGTGTTCAATTTCACTCTAACATATATAGCCTAAATAATCTCTCACACAATGCAACACTGTCCATCAATAAAAGGGTGAAAGAAATACTGACGAGGTGCTGATATTGACGAGGGGTGGAGAATTTGCATCATCTGTGTGTGTGTGTGTGTGTGTGTTTGCTTGGCCATCATCAAGTGGTGTTTCAGGCTGGACGTGCTGCGATGATGATAGCTCAGTTCATAATGACAAAACATACAGATCGCTTTGGTCTTGTCAATGGGACAATTTGGCAACTTTTTAAAAGTAAACTTTACATTCAGAATCTCATTGGCATCCATTTCGGCGTCTTGCGCTCCGTCATCCACTCAAAACATAACGTTACTATTTGGCCGGCTCGCAAGCTGAAACGAGTGTGTGCGGCACAAAACGTCCTCGCGCTGCGCTCTGAAACACATTCATGTCAATTGCTTGCGCCGCGCGAGGACGTTTCGTTGCTTCTTCGACCAAAGCGCAAGCGGATCTAGCTAGACCGGAAACAAAACATCAGGCACGCCGCACACACTCGTTTGGGCTTGCGAGCCGGCTTTGAGTGGATGAAGAGCGCGAGACGCTGAAATGGATCAGGACGCATGCCGCGTCCTGTTGCAAAAGTATGTGAAAAACGACAAAGTTTGCTATGACAAAAAGACCGTTAATCGCGCGAATAAAAAAATTAACGCCGTTAAAATGGGTTTGCGTTAATGCCGTTAATAACGCGTTTAACTGACAGCCCTAATATTTATATATAACATAAATTATATATAAATCTATACACAGTATATACATGAAAATATTTCTTAAATATATACAAGCATGTGTGTGTATTTATACATATAAAATAATTATACACAGTGCACCCACATTTATTATGTAAACACAAACTTTTATTTTGGATGTGATTAATCGCGATTAATCGTTTGACAGCCCTAGTTTTTTCGATATTGCCTTTCTAGTGTGTACTATGGCTTTTTGTGAATGTAAAAGGACTGAAAGAGCCTGTTACACACCTATATAACAAAGTAACAAATATGCATTATGCCAGATGAACAAATAAAATAAAACATTAAATAGGCAAATAAAGAGCCAAAAACAGACATTACCACATGGCTAATATACATTACGTTCGGTAAGATTTTCAAATGTTTACTGAAAGTCTCTTATGCGCACCAAGGCTGCATTTATTTGATCAAAAATACAATTAAAACAGTAATATTGTGAAATATTATCAAAATTTATCAGCACTGTTTTCTGTTTTAAGATTTTTTGATATATGATTTATTCATGTGATACAAAGCTGAATTTTCAGTATCAATATTTCAGTCTTCTGTGTCACATGATCCTTCAGAAATCATTCTAATATGCTGATTTGAAAATCTCCGAATCATAGTAATGATAAAAACAGTTTTTTTTTAAAACGGTTATACAATTTGTCACAAATCTATGATGAATCGAGTTCAGAAGAACAGTATTTATTTGAAAAGTAAGTAACCAGTTTACCTACGGGTATTAATAAAGTAACCAAAAAAACTAAAATAGATTTTTTGTAACATAAATTTCTACTGTAATTTTTGACTTATTTAATGCATCCTTGCCAAATAAAACAAATTAAAAAAAATGTAAAACATTTGATCAATAGTACATAATCAAATTCTGAGAAGAAATAACTATATACAGTTATTCATAAATAAATAAATAAATAAATAAATAAATAAATATATATACTATATAAATATATATACTATATTTATTAGAAACCGTTTTGTTTTGGTTCTTTACCATTTCTCTACTGGAATGTTTCAATGATCACATGAGAAAATGATGCATCTTTTTAAAGATTCTTTTCTTTCGGTGTTTACAGAAACACACCACAGGTTGTGTCTAGTGTATCTAAAAATATCAAGTGTATTTAAACAGTGACTGTTCTCTAAAGTCCAGCATTGTTGTGTACGTATTTATTGTGTTACCATTAAATTATATATATTTTAAGATACGTTAAAACCTAAACGGCATACCACTTTTGTTCAGCCAATCAAATAGTTGCAAAAAAGGGTACATTACGTAACTTTAAAAAATTTTTACAACATACACTACCGGTCAAAAGTTTTGGATCATTTAATGTTTTTATAAGAAGTCACTTCTGCTCACCAAGGCTGCATTTTTTTAAACAAAAAAAACAGTAATATTGTGAAATATTATGACAATTTAAAATGATTGTTTTCTATTTTAATATACATTAAAATGTAATTTATTCCTCTGAAAAAAGCTGAATTTTCAGCATCATTACTCCAGTCTTCAGTGTCACATGATCCTTCAGAAATCACTTTAATATGATGATTTTATGCTCCAAAAACATTCATTATTACTTTCAATGTTGAAAACAGTTCTTTGAAAAATTATTTGATGAATAGAAAGTTCAAAAGAACAGCATTTATTCAAAATAGAATCTTTTCTAACATTATAAATGTCTTTACTGTAACTTTTGATCAATGTAACTCATCCTTGATGAATAGAAATATTGATTTCTTATTTATTTCCCCCAAAAAACTAAATAAAAATCCTTACTGACCCCAAACTTTTTAAAGGGTAGTGTTTAATGTAACAAAAGCTTTCCATTTCAGATAAAAGCTGTTCTTTTGAACTTTCTATTCATCAAAGAATCCTGAAATAAAAATGTAAAAAACTGTTTTCAACATGGATAATAATCATACAGCAAATCATCCTCTTAGACTGATTTCTGAAGGATGATGTGACACTGAAGACTGGAGTAATGATGAAGAAAATTCAGCTTTGACCACAGGAATAAATTACACTTTACTATATATATTTACAAAGAAAACAGCTGTTTTAAATCGTGATAATATTTCGCAATATTAATTTTTTTTAGTACTTTTTAACCATATAAAAGCAGCCTTGGGGAGCAGAAGAGACTTCTTTTAAAAACAACTGGTAGTGTATAAATAATAAGTATACATCATCAATCCTTCTTCCAGCTCCCGAGTGCCTAAATTCGCACAATGTACACCCCAGGTTAATTTATTTACAACTCCATTGAATTATCTTATTATAACATGTTTGGCATCAATAGTGATGTTGGTACATACCTTCCTGCAGTGAGACGGAGCGGAGGGAAGTACTCTGGGATGTAGTCTCTCCTTTCTCCCCTCAGGGCTTCACGGGCGTCCGTTTCAAAGCCAGCGGCAGGAAACTGCAGGACGCTGCTCTTGCTGATGGGAAACTGAGGGATAGTTTGTGGGTAGCCAACAGGCTCCAAGTTATTCACATAGTCCTCAAGTTCAGCTATACTGACTCCCAAAAATCCAAAAGCCTGGTCCACATCACTGAGTCCAGGGTCTGTGCGTCCATCTGAAAGAAAAGAGAGAGATTATGCTATGCAATATATGGAAGAAAAAATAAAATAGTTGTTTTGTGGAATGCAACCAATTACAATCAAGTATTCATGTACTATGAGAGCCACATTATAATATTAGATATAGTGCCTTAATGTCACTATATAGATATAGTGCCTTAATATAGTGCCCAAATGCCTTAATGTGTAAACCAAATAACCAAATAATTTCAAAAACTGTCCATAAATGGTCATTTAAAAGCAGGCACGTGCACACATCAAAGGGGGCTTGAGCACCTGCCGTTTTTTTTCCTGGAGAGAAAGTGCCCTTTTTTCTGGGGTGCTTTTTTTAATTTTTGAAAAATAATATATATTCCTGTTTGAGCACAGCTTCCCTGTCAAACAAATATATTTATTGAGTAGTGTACCTAAATATCAGGTTTGAAGCGCCGGTCAAGAGTGAACGCGTCAGCTCTAGTGAGCTCGCGCTGCTCCGCCGTTTGGACTTTGGACCGAGCGGATAAACAGTCCGTGTGACGCGCGCGGTTCAAATGAGTTTCGTTCCGCTTTTGGCACATAAACATTATCGAACTCGACATTCATATCGAGCATTGGCGATATTGACTCGAAATTGAATAAAAAATATAAATTTAAGACGTGGCTGAATGTAATTTATGACCTTGTATGGAAAATCCGGACTTTTTATGGCCTAAAATTCTTATTAAAGTTAATGACTTGCATACATCAATAGTCTTTCCCCTGAAATTTAGAAATCTAAATTGGTGAATTTAGAGGAAATCTACAGATGCAAACAGATGGAGGATAGTAGGTTTAAAACAAACTCCATCTAAATGTGGATTTTAAAGGTTTTATTTGATGATGATGATACAGCCTTCCCTCAAATGTGAAACTAAGTCATATGTCACTATCAGGTGTATCAAATATATCGTAGGTATGTGGACATTTCAATAAATAGTGGCCGCCATTGTGTTCCAAATCTCTGTGCCGGATTTTCCCGACTCATTTTGAGCCGGTCTCCTGAAAATGCGCTGTTTTCATTGACTCGCTGAGGGAATCCTTGATTATTTTTAGCCAATCACATCATTAGGGGTTTCAACTGCACATTTGTTTTCATTTTTTTCTAGTCAGGCTGCATTTTCCTCCTGAAAGGCAATTTCAAACAATACGGAAGAATTCAACTGTCACGAAATTATTTTTACCCACTTTGGACACTTTCCAGAGGAAGGTAGACATGAAGAACATATGTTTGTGGTGTGCTGTACAAAATTTCGTGGACATTTAAACTCGCCCACTTTTTTTATGACTACCGACACTGAACGTTACCTGTAGAAAAGCTCAAAATGCAGTCAAAACGCAGCGCGTCGTGTAGGCTACACTCAACTTTTGTGTGGTCTCCTCCACTTTCTTTCCTCCACCAGCGTTAGTATTGTTAACTCTATATTCTTACACAACTGGAAATAGCATGAATCAACCAAAATCCATCTTTTAAATTAAGGATATATAATTTTCCTTGGATCGTTGTTTTCCATTCAATTATTTGTATTTTCAACAACTGCTCGTCAGAAAAAATACTATAAAAGATAGGCCAAATCAGTCTTTATGTGTGTTAAAATCAAGTAAAAATCCAAATAACTATATGTAACCCACGTTAGATCAAAATAACTATATGAAACCCATCTCCACAGAAAATTTCATTAAGATATCTTGAATATTGAGAAAGTTATGAGCATTTTTGTGAAAAAACAACTTGTTTTCGGTCACACTAAATTCTATTGTTTTCACCTTAGAAATGAGACAATAATAGGTGCTGATTACTGAACTATAAAATGTTGTAACTTTCTTCATACTTGACATATTTACTTTTTTCTTTTTATTTTGTAAAGGGGTACCCAGGTCTTTCCACATATCCTATCCATTTGTCTATTTGTTGAGTTTAATTTTTTGTCCACATACCTATATATAGCATAGAAAACATGCACATTGTGGCATGGTTCCTTTGCTGCTCAATAAACCTGGTGAATACTGAGGGAGAACATTGGTTTCGGTAACACTTTACAATAAGGTTCATTAGTTAATACATTAGTTAACATTAACAAAGAATGAACAATACTTCTTCAGCATTTGTTAATCTTTGGTAATGTTAATTTCAACATTTAATAATACTTTATTAAAATCTTGTTAACATTAGTTAATGCACTGTGAACTAACATGAACAAACAATGAACAGCTAGATTTGTATTAACTAACGTTAACAAAGAATAACAAACACAGTAAAAAATGGTTAGTTCATGTTAGTTAATGCATGAACTAATGTTAAATAAATGAACCTTATTGTAAAGTGTTACCTTGGTTTCTTTGTGAACTGATTAGACATCTTTTGAAAATGAAACAATTGCGTGAATTTGAGGAAGATAAAATGAACTTTAATACATTTTATGTCAGAGTTTAAAAGAAAACAGAGTTGTGTTATATATATACTTTTTTGTTTAAAAAATGTCAAAAGAAAAAAAAAGTAAATTATGAGAAGTGCCCTTTTTTTCCACTTCAGCCCCTGCCCCTCAAAATGTCTGTGCACGTCCCTGTTTAAATGCATAAAAACAACAACACGTGGACTCCAATGAGCCCCAATGTTTTTGTAGCTTCTCACTTTGACAACTAGCACGTGTAGACTAAAAATGACTAAATTACTTCAACTTTAAAAAGTGAAAATAAAAACTACCTCAAAATATCGATTAAAAAACAATAACAGTGTCTGAATGATACTAAAACAACACTGTTTTGAACACATGGATCTGCACATTCGCCTGATGATGCTGCGGCTTACATCATCACTATGGCAACAAGTGGGAATCCATACACTGCGTTTGCAAACTATTCCACATGATCTGGTTTGAACATTTCAGGGATACCACCTCACACTTCACTTTATTTTAGCCAGCATTTAGCCTTTTAAAGCAAAAGCTGATAACTGTTAGCCTAAATAAAAGCTAACTAGCCTCTAACCAGCTGTCAAAACATACAAACTAAGACGTTTGACGCCTGAGTTTCAGAACTAACGTATTACAATAATAAAATACGTGTTAAGAATCCAAGGAAACGGACTAACAGCAGTTCGTTAAGAACGTTTTATCGCCACAGCATTAAAAACCCCATTTGAGGGGCTAGTTAGCTTAGCACGCTAACAACATTAGTAGTGGGCGGGGCTTCAACAACAAACCCACTATATAGTGTACACTACTCCAACACAGACGGTTATAAACACAGGCTGTCACTGTAAGAGTCAGAAAGGAGTGTTAAAGGACTCACATAGCTCGGAGTATCGGTGGCAGCTCCGGGCCAGCTGCTGCACGTATCTCTCCAGCACATCGGACAGCAGATCACAGGCGCTCAGCTGCACCGCGTCCCAGCCCACCGCCTGACACATCTGCGCCACGGACACCCGCAGCAGCGAGCGCGCGTAACTCTCACACATCTCTCCGCTCCCGAAAGCCCGCTCTCACGGCGCCTGTAAAGGCTTTGTTTTGATCATTCACATGAATAGGGACATTGGCGCTTCCATAGGAGCCGCCATCTTTTACTTCCCAAGCGAAACATTGTGGAGCAATCGATCGCGCATGCGCAGAAGAGCCGAGAGTCTGATCGATTGTGGCTTGCTCGATTAGACCACCTACTGTTAGTGCAGTGTGGGAAAGCAAGGCCTTGAATCTTCCTTTTACGATAATATTCCTTTTATTTACTAGTATGTACAATACAATTAAAGTATTCAATCCAGAATAAGTGCCGAACCCTTAAACAAAGCCACTGTTGTTATAGCTTTTACGTTTTAGAGAACTCAATAGATTCAAAATACATTTTGAATCTATTGAGTTACATTTCTAAATGTAAAATCAAAGTTAGGATTCGATATCACAAATGTCACACCAAAATATCACTGTGAGAGAGCAGTTGCAAAATAAATGTAAAGTAGTTTCAGATTTCTCTAATCAGAAAGAACAGAGGGTATTATCATTCATATGTCTTTTGAGAGTACACTTATCTGGGTTAATGATAATATAATCAGTAGTGAAACGTCTTTTACGTCATCACACCATCACTAACATTATCAGTATACGTTGTGAGCAAGTATGATATTGTTGCATAACCATGTACTGTAGTAATAACTTTAAATTATGCATAATTACATGCATGCAACTAACCATAAACCATGCAAACCATAACCCTAAGTACATAGTTAATTTCAATCACTCAATACTTAAATGTACACTTACACCGTAACAAGGACACCTTAAAATAAACCGATTAAAATAAAAAATAAAAAAATAAAAATAGACGAATTTTTTTACACCGAAGTGTAACCGATTTTTTTCTTTTGTATATTACATTTCTATTGTTGTATTGTATTTTGCACTGGTTATTGTTTCTTTGTATTGTTTTTCTTGTTTGAATGCATATTTATTATTGTATCTCAATGTATTTTTGTCTGTAGTAGAATTTACCCAAAGAAAAATATTTGTGAATGGTCTTGTATTAAAAAGTGAATATTGTGCTTTTAGTGCATCATCATCCATATATTTGACATAAATGTATGGTAATCATTTTAATATATTATTAGTACTAACATGATATGGCAGTTTACAGAATAATTATGGTATTTTTATAACTTTAGAGTAAAAGTTCATATTAAATTTACATTTTTTTCCCCTCAGAAAAAGCCATATGAGAAAGATTTTATATTTTTAAACAGAAACATCCATGTCACCAAAATGAATTTATGCTAAAAATCTACTGTATGTACATTGTAAGTAAATTATGATGCTAAAAGGTAATATAATTACTACTTAGGTATAGAATAGAATGCCATAAATGTAATTATTTACAACTATTTTCTCCCAAATAATCATGCCTAAAAATCATTTAAAAAATATTGTACACTTAAACAACATTTTTTAAACGATTGCCACTGAACTCACACGACTCAATAAAAATGTCCTCAGAAAAAAAAAGCGTCTGGGTATGGTGATGCGCATCAGTTTTCAGATGATAACCATCAGAATCTGAGCTCCTGTGGCAGCTGATTAAATAATACATGAGTGACCCATATGGTCAAACTTTCAACTTGTCCATTACTTTAATAGATCAGACCCTCTTCTAAAATCAGTGACCCCCAAATTCACCCTTTCATGGATCCAGACACTCAACACCGCAGCTCGAATCATTTAATCTGATACTGTGGTGGCTGGCCGGGCTTGAGTTTCAAATGGATAACAAGGAGGCTAAACTTGTTTTGATTGGCAATTATAAGAGAGAACAATAAGGATGCCGTTAAGTCAATTGGGTTTATCAGTAATCAGTTCAGAGTAACTTAATACGGTTTTAAGCAAAGTACGTAAACGCCAGAGAGGGTTTATTGGAAGGATTGACCTAGTGTTTTGGCAGACGTCTTCACTTCAAATGCTCGGTGTATTGATAACCTCGGAACGTAGCCGAGCCAGTGTCTTCAAAGCGGAGTTCACAAGCTTTAATTCCAAAGGAAAGCAAGCACGAGTCGGGAAACGTATTTATTTTCTTAAGAGGACATCAAAGCTGATCAGTACATGCACTAGAAATAGACTGGAGAAATCAAATGGATGGGGTTTCTCTGTAAGAGGTTTATTTTCACTGATAGTGTACAAACAGAAGCACATTTATAACTAAATATTACATCAGGTGACTGAATTGAAGAGCATGAGCGCCAGAACCACACCGGAAGTTTGCAGGGCTCCACTTTATCTGTAAACAGAAAAATAAACACATTTAGTACATTTCATGAACCTTGAGGAAAGTAAGACAAGTGTAAAGAATAAAACCAAACCATCTTAGAGGTTGTAAAAACACTCTGAAGGCCTGTTCACACATAGACAATGTTCAGTGTGAAACAAATTATTGAATGTTAAAGCTACACTGTGCAACTCTTAGTTTATTCTTAGCTAAAAACACTTAGTTATTTCAAAAATATATTTGCTCATTAATGTATATTTACTTCATTCAAGTAATAAAGTATTCTCGTGAGTGTATAATATGCCATTGAAAATACATACGGGTAAGGGGTTCTAATGTTGCCCCTCCATCTTGAAAGTACATTAGCCAAAGAGGGACATACCCGTTAATTCAAGCTTCGCCTTTTATATGGAGAGTTGTTCTAATTTCATTAATCGCAGTGAAAAAACCTGGCCAACCAATAAAGGCCAATTTATACTTCTGCGTCGAGGGTACGCCGTAGTGTACGACGTTGGCTACGCACGTAGGCGACGCCGTTGTGAGCATTTATACTTCTGCGTTCAGGTCTTGGTTGCTCTGCAGTACTGCTCCGAAACGCTAGTTGGCGGCGGAGGGTTTTAATGTTCCACTGTTTAGATTCCTCGAGTTGCGGCTAGGTTACTACAAGCCTGAAAGAGAGTGGATCATGTTGGAGTTGGAGCTTATTGAGGTGGAAAAACAGTTCATTTTAGTGAAATTACTAAAACTGAAAGGCAGAAATGAGAGAAGACGTCGGAGGAGATGGTACGTGTGGAAATGCGTGAGAAGGTACGTGCGGAAATGCGTATGAGGAAATGCGATGCTACCAAGCCGACCAATCACCGATCTTGCGGTCCGCGTCGTCGCGACGTGTAGTTACATTTTTGAGGAGGTGCGAGTCAGGCTACGGCGAAGGGTACGCGGTATGGGACGCGTCTGTGCGTAATGCTACGCCGTACCTACTACGCAGAAGTATAAATTGGCCTTAAGATTTGCGCTGAATGGTCACTTCCACAGGGTCAACGCAGTACATAAATCTTCAACTTGGTGGCGCTGAACGAATAGGGTTGGGTATCGAGAATCGAGTATCCGACTTGGAACCGGGACTAGCTCTTCGCTTTCCGGAATCGTTCAAAAGTTAAAATTTCGATTCCTAGTTTCGATATTCACAGTCCGCCGAATCGAAGAAGAAACCGCTGAACAACACCAACGAAGAAGCGTCTTCCGGAAGTGTTGGCGTAACCGCGTCAAGTCGAACATGAGTAGCTTACGTCGGCGGTCCAAAGTGTGGCTTCACTTTTCTAAAAATAACGAAATCTCTGCAAAATGCAAAATTTGTGACAAAAGGAGAATTTGACATAAGGAGTATTTCCTTCAGAAAGACCGTTGGTTAGGCAACGTTAGCTGAAACTTTTGACCCTGCCTCTTAAAAGAATCGGATTCAAGAATCGTTAGGTACCGGAATCGAAACAAGGAATCGAAATCAGAATCATTCAAATTCAAACAATACCCAACCCTGACTAATGAACAAACAACTGTGCTAAGCGACAGTGAAAAGAGAAACTTGCACACAGCAGTCCTTGGCTCAGTCCGAAATCCGTATCTCTAGTAGCTGCATATTTTGAATGAGTACTTACTTGGTGAGTGCTTAAAAAGGACGATGCTTCGTAGAGAAATGTTTCGCTGACTTTGATGTCAAACACCAATCCGGTAAAAAACACACCTATTCACAAATCCTCTATATTGAAATGTCAATCATATGTACACTTGAGAATCTTGTTGGTAGTAGTAGGTCATCCGGGTACTTAGAAGTACTAAATCAGGCATACTTTCGACTACTAAAATGGAAGTACGCGATTTCAGATGCATCCCTTGTTTATCGCTGTATTTAATGCGGTTACAAAAGTGACACCCACTGGCAGAGAGTGAATTTTCATTCATTTCATTCATACTTTTATTTTATTTTTCATACATTGGTCTGTGCAGAAAAAAAACAAAATAATTTTGAGTTTTTGTGATGAACATTTATATGGGTGTGAACAGACCTTAAATAAGGCAGGTCAAGGCCAGAAACATATTCTATTTGAAAGTCAATGAATGTCAACATTTTCAGATTGATCTCTCATGAAATGGCGCATGTATGACACGCCAATTCGTATTTCCCTTTGTGGCGTGCCATCAACACATACGATCGTTCTTTAGCGTGTTTATGAACGCCGGTGACTTAACGTAACATTACTGCATATATAAATGACCTACCCCAACCCCGTCCCTAAACCTACCCGTCACTGGGGTTAATATCATTTTTAAGTCTTCGCCTACCAACCTTAGGGAGGAAAAAAAAATAAAAGCGCTCCCCAGATGTAGACGTAGTTTCGCTCTGACATTTAATGGCATGTACATACATGCAAATAGCTCAAAATGCGTATAAGAGAACATGCCACTTGACTTGAAAGTGGCATGTATGTTTACGCAAAAGTCATGTCATGTTGACATTTTAGAAAAACGCCAAATAAAAATCAAGTATGCATTGAATAATTTGAAGTAGAGCCCAAACGATAAAGGATTTTGAAGGCCGATACAGGTACAAATATTTATTGGTTTTAAAATCCGATTATTCCGATATATCGGCCGATATTTTTTTTTTTTTTTTTTCCAGAAACGCACAACAAAACATTAACAGATTTCCCTAAAATTTTAGTTATTTGTAGTTATTTATGAGTTTTAACTAAAATAATATGATAATGCATTTTAAAAAGAATCTTGTTTCTTTTATCGTCACAACAGAACATCAAAATATATTAAAGTACTGATAAATAAAATAATAATTAGTCCCTACATTGCCTTATAGTTGAAGCATTTTTCGTCTGTGTTTATTTTATTTTTTAAATAATCATTTATCGTCCATTATAACTGCTGATACTCGATAGTTTGGAAAATGCCTAATATCGGCCGATAATATCGGCCTGCCGATAAATCGGTCTGGCTCTAATTTGAAGTCACGTATTTGCTTAGAATGCGTTTCGGGCCTGATTGATAAGACTAGAAGTCGTCAGTGTGTCACTGTCTAACAAGCTATTTTACTCTTGCCATCAATCACCATTTTGACTAAAACCAAACTACTTTAAAACACCTAAACCCACTAAAAGAACCTACTGCATGCAACAAAAAAAACCTTATACAGGAAACAGGCAACAATCTATTATCTATGCCGTTTCTTACAAGCACTCAATATATCCTATTAGTCTGCTGCAGGATGTTACCTCAATCATGCCTCAGTTCCTGTGAATGATGAATGCATGCAAATCATGGAAAGTTTGTGAGGGGAAGATGGATATTTGATTAATGTGGGTTCATAAAAGCTTTAAAATGTTAAAAAAGAAAGTTTATGAAGTAAAGAAATTAAAACAGTGACAATGTTGTGCCTGTAACAGAACTACACTTTTAGAAGAAATGGCTCTATTTAGAAGCAGAAATGGTGGCATCCCCAGCTTCAGATATGGAACTCCAAAATGGTTCTATACATTTTTTTTTTGGTAAAAGGTTCTATTGGCCAAGTATGGAACCCAGGGTTCTAGATAGAACCCAGAGGAACCCTTTTTTAAAACTGTATAGAACCTTTTAGGGGTTCCAAATACATAGCGCTGATAGAACCTTTTCTTCTAAGAGTGTAGGCATCAGAAATGGTTACCCATTGGATGCTTCCATCAATAAAAAGAATGAAGGAGAAGAGATGGCATGCAGGGGTTATTAATAGGATAAAGAGAGAAAGAGAGAGATAAAAAAAAAACTTCTTACAGAGCAGCAGCTCCAGAGATGATCTCAATGAGCTCCTTGGTGATGACGGCCTGGCGGGTTCGGTTGAAGGTCAGGGTCAGTTTCTCAATAATATCAGCTGATGAATGGGGAAAAAAAACAAGATTGCAAATGAGAAAGACAGATAAAAGGTTACGAGAGGGAACAAATTCCTGTTATTAAAAGTGATCATGTCTTAGCAAGGTATATAGGCCATAAAAGTCCTTAGAAACTGCAAAAACAATGACATAAGATGTCTCACAAGCATTCTTGCTGGCGTTGTCCATAGCGGTCATCCTGGCGCTCTGTTCACTGGTGGTGGACTCCTTCATGCCGTAGTAAATGAGGTTGACCAGAGCAAACTCCTGATAGTTCCTCAGTACATCAGCATCAATGTCATCATAGATACCCATGTTCTCTGAACAACACACACAACAAATAATGGATTTAATTCAGGTTTCAGAGTCAATTGATTACATTTTAGAGCTGGTAGTGATGGCTAACAAGAGCATGACAGTTAAAGTCAGGGAAAACTGCCCTATATGCTGCCTTATGCTATGTTCACACCGGACGTGAATTGAGCGTCAAATTCGCGTCTACCGCGTCTAGTTTGTGACGCTTGACCACTTTGAGTTAATTTGCACGTCAAGAGCGAAACTGAAGCGGGTAAAATAAAATTTGAAGCGAAATTTGCACGCGTCTCGTAAATTTACCACATGAGCGAGCAGCGGGCTCCTGATTGGTTAACGCGGCACGAATTGACGCCAAAGTTCAGATTTTTCAACTTGGGTGGCAGACGCGAATTCGCGTCAAACGCGTGAATGCACAAATGGCACTAACTAAATCTTTCACGCATAACCTGCCAGGCGCTCAAATTCGCGTCGCAGGAATTTTTACGCACATAACGCGTCTTTGCATTGACTTAACATTGAAATCATTCACGCCTGACGCGCTGATTCGCGTCCGGTGTAAACACACACTTAAAGATATTTTTTGATAATTTGAGTAATGAAACGATATCCGAGTTTGCAACGGTGTCAGCAGAATACAGAGGCTTCTCGTCTGTCTTGTATGAAATCACAGACCTATAGAGGACACAAATCCACATCAAAACCAAGAGAAAAATATTTTGCACTGCTTCGGGTTTATTTTAAGTGCATTGTGTGACAAACCTGAATCTGTTGAATACAATGGTTCCCTGGTCAAACTCATAACCAGAGTCCAGCAGCTCTGTGGCAATGAGGGACGCATCCACAAAACTGGGAGGCTTGCGGCCCACCTCCTTGCAGTTGATCAGGATGTGTTTGCCATGAGTCCTGAGGGATTACAGAAGCAAATGAAGCGATTAAAGTGATAAAGTGCCTAAAAAAACACGTAGAATTACAGAGGCAAGACTGAGAAAGAGGGATACCTGTAGAGCAGACCTCTGAGTTTGTCACCCACATTGACAATCATGACCTCTTTGCCGGCACCAGTGAGCTTACCAATCTCACTCTTCATGGCTTTGGCCACACTGGTGTGGATGGCACCGCATAGACCACGGTCAGATGACACGCCGATGATCAAGTGCTTATTCTTTTCTTCTGGAGCCTTGATCTCAGCCTTCTCATAGAGAGCTAAACACAAATATGAAGAAAAAGAAATAACATCCAAATTTATTTCAGAATGTTTATGCACTTGACTTCTAGTGGATTATAAAGTGCATACCCATAGTGCCGGTGCCATAGACCCGGGCAGGCCTCAGGGATCTCTCAGCCCTGGCATACTTGGCTGCTGCCACCATCTTCATGGACTTGGTGATCTTCTGGATGTTCTTGATGGACTTCAACCGCAAAGTGACTGGTTACAAGACGAAACACTGGTTAGAAACTTCACAAAAGTGTCAGTTAAGTATGATGGATGTATGCAAGCAGATTAAAGAGAGCAAGAAACTGCATTTATAAAGACACTAAGGTTGACCTTTTATAAAGGAAAAGGAAAACTTTACTTACTGTCCTTCAAGGTAGCCATATTCCTGACCTGCCCACTGCAAGAGACATTTATAAAGGTTACTTTCATCAACAAACACAATACAATAGCTCTTTAAACAATGATACGTCCATAAATATGATAACAATTGAGTTACACTGAAAATCCTGCAGAAGAACACTGCTAAGTAGTATAATGCCATTACACGACAAGATAGCACGATTTAACTTACATACAAACAGTTTCAATTCAACTCGTTGGTATATACGCACGTATTTCTTTAGCTCATTAACATTAATGTAAACTTGATAAACATAGAAATGTCATGTCGCGCACCGCTGTCATAGGCTTAAGCTGACTGCGGCCTAAAGTTCAGCACGTCCTTGCTCTATTTCAACTGCATTTCATTGACCAAATGACACAATTTTGACATAGAAAGTAAAAATGCTAGTTCAATTCATTCTATTACATATTTAGAGATCATATAAAACAATAAATACTCACCATTGTGGGAGGAACAACGCCGCGCTGGTCCTGGCGAACATGTTCACTTCACTGAAGGTCGGAGAGCCGCCAGTCTGCGCAGGCGCAAATAAAGCTCAGGAACCAAACGCGTCCTCACTATAATCTCGCGATGTTACACGTACACATAGATCAGTGACGAAACACGCAGAGCTGTTGACGCCAGGAAGCGCGAGGAGCGTTGAGACACTGGAAAGTGTTATTTTTTCAATAATTCCCGTGATTTTTTTGTGTTTAAAATGGGTAAAGCAGATTTTCTGAGTCCTAAAGCGATTGGGAATAGAATCAAAGCCAAAGGCCTCCAGAAACTGCGCTGGTATTGTCAAATGTGCCAGAAACAGTGTCGAGATGAAGTAAGTTTACGTGAACGTGGTTTTCATCCTTCAAGAACACTCAATTTGAGTGTATTTATTATTATAATTGTAATGTTATGTAATGTCAGTTATGAGTGCTGATTATGAATCCTATATTTCAACCACCACACAGTGGTTGTGTCTGGAAAAACCGTAAACTCCCTAAATTACCTAGACAGCACTTTCTAGCTGTCTCAGCCTAGTGAGCTCCCTACCTAGACAGCATTATTGGATATCATCATGATATAGGCTGTCACAAACTTTCTAAACTGGGTTTCTAGGAATTCTAGCTTGTTTGTTTATAATTGGTTGGTCTAACCTGCTATATATATATATATATATATATATATATATATATATATATTTATATATATATATATATATATATATAGTAAGCTACTAAATAAACAGCATTTTTTTTGGGGGGACACCATAAGCTGTTAAAGTTAAGTGAGCTGGATAGACAGCATGTTTGGGCATTATAGGCTATGACTGTGTTGGTCATCATTGGCTGTGTCTCAACCTAATGAGCTGTCTATTTAGACAAACTAAAGCAAAAAATAAACGTTATGTCCACACTGATATGACTGCCACAGAGAAGTATTTATTGCAACGTTGCGATCATCAGGTCTGCGTCAGGCACATTTTTGGGCTACTAGTGATTATTCTAAGCATTATAGGTTGTATTTCAAAACCTAGTGTACCGTCTACCTGGGCAAGATTTCAGGCATTTTTAGTTCGATTAACATGATCTCTCTGACTGCAGAACGGGTTTAAATGTCACTGCATGTCTGAGTCTCATCAGAGACAGCTGCTGTTGGCTTCAGAGAACCCCAACCAGTTCATGAACTACTTCTCAGAGTAAGTCAAACACACTATTTTGTCCATATCCATACATCCATTCATCACTGAGATCAAATTTATTTGTAAATCTAATTTATAGGGAGTTCAAAAGTGAATTCTTAGAGCTGCTCCGAAGACGTTTTGGTAAGTTGAATTATTAGTTTATTACAAATCCTATGAATTTGAGCTTGTTCTATTAATTAACGCTGATATTGTCTGTGTTTGTTTTTGCAGGGACCAAGCGAGTTCACAATAACATTGTGTATAATGAGTACATCAGTCATCGGGAACACATTCACATGAACTCTACGCAGTGGGAGACTCTCACCGACTTCACCAAATGGCTCGGGAGAGAAGGCAAGCGTTCAATGCAATTGACAGAGTTATCTTCCTCATATATGCATTATATACATTACTGTGCAGAGGGGTGGGTCTATTAGATTTCTATTTAATTTTTTTGAAAGAAATGTTATGTTATTCCTCAAATTGATCAAAAGTGACACTAAAGACTTTTAAATTGTTACATAAAATAAATAAAATTCAATATATGCTGCTTTAAACTTTCTATTTAGCAAAGAATCCTGAAAAAAAAAATTACGGTTTCCACAAAAACATTAAGCTGCAGATTGATGATAATTATAAGCAAATCAGCATGTTTAGATTGATTTCTGAAGAATCATGCGACTAGAGTAATGACGCTGAAAATTAAGCTTAGCATCACAGAAATAATACATTTTAAAATATATTAAAATAGAAAGCACTTATTATTTATTTTTATATTATTTCTAGTGCTTTTAAATGATTAACCCCCTGAGGTCCACGGTACTTTTTTCACAAACCACGCATAAACGTCATTATCTCAGAAACTACAAAATTTTACATACATGTTGCAGACATATTATTGTAGCAGAGTTTGTGCTGAATACAATGTAATAATACTTTAGCCATTAAAATCACAAGTAACAGAAATTAATTGTATATTTTTGATTAATCGCACCTAAAATTATTAATTTCGCACTGAGTAGTTCTAGGAACTATATATATACAGCAGTATTAGATGTCTCATTCAGATTCTGTGTCCAGGTTTTTGCAAAGTGGATGAGACCCCCAAAGGCTGGTACATCCAGTGGATTCGACCGTGATCCAGAGACAATCCGCGACAGGAGGAGCTGGAGAGGAAGAAGAAACAGGACCTGGACGACGAAGAACGCAGCGCTAAGTTCATCGAAGACCAAGTTCGCCGTGGTCGCGAGGGCAAAGAGCCGGAGGTGTGTTTGTGCACTGAAAAAAAAGCGTTTTCGGAGTGTTTTCTTGCTCAGATTTTCAATGTCCGTGCGTCTACAGGAGGAACCAGTGTTCACCGAACTGAAGCGAAAGAATGAAGATGAGAAAATAGCTTTTAACTTGGACGTTGCTTTACCGGGACCCTCCAAAACAAGGTAAACAGTGTTGTGAAACATTATAGCTGTAGTTTGTGGAAGTAATCTACAAGGATGTGATGATAACCATGTTTTTTTATTACATCTATAGCAACACTTTGGGTCCTAGTGCCCTTAAAGCTACAGCCTCAGTGAAAAGGAAAGAGTCTGCACACGGCGGATACTCCAAGGACAAGAAAAAGAAATCTGCTTTGGATGAGATAATAGAGGCATGTTCTCTTCTTTAATGTTTTTTTAGATACTCATGCCATATTAAGCCGACTTTCCACTATCTCCGACATTCAATTTACAATATTTTTTCTTTACGGGCCATTTTACGTTTCAGTGCACAAATATTGGTAATTCTAATAGTTTTGTTTGGTGGTCGCAAACGGTTACGTAACCAAAGCTTCGACTAGATCAGAAAATTACGCATATAAATAGTGTCAAAGTAAAGGTACACACCGGAATGAATATCAGCGTTCGAACCGCGCGTTATTCGTCAGTGTTTTTCAACGCGTTTTTTGTGTTCACACCCAAGCGATTTCGCTGACGATGAGCCGAGTGAACATGCAAATTCATTCCCTGACATTAGATGGCGCCAATTTGCTCTGCAATACAACCCCATACACTTCTCTTTTATCAAGATGTTTGTAGTCGCTGTTGCGTTTGTCATATAGTTCTTTATGTTCTAACACAAACGAGAACAGCAGCTCTCGTGTGCTCGGCAAGACGCGTTTTGTGTTTGAGCGCCCCCAAGTTGTGTTTTACTGTAACTTCAGAAGCTTCAAACACGTGAGCAAAAGCGCCAATCTCATTGCTCGAATAGTTTTTGGCGCGGTGCGTCAAACTAAAAAACGAACCCGAGGCGTTTTTAAAAAAAAAATACGCTTTTTACGCGTGCCGATTTACGCGTCGGTGTGAACAAACACATTGGCGCCCATTGTTTAGTTACGAGTCGTTAAGCGTCGGCGATAACGCGCGTGAAATTTGTCCAGGTGTGAACAGGCCTTAATGGCTGACAAACACAATATCAAATTTTCACTACAAAATCATTGTGGACGAAATTTCATGTTAACAATATCGTGATCTATATAGAAATTTTGTTACATTTCCCTTGTGTGTCCAGATGGAGGAGCAGAAGAAGAAATCTGTAAGATCCGATCACTGGATTCAAGCAAACATTGTCGTGAAAGTCATAACGAAGAGACTAGGAGAGAAGTATTACAAGAAGAAAGCAGTCATTCAGGTAACTGAAGCGCTCATTACTGGACTGCTGTGATTCAATTTCATGTTTCCTACACTAATATTATGTGTGTGATCTCATAGGAGGTGCAGAATAAATACACAGCTATGGTGAGAATGATCGACTCTGGGGACAAACTCAAACTGGACCAGAGTCACATGGAGACAGTCATTCCAGCTCCTGGTACTGCAATACTGTTGTTAAACATGCTACTATTTTTGCTTAAAGATATTTGCCCAAATTACTTACCCGTCATGTTTTCCAAACCTAATCTCTCTTTCTGTCTCAGGTAAGCGAGTTTTGATCCTGAATGGTCAATATAAAGACACCGAGGCCATCCTGGAAAGCATAAATGAGCACAAATTCTCTGCCACACTCATCTTAGACTCAGTAAGTTCACTTAGAAAACTGTCCATGTGTTCCAAAACACTATAAAGATGCTTGCTATAATTCATTGAGACTTTACTTGGATTGCAATGATGCATTCAATTGTAACAGTAAATGCATTTATAAGACTCCGAAACTAAAATGAAACTCTTGAGAAGCACTCATCTAAAGCATGTTTGTCTTTAGGGTCGGATGAAAGGAAAGACAGTGGAGGGAATTGCATACGAGGACTTCTCCAAACTGGCCTGATGTTCATCATCTCTCCAGGGCGACTCTACTGTGTCAGAGTGCATAATAAAGACTCTTAAATTACCACTTTTACATTCTGGATCAAACCGACCAATGGTTTTTATTGCTTTTTTTTTCATTGTCAATGGAAATGGTTGCATACGATTCAATTATTTAATTCAAACTTTTAAGTGATTCAATTAAACGTTTCACTGCAAACAGTCAAGTCAGAAGTGGTATAATACATTCAAATTACGTTTAATTGGCTTAATTTATAATTAAGTACAGTTTAATTGGTTGATGTACAGCACTATTTCCCAATGTTTTGTATATATTTTCTTGTACTATTAAAAACTTTTTTTTTCTAAATTGCAACTTGAAGTTTTTTTGGTGGTTCGTATGGCTTATATAAAATAACAGATTTCTACCAATCAGCCTCTTGTTCTCTCTTAGCAACTAGCGCAAGGCACACGTGGTCTCAGAGAGCGCTCAGGAAGCTGTCCAGACGAGGGAGGATATAGCTGGTGTAACTCCCATCGACAAAGCCTTTCCCATTGTTATGGACAAACCAGCAGTAGACATCTGAACCTCGTTTCTTGTCAAGTCTGTAGTCCTTCTGCCAGCCCCTGATTGATAAACGCATATTACAGAACTTTTAAATATGATATATGCTGGGGCGTTGCCTTATTTCAGTGATAAGTTGGATAGGGTTGATCTCAAGAATGAATTATATTGTATAATGATTCTTTTTGAAGGGTTTTTTCAATTAAATTAGCTGTTTCCATCCAAAGTTGCAAAATTTAATTTATGTGCAAAATTGGAATATTGCATAAATCATTTGTAGGGCCCTAAAAAATCCGTTTTATTTTTTCCCAAATTCCATTTAATTTTTTCCCAAATCCGTTTTTTCCGTTTTAATTTTTGCAAATTCCGTTTTAATTTTTGGGAATTCATTTTTTTACCCTTTACTGTTATTTTAGTTGTAAAAAGAGTGTGCTTTTTATTCCGTGATCGCAGAAATTATAGGGCCCTACATTTGCGAATAAAGCGGCAAATAGACGAAGAGCTATTAAACACTGTCATGTTATCTATCTTGCGTAGATTTTTACTACTAACACTGTAAAAAAGTTGCTGCCCTAAATTAAGTACAATCAACTTGGATGTTTAAGTGGCCCCAACTTAAATTGCATTAAACTGACTTAAAAAAAAAGAGTTGAATCTTGTATAAGTTAAAAAATGTATTTTTATGTTGTATAACTTGCTTAACTTATTTTGATGAGTTAAAGCAATGTAAAAGCATATTTAGTTATAACGTATTGATCATATAATTTGTTTTATATGATCAATAAGTTCCGTATATATTATACTGTATATATTTATACTGTGTGTATATATGTGTATATATATATATATATATATATATATATATAATTTTAGTGTTTTTAATCACTCAATTATTTAACTAAACACATTTTCTGTATTAATTAATCACGATTAATCTTAATTTAAGTTTTACATTTTATATGGTAATAATTTTATATTAAATCCCCAAATTAATGTAGAAACTTCATAAAGACTTTTAAATATTTGTTTAATGGTATTTCTTAATTTTGTTGACCTTTGTGACCTTGATTTTCAGGTAGGTCTAACAGTAATATTCCCGTGGAAATATACAGAAATTGAATAATCAAATGTAAAATAACTAGGGCTGTCAAATGATTAATCGCATCCAAAATAAGTTTGTGTTTACATAATATATGTGTGTGCACTGTGTATAATTAATTTATATATAAATACACACACACATGCATGTATATTTAAGAAAAAATATTATTTATATATAAATTATTTATATTTACATATCATATAAATTACATATAAATCTATATACAGTATATACATGCATGTGTGTGTATTTATTTATATATATATATATATATATATATTTTATATATATATAAATAATTATACACAGTGCACCCACATATATAATGTAAACACAAACTTTTATTTTGGATGTGATTAATCGCGATTAATCGTTTGACAGCCCTAAAAATAACACTAAAATATAGATGAATCCTTATTAAAGCTACAAAAGTTATTCAGTCAAGAGCAGTGAGTGATTTTCTCTTTGTCTTGTTCTTTGTTTAACATTAATGACAAACAGCAGCAAGTTTATTAGGTTGCTGTCACTTTAAGAGATGATGAATATTCTATTTTCTCTATACATTCATTTAACTCATTGTGCACTGTGCTTATGAGGATACATGACAACAACAGACATTTTGACATTATTTTCTGTTGGTGTCTGTTCAAGTGTTAAAGAGAACTTGAGTTGGTATTGGTGTGCTGTCTGTGAAATGTCTTCCTGTGGTCGTGTTTTGGAAAGATAATAGTATGTGATGGTGTGTGACAGTACCTGGTAACAGCCAGCTTGTTGCCTTTCACTTCCATAGTGGCCTCTTTCTTCTTTGGGTCTGCTCCTTCATGCACACCGTACACCTTCACCTCTGGTTCCTGTGCAAACTGACCTGTTCCGAACACGAAAGAAACATTTGTGAGAAAAAGACCCACACGCGTGTTGGTACGTTTAAACGTTGATGACTCACCAATGAGACCATGAACCTTGGCAGAGTATTGGTTGTCGTTGGACATGTAAATGCCCAGAAAGTCGACCTGCACAGGATGTTTCTTCCACGCCCGATGCAAAAGCACCATCACTGAAATCCTCCCATCAATCATCACAGTAACATGTTGCTCCTTTACTATGGTGACCTTCATCCTGATAAGCAAGAGAAGGCATGTAACCAAATTTAGAGAGATCTGTATTAAATAAAACATCAAATATACATGTATCTGGTCTTATTTTGCATGTTACTAAAGAAAGTTAAGTGATTCGTGATTCATTGTTATAGTCACAGATTGAAGTAATCCATTGTTACTGTCACTGATTCAAGTGATTCATTGTTACAGTCACTGATTCAAGTGATTCATTGTTACAGTCACTGATTCAAGTGATTCTTTGTTAGTCACTGATTCAAGTGATTCAAGTGATCCATTGTTACAGTCACTGATTCAAGTGATTTAAGTGATTCATTGTTACAATCACTGATTCAAGTGATTCATTGTTACAGTCACTGATTCAAGTGATACAAGTGATTCATTGTTACTATCAATGATTCAAGTGATCCATTGTTACAGTCACTGATTCAAGTGATTCATTGTTACAGTCACTGATTCAAGTGATTCATTGTTACAGTCACTAATTCAAGTGATTCAAGTGATCCATTGTTACAGTCACTGATTCAAGTGATTTAAGTGATCCATTGTTACAGTCACTGATTCAAGTGATTCAAGTGATTCATTGTTACAATCACTGATTCAAGTGATTCATTGTTACAGTCACTGATTCAAGTGATACAAGTGATTCATTGTTACTATCACTGATTCAAGTGATTCATTTTTACAGTCACTGATTCAAGTGATCCATTGTTAAAGTCACTGATTCAAATGATTTACTGTTAGTCACTGATTCAAGTGATCTATTGTTACAGTCACTGATTCAAGTGATTCATTGTTACAGTCACTGATTCACGTGATACATTGATACAGTCACTGATTCAAGTGATTCAAGTGATTCATTGTTACAGTCGTTGATTCAAGTGATTCATTGTTACAGGCACTGATTCAAGTGATTCATTGTTACAATCACTGATTCAAGTGATTCATTGTTACAGTCACTGATTCAAGTGATACAAGTGATTCATTGGTACAATCACTGATTCAAGTGATTCATTTTTACAGTCACTGATTCAAGTGATCCATTGTTACAGTCACTGATTCAAGTGATTCATTGTTACAGTCACTGATTTAAGTGATCCATTGTAAAAGTCACTGATTCAAGTGATTCATTGTTACAGTCACTGATTCAAGTGATTCATTGTTACAGTCACTGGTTCAAGTGATTCATTGTTACAGTAACTGATTCAAGTGATTCATTGTCACAGTTACTGATTTAAGTGATTCATTGTCACAGTCACTGATTCAAGTGACTCATTGTTACAGTCACTGATTCAAGTGATTCATTGTTACAGTCACTGATTCAAGTGCTTCATTGTTACAGTCACTGCTTCAAGTGATTCATTGAAGGTTTGTATTGTTATACCTGTTAAGCATTAGCTCAGCTGTGACTCCCCAAGAGAAGGAGTGATTGTTCCTGTCTTCCATCAGGTCGATTCTGTTGGTTCCTATTATAACCTGCACACCGTCTGTTTTAGAGTATATGGAGATGGTGCCGAAATATGTGTTTAATTTGTTGTTCTTCATCTTCTTAGACCCAACCAACTGACCGTTGATTGTTACTCCTAAAAAGAAAAGTAAAAAAGCACATATGAAACAAATAAAAGGCCTATTTTTTTATGTGATGGAAGATGCCTGAAGTTACCTGTCTCAGGGTCTGAAACCAGGTTAAGGATGTGTCCAGGTTTGGAGTCTATGTTGAAGCAGATGTCCATGTTGCTTCTGGGTAAGTTAATGATGAAGTGTGGGTCACCTTCCACTGCAGTAAAATCAAAAGGTAAGATCACAACAAAAAACTTAAAGCAAGACACCCTAGGTGAATAGGGTAAAAATGTTTCCCCAGTTGATTCATTACATTAAAAATTTCATAAAACAAATTTAATTTCTATTTAAATTAACAAGTGATTGAAGTGACGGATTTAACAAGTTTTCTGAAAAGTTGTTTAAATATGCAAATGTGGTATTATATAATTAACTATGTACTTATTTGCATACATTTCAAGAACAGAAATATGAACACTAAATAAAATAAGATTTATAGTTTGTGTTTGCTTTGACATTGTGTTGAAAAAGGTTTTTACAGAGGGAGTTATGAATTTTCATTTGTATTATATTTGTATTGAATCTATTTTATTATGTCAACAGCCAATTTTCACCATGTTTTTAGGAACAAAATGTTGTATAAAATCAGGAAGGCGATCGATTTCTGGATCTGCAATAAAATAAACACTTATTTAATTAAGTGTATATCCAATGTTTTCTTTCCACCAGTCTGAAACAATAGTTACAAAAAGAAAACTGATAAACATTGATAAATTGTTTTAAGAAAATTTGCTGCCCTAAATTTAAGTACAATCAACTTGGATGTTTAAGTCATCTCAACTTAAATTGCATTAAACTGACTTGAAAAAATGAGTTGAATCTTGTATAACTTAAAAAAGTTGAAATTTGCTTAACTTATTTTGATGAGTTAAAGCAATGTAAAACCATATTTAGTTATAACTTATTGATTATATCATTTTTTACAGTGTGCTGACTTGTTTGTTCGCATTTGAATCAAAATGCATGTGAGCCGTAATAAGACAAGAATTACTAACAGTCTCGTAAAAAGCAACCGTCAGGCCTTCTAAAGACACACAGGGAAACAAATTAGAGATTGTAAAAGCATAGAAACAGTTATTTCTGCGGCTGACCATATTGCATTTACATGTGTACGACTTTCCCTTTCATAAAATAAATAGTTTATGGTATTTCCGTCATTATTTAACACTGAAACAAGCATGCCTTAACCCATTTTGCATGTATGCATTGTCAGTAGACCACCCGCTGGACTCTCCACTCCCAATGAGATGATCCTCACTCTCATCTCCACCCCCTGATCCCTAAACCCACCCTGAAACCTACCCAGCCCCACCCCCTGATCTCTAAACCCACCCTAAACCTACCCAGCCCCACCCCCTGATCTCTAAACCCACCCCTAAATCTATCCAGCTCCACCCCTGATCCCTAAACCCACCCCTAAACCCACCCCTAAACCTACCCAACTCCACCCCTGATCCCTAAACCCACCCCTAAACCTACCCAGCCCCACCCCCTGATCTCTAAACCCACCCCTAAACCTACCCAGCTCCACCCCCTGATCTCTAAACCCCCCCTAAACCTACCCAGCCCCACCCCCTGATCTCTAAACCCACCCCTAAACCTACCCAGCCCCACCCCCTGATCTCTAAACCCACCCTAAACCTACCCAGCTCCACCCCCTGATCCCTAAACCCACCCTAAACCTACCCAAGCTCCACCCCTGATCCCTAAACCCACCCCTAAACCTACCCAGCTCCACCCCCTGATCCCTAAACCCACCCCTAAACCTACCCAGCTCCACCCCTGATCCCTAAACCCACCCCTAAACCTACCCAAGCCCCACCCCCTGATCTCTAAACCCACCCCTAAACCTACCCAACTCCACCCCCTGATCCCTAAACCCACCCCTAAACCTACCCAGCTCCACCCCTTGATCCCTAAACCCACCCTAAACCTACCCAGCTCCACACCCCTGATCCCTAAACCCACCCCTAAACCTACCCAGCTCCACCCCTGATCCCTAAACCCACCCTAAACCTACCCAGCTCCACCCCCTGATCTCTAAACCCACCCCTAAACCTACCCAACTCCACCCCCTGATCCCTAAACCCACCCTAAACCTACCCAGCTCCACCCCTGATCCCTAAACCCACCCTAAACCTACCCAGCTCCACCCCCTGATCCCTAAACCTACCCAGCTCCACCCCCTGATCCCTAAACCCACCCCTTAACCTACCTAAGCCCCACCCCCTGACTCTCTAAACCTACCCTGAAACCTACCCAGCTCCACCCCTGACTCTCTAAACCCACCCTAAACCTACCCAACTCCACCCCCTGATCCCTAAACCCACCCTAAACCTACCCAGCTCCACCCCTGATCCATAAACCCACCCTGAAACCTACCCAGCTCCACCCCTGATCCCTAAACCCACCCTAAACCTACCCAGCTCCACCCCTGATCCCTAAACCCACCCCTAAACCTACCCAGCTCCACCCCTGATCTCTAAACCCACCCTAAACCTACCCAGCTCCACCCCCTGATCCCTAAACCCACCCCTAAACCTACCCAGCTCCACCCCTGATCCCTAAACCCACCCCTAAACCTACCCAGCTCCACCCCTGATCCCTAAACCCACCCCTAAACCTACCCAGCTCCACCCCCTGATCCCTAAACCCACCCTAAACCTACCCAGCTCCACCCCTGATCCCTAAACCTACCCAGCTCCACCCCCTGATCCCTAAACCCACCCCTTAACCTACCTAAGCCCCACCCCCTGATCTCTAAACCCACCCCTAAACCTACCCAGCTTCACCCCCTGATCCCTTAACCCACCCCTAAACCTACCCAGCTCCAACTCCACCCCTCAGATCTGGATCCGACTCCACCCCCTGGATCTTGTGTATTGCAATGAGGTGCTACTGCTCCCAACTGCACTTTTATGGGATCGCCACAAGTATGAAAACATAAATATAATTTAAATGTGCTGCATTACCAACAGTGATGTGCCCAGGAAGTATACTTTGTTGTGTTCCCATTGCTTCTTCTGGGGATTTTGGAGCATTAGTAGGACGAGCCCACGGAGGAGTCTCATAGACTAACCGCTGCACTGGAATTGATCCCGATAAAGGAGCAGTGGCTGAGAAAAGGAGGGGGAGAAATAACGCTATTTTTTTCCATACTCTATTAAGGCTCAATCCCAATTCAGCCCTTGCCCCTACCCCTTCGTTTTGCGTGTTCACGTCTAGGGGTAGGGCGTCCCGATTCTTGTTGAAATCGAGGGGTAGGGCGAAGGGGTAGGGCTACACAGCCCTCGAAATGGAGATTTTTCAGAGGCACACTCCAAACGGAGGGCTACGAGAAAGTTCACGTATTGCAACGCAAAACACCGGCGAGATGGCTTCGCTAACGGTTAAACATTTAAATTTAGCGCCAGATGACACCACCATGCACTTTATTTACTCTTATAATAACACAATAGTCATTTAAATTAAGAAATGGTATAATAAATGATCTTTCCGAATCAGAGAAGACATACATTTCGAGGAAGGAATGATATAATCATCATGTTTCCTCAAAGTTAAGATTGTCAGTCGTTGTCATGGAAAAATCCTGTAAGAACTCTGTAACGGCAGAGCCACTGCCGACGACTTGACTGACGTACCGGGTTCATGAAGGGTTGTCCCATTTCGTAGGGGAATATTTCACACCCTTGGCCCTTGTAACTCTGTTTTAAGGGCCAAGGGATACACTTCGAAAAAAGGGGTAGGGCCAAGGGGTGAATTGGGATTGAGCCTTAATAATGCCTTTTGCAATATGGATATATTTCAAGACAACCCGTTTGGATTTGTTACCTGAGCAGCAGCCGTGTTTGGAGTCTTTAGGCGAGTCCGCGATCAGTCGTTCTGTCCTCCCTCGTCTTCACCCTCCACCAGCATGGCAGTGAAAGGGGTCACAAACTGATGCTCTAAAGCCAGGGCCACGATCCGCTGAGTGATCTTACGCTTCCTGACTCGCAGTCGGAGCTAGAGAGCTACATGAAAGCAATTCCACAAAGGCAACGATGAGCACGATGGACTCTTTTTAAAGACTGACCTCAGACAGCAATATAGTGTCAGCCCACATCCGGCCCACGTCTGGGCCGAACACTATATTGCTGTCTGTAATGTTATACACATTAAAGGAGGAGTTCACTTTTAAAAAAACTTTTAAAGCCCTTTGAACAGTTTGCACTGAAACCGTCTTTTGGACCTTGAACTGTTTGGTTCCCATTGAAGTCCATTATATGGAGAAAAATCCTGGAATGTTTTCATCAAAAACCTTAATTTCTTTTCGACTGAAGAAAGAATGACATGAGCATCTTGGATGACATAGGGGTGAGTAAATTATCAGCAAAAGTTTTTTTTTAAAGTGAACTACTTCTTTAATAAAAAACTAAAATACCCAATACTATACTTGATGTTTTCTTGCCTTGGTATTAAATGACAGAAAACTGGTTCAAATCAATCTCTCAACTTTTAAAATTTTTTGTAAAGTCATAGAAATGCTATAGTGAATTTTGTTCACCACTATAAAGTTATACCAGATGGTGCTAATTTTCTTCAAACAATAATTTTTTTCTGAAGGCCTAGACTCTATATTAAAATAAAATACTGCATTAATATTAATAATGATAAATTAATATAAAATATATAAATTAATAATATTAATATATATATATATATATATATATATATACATATACATACATACATACACATACATACATACATACATACATACATACAAACATACACACACATATATATATATATATATATATATATATATATATATATATATATATATATATATATATATATATATATATATATATATATTTTTTTTTTTTTTTTTTTTTTTTTTTTTCATGGTAAAAATAGACCATAGATATTACATAAATATTAATAAATTCAATCAAATTGTCTCAAAATACTAAAATAAAAAGAATAAATATTATAGAACAAAAATAAATTGCATTGGTGTTTACTGGGATGGAGGAAGTTTAATTTTTAGGTGTCTGGTCACTTCTGACCGGGAAGGCTCAGGATGTGATTGTGACTCCTAAATGAAGACTATCAGAGGGCTAAATGCATATAGATACATATATATGGCCTCAAATCTAACAAAGCTGTTTCTCTCACCGTTCAGCCAATAGCTGATTAACAGTAATGTAGGCCCACATTTGCCGTAGCAAAGCCGGGGAAGGAATGTTGATGTGTGCTGAGCTCAGAGTCCAGCTCTAGAATATCCGCCTCTGTTTGAATGTTCAGGTCCATGTTGGCCTAGAGAAGAATAACATTTTTGCTAAAGATGGCATAAAAACCAAATTTTTATATCTGAACTGAGACAAATGTGACGTGGGGCTCACAGCAGAGGCGGTGGTGAAGCTTTGCAGAGTGGTCAGGTCCGTCGGTTCCAGTTTTCCAGCCACTATCAGCTCAGAACCACTGAAGAACTTGTCAAAACGATTCTGAGTGACGTTATTCACAGTGTTCTCAGGGAAATGAATGGTGATGGTCCTCAGGAGAGGAGAGGACACCTGACTGTAGAACGTCTGGAAGAACAAATTGAGTGAACAAAAAATAATTTTTCAAAGCTCAAAAGACTTCACATCAGCTTCGACACAGATGCTTCTTATGAGAGTTCAGAGAAATAACAATAGACTCAAATGAGAGCATATAAAATAAAATAAAAACTAGACTATGGGAAAACGTTACAAACTGTTAAAATATTGTGAGAATATAGAGCTACAAAATGAGTTTGGATATCTCAGAAAATTTGGATATGAAGAATTTGATTTCTTACTCTAAAATCCCTTTTTATTGCAGACATTATTATATATTGGGGTTTTAAACTTGGGTTTATGGAAATTGGAGTGAATTTTGCAAAATAAAATGTATGTATTTGTTGATTGAAAATATATTTTGACACATTAAATTCCTTTGATATTATTAATGTCTCATTCTGTCTTTGAAATTCATGCGATTAATCATTTTCAATCAATATTATTATTTCATTATACTGACTGACCTAGTTTGTAATTGTAAGAAAATTGCAAATTGCATATATTTTTGTTTTGTAATATTTAGGTTTGTCAAACAATTAATCGCGATTAATCGCATCCAAAATAAAAGTTTGTGTTTACATAATATATGTGGGTTCACTGTGTATAATTATTTCATATATATAAATAAACACACATGCATGTATATTTAAGAAATATTTTCATGTATATACTGAATATAGATTTATATAATTTATATGATATGTAAATATAAATATTTTATATATATAAATAATATTTTTTTGTTAAATATACATGCATGTGTGTGTATTTATATATATACAAAATAATTATACACAGTGCACCCACATATATTATGCAAACACAAACTTTTATTTTGGATGCGATTAATCGCGATTAATCCTTTGACAGCCCTAGTAATATTACAAAATGTATAAAAACATGTTATTGTAATATAATGATTTTTTTTAACAATATAAATGTGTCTTAACACATGAAATATAAATAATATAAGTGAAAATGTAGTACAAGGTGGCACAACTTAGATGAATTTGATGTTTAAGGTATAGTTACGTCGCTTTAAACCAATGAGATGTCGCTGTGGGCGGGGTTAGCAAGTGGGAAACGTCAGATATAGAAACCAAGCGATCAATTAAAATCCTGTTGCTGTTAGAAAAAAGCATTAAAATGGATTAGATGGGCTCCGTCCCAAATGGCACACTTCATATGCACTTGCAGTCTAGTGGACTTACAATGTAGGGTGTTCCATGTGTTTTTAAGGTTTCAGAAGGGTGAATATCACCCCTTATTGGCTGATATGCGCCCTTGATGCACATTTTTTCAGATAATTCCCATTTTTTTCTACCCGACAGTCACAGCAGCAAAAGTGTGGACTCAGAGGAAGATACCAATGGGTTAGGGTGCCATTTGGGACAGGGCCATGGGATTTATCCATGTCAAACTGTACCTTTAACTGCTCTGCAGCATCATGATTGGCAAAAATCCTCTGGGCGACTCCCCTGTTTTCCAATGCAATTCGCTCTAGGAAGTCGAAGTCAACGTCAAACCCAATACCAAGAGAGAACAGAGAAAACTCCTCCCTCATCACGCGTTTCACGTTTTTCTGAATAGTGCTCAGCTTTATTTCTCCTAAACAAGACATGAAGAGAGAAACAGTAGATCAATAAATGAATACAGGAAAGTTGATAAATAAAGGTGGACAAATGCTGTAAATATTTGGTCTTACCCACTGTTGGATCTCCATCTGATACCAGGATGATCATTGACACAGAACGAGGGTCGATCAGTCCCTGATTGGACGCTCTCACCAGCATCTGCACTGCTCTCAGTAAAGCTTCATTGATGTTGGTGCCTGAGGACAAATTTTACACAGGTCAGTCACTGAATGTTTAAAAAATTCGAATGATTAAGTAGTCAAATTATTTTATATTACAACGTTCTTCAAAGCAGTGAAACAAAGCAGAAACTATATTGGAAAGTCTCCCTTGCCTCCACTGGGCTTGATGCTTTGGATGTACTTCTTCGCTTTGTCCACCTGGATGGAGGAAGCTTGGACCAGATCTTCACTCCAGCAACGGACATTGTGATTGAAATCTATGACGCTGAAGTAGTCATCCATTGACAGATCGTTCAGAATGGCCTTCATCGCCTCCACTGTCTACAAAAAATGGCTGTTATAACTCTCTCTCTCTTTAAGGGTTAAAGTAACATAAAACAGCATTAACTGGGCATAGTACATTATCATGATAATCAAAAGAACTTTTCATAAGAAGTTGGTATTATGCTAAGCTAATAGGCTAAGCTGTTAGATTGCTAACTGAAAACACAAAGTAATGTTAAAGGGATAGTTCACTTTAAAATTAATTTTTGATATGTTTTAGCTTACCTCAAGGGCATCCAAGATGTAGGTGTCTTTGTTTCCGCAGTATTTTTAATTTTGATATTTTTAGGTCAAACCGTTCGTGTCTGTCAGTACACATTGATGGCCTAAGATATAAACGAGCGGTTTGTGTGAAAAAACGAACAGTATTTATATCGTTTTTACCTCTTTAATCACAGCTACATCCAAGTGATCTGAGGCCGCGGGCGCTTCATAAAAACAATATAAATACTGTTCGTTTTCTCACACAAACCGCTCGTTTCGTATCTTAGGCCATCAATGTGTACTTACATTTACGAGTCATTAAATCATGTTTAATTTGGACTTCTCTGTGCATGCTTTTTGAGGTGGTGACCATAGACCTCCATTATATGACTGATAGAAAACAACGGTTTGACCTAAAAATATCAAAATTGAACAAGACACCTACATCTTGGATGCACTTGAGGTTAGCTAAATATATCAAAAACTAATTTTAAAGTGAACTATCCTTTTAAAGTCACCATGAGATTAAAATTTTACCTCTTTTTTTGGAATACCAAACAAAATGGAGTTTTCACAAAGCAAATCTAGTTTATATAGCTAGTTTCATGATCACTTTAAAGGTTGAAATTGTTGTTCACCCAAAAATTTGGTCATAATTTAGTCACCCTCAAGTTGTTCCAAACCTCTGAGTTTCTTGAAATTCTTTATATAAGATATTTTGAAGAATAGTTGACTTCTATAGCATTTTCTCCACTATGGAAGTCAATGGGGACCATCAACTGTTTGGTTACCAACATTCTTCAAAATATATTATGTGTTCAGCAGCAGAAATAAACTCATACAGGTTTGGAACAACGTAAGGAGGAGTAAAATGATGACAGATTTTTCATTTTTGGGTGAACTACCCCATTAAAAAGTGTACTACAATTTACTTGCTGGCCACATGGTGGCAACATGGGAGTTTCAAAATAATTAAGAATGCAGTTCTCCACTGAGTCCACAAGAAGGCACAACCATACCAGGAATTTTTCAGTAATGGCTCATTCATCACATACTGTATTCAACAAAAACCACATGCTGATGAGAGATTAGATTGTCTCCTGATATCTACAGGTTACTCAGGTAAACAAATCCATACCTGTTTCATCTTCAGCCCCCACATGCTTCCACTCACATCAATGACAAAAACTATGTTTTTGGAGAGAGGTGAGAGGTCAGACGGAGCAAAGAATTGAACGAAATGGCCGTCAGACACCTGAGAAATAGAAACAGAGGTCACCAGACAAGCAGCTGATGAACTGACACCTGACTGTGCTTGTGTGTTAAATATCCACTGTAAAAAAATATTGTTGGTTTGAAAAAATGAAGTAACCTGGTTGCCTTAAAAATTTTAAGTTGATTGGAACAGGAAAAAGTGAGATTGAATTAATCATCAGAAACTCAAAATAATAAGTTATCTCAACTAAATAAATTATTTAAGTTGATTTGACAAAAGAAAAATATGTTGTGATAACAAATCTTGAAAATATTTTTTTACAAGTGAATTTAGATCCACACCTGGAGTTCTCCAGCATTGCTCTCTCTCCCACATCATATTTGACAGTGAACACGCCATCCACCGCACTTCCTGTGCAGTTTTCACACTTTCGCTGGCTGCTGTAGAGTCGGTTTGAACACGACGTGGGCTTTTTCTTTCGTTTGGGTGATTTTAATCAAATCTGAAAATTGCTCTCCCAGTGTGTTAGGGGCCGTGACAAACTTGATACCCTTTGGCTCAAATATATACACGTCAACCTGAGGACATATAAACATTTGCAAAAACACATCACATCACACTGGTCGGTTCATGACACAATATATCTGTGTGCGTGTGTGTGTAAGTGACCTGCAGCAGTGGAACGAGGCGTCCAGGTTGAATGTGTAAAGTGTGCTGGTAGGAGCCCAGTTTCCTCTGCATCATTTCCTGATAGTGTAGCTCAAACTCCACTTTGCTGCTCGGAGGAACATGCACCTCTGTCCTAAAGGTCTCCATTGCTTGAGAGTTCGTCCTGAGAGACACATGATGTGGTGATGTTACACTCATAGTTACCGCAGGCAGAAAACAAAAGAATAGGACGAAGAACTGAACGCAATCAAATAGCGTCACTGTCACTTAATGGTGGATCTGGTGAAATATTGATTTTGAAGATGTTGAAAATTATAATTTTATGAATATGGAATATGAGCCAGATGCTGAATGTACTGGGAAATTAGCTCTGATGAGGACAGTCATGATGGTGTAAAACATTCTGCTCAAACTAAATTCTTAAAGGAGTTCACTTTTGAAAAAACTTTTGCTGATAATTTACTCACCCCATGTCATCCAAGATGTCCATGTCTTTCTTTCTTCATTCGAAAAGAAATTAAGGTTTTTGATGAAAACATTCCAGCATTTTTCTCCACATAATGGACTTTACTGTTGACCAAACGGTTCAAGGTCCAAAAGACAGTTTCAGTGCAAACTGTTCAAAGGGCTTTAAACGATTCTAGACGATGAATAAGGGTCTTATCAAGCGAAACGATCACTCATTTAAAAAAAAAGTTTACGTTTTATAAGCTCAAATGCTCGCCTTGCTCTGTTCTGTGAAGCACGTTCGTGATTCTCCTGGTTCGAACTTGTTCATCAAAATGAATGAATCTTTTCCTGAGTCAATTCGTCGCTTCGTTCGTTGAATGAACTCAGAAATGGAAAAAGAATCGTTCATTTTGATGAACGAGTTCGAACAGGAGAGTCCTACGTGCTATTCTCACGACTAATTCGTATCGAAATCGACGAATGATTAAAAAGTGTCTAATTTGTACGACCTTACTCATATGTATTTGTCTAAACCCACGTGATGGTTAGGTTTAGGGGCGGGGTAAGGGGTAGGTCATTCGTATCGAATTCATACGAATTGGCCAATTCGTAAAATATGTACGATTTAGCAAAATTCGTACGAGTGAGGTCATATGAATTGTTACGAATTAGCCACTTTTTAATCATTCGTCGAATTTGTACGATTTGGTCGCTGAGATGGGGTTGGAGTCACAAACGCGCAGGGTTGTGGACTCGAGTCGCATGACTCGGACTTGACTTGGAATCTTTAGTCCCAAATTCGATGACTTGCGACTCGACTTGACATATTCAAAGATGACTTGCGATCTCGACTTAGACTTTGACAACAATGACTGACGACTTGACTTCGGACTTGAGCCCTGTGATTTGGAAAGACTTGACCTACGTTATAAAACCACAGATCAGAATTGTAATAATCACTGACTGTAGTATAGCACTGTATCGACGCATGATCTCAGCGCTAATTAGAGCGTATCAGTTGTCATTTATTATCACAGTTTTCAACCAAATAATGTATTCTATTTTATTTTTCAGACATTTAAATACACAAGTACTAGCGAAAATTGATGGATTTACATTACGTTTTGTAAATGACAGCGCGTAGCCCCAAAAGTGTCACATGATGCTTGATACGTCGCCATGGAAATAGGAATGTCCTAGTACAATTACTGTCACGTTAACAAAATAATAAATTAATTTTCCCAATGAACAGTTACTTTTATTTTTTATATATTCAACCAATCAGACAACCAACCAATCAACATCCACTAAGTTTGAATAAATATGATATTATATATTATATTATATCATATTTTAAAAGCCTTCCTGATATAAATTAGTATACATTTCATTTACTATAGTTATTAACACTGAGACAATTTGTAATTTGTGCAAAAAGCACTAATGACTTGAAGCTTAAACTCGAGGACTTGCATCTTCACTTGGACTTGTCCGTCTTGACTCGGGACTTGAATGCAAAGACTCGAGACTTACTTGTGACTTGCAAAACAATGACTTGGTCTTACCTCTGCAAACGTGCATAACAGAACAGAGCAAGGCGAGCATTTAAGCTTATAAAACTTAAACTTTGTTATTTATTTATTAAATAAGCGATCTTTTCGCTTATAAGTCCCTTATTCATCGTCTGGAATCGTTTAAAGCCCTTTGAACAGTTTGCAGTTTGCACTGAAACTCTCATTTGGACCTTGAACCGTTTGGTTCCCATTGAAGTCCATTATCTGGAGAAAAATCCTGGAATGTTTTCATCAAAAACCTTAATTTCTTTTCGACTGAAGAAAGAATAACATGGACATCTTGGATGACATGGGGGTGAGTAAATTATCAGCAAAGTTTTTTCAAAAGTGAACTAATCCTTTAATGTACAATAAATACTGAATTGCACATTATAGCCAATACAGTAAAACTTCCAGTATCGATGGAAAAGCCGTACCTGACGATGCCGGCTGCTTTCCCACTAGCTCTTGCTTGAGCGTAAAGGTTTCGTGCCACTGTCTTCTCCTTCACTGAGCCGACGAATGTAATTCCGTTGACATTCCTGAAAAGCAGCCGCCTGTCATTCAGGCATTTCATGTGTTTGCATGCATATGTGTGTGAGTGTTAATGCTCTCACATGGTGAAGTTGTTAATGAAGGCTCGTTTGGGAATCTGCACGTTGAAGCCGATGCTCTGGGCATTGGGGCCTGAGTTGAGCACAGAGCTCTTGACTGTGGTGTGAGCGAAACCGTGACGTGATTCTGCTCTCCACCTTATAGCTCTTAACTGTGATGTCCTTGCCCTGAATTGCCTGCATACAAACACAAACAGAACGCAAAACATAAATCAAACTGTAAACATTAATTAAATAAAAACTGTCAAGCGACCATTTGAGCACCTACACTGTTCAAAAGTTGCTGCATTCAATTTTTAAGTACAATTAACTTGGATGTTTAAGTCATTTCAACTTAAATTTCATTAAACTGACTTTTTTTTAAATGAGCTGAATCTTTACACTTGACTCATGTGATTCCATGTTATTTTATTTTATTATTATTATTATGTAAAGTGGTTTGTATTTAATTTTTTTTACTTTATTCAGTTATTTATTTTTGTTATTTTTTTATTGTTACTTAAAAATGTATCATCACTATGTTAAGATGTCAATTGTTATATTGACTACAATGTTGTTTACAATGTAACAGTGGCTGCTCAAAACTCAATAAAATACTAATTATAAAAAAATGAGCTGAATCTTGTATGACTTATAAAAATAGAAGAAAATTTTCAACTTTTTTTGGTGAGCAATGTAAAAGCATATGTTATCATTACTTATTGATCATATAATGTTTTTTTAAAGTGTAACAACACCTGTAACAAAAATCTTTTGTTTGTCATTACTTTTTCAATTTTGAAATGCTATTTTTGTGACATTAGGCTTGTGTAAAGTAGTGAATTGCCTATCTAAACTTGCAACATGTAAACTTGTTGCATTACATATTCATTTTAAAGGCCCGTTCACATCAAGGATGGTAAATATAATTTAAAATCGTTCTAAATATGTCAAAAAAAAGTAGAGTCCAAACCACTTTAACAACACCATCACAGAGAAATAATATTTTGTCACTTTCAAAATGAATATTGGGATTCATCCTAATTTAGCCCTCAAACCGTATTCACTTTAGCCCTTAATCCTGTAATTGTGGACAAATGTGGGCACAGAGGACTCTGTGATCCTAATTTTTATTTATTATAAATGTTATATAACTGTCTTCAATAAAGTTTTGTCTATCCATTTATGGTACTTTTTTTAATTTGGGGTATTTTTGAATTTATTTACTTCAAAAAGTACCATATTTTCTATGTAAATTATTTCTATGTAAATTTACAATGTAGTTTTATTTATTTATTTTTTAACTACATTAAAATATCAAAGTTGTTAGAGCTAAAACCTACAGATGAAGTGACTGCTGTCACCTGATGTCTTATTTTGGCTCTAAATTACAGTTTTCCCCATTCATTTCTATGGGTGCCCATTTTTGACCCAAATACAAGATTAAGGAGTTTTTTTTTCACCCACTTAACATTGTAGAATTGAGTCAAAAAAAAAATTGTGTGTTCAGGAGGCAAACTTAGGAAAAGTAGTCAAGTCTTGTACCGCTCTGATCAAGGGAAGTATTTTTTTTAAATAAATCAAAACTATTTTGCCCACATTTGTCCAGAATACGGTTTTACGGTTAAAGAGATCGAGCATTAAAAGCAGCAGACAACAGAACGATGGATGGATGGATTACTATGGATAGAAGGGATTACTCTTCATTTTTCTGTTATTTAATTTCAGTTACTTCTATAGAACAATCCTAAATAAAACATTAGTAGATTTTACATCAAAATATCATGTTTTTAATATATGTTTTAATGTAACCTTCTCCATTTAAAAACTTTGGTCAGCTCAAGAATAATTTATGCAATTTTATATTGTTTATTTGATATGGGATTCAGGAAGTAATTAACTACTTTTTAGAGAGTTTAATTAGCCTAGTACTAGAGGGCTAGTGTAATTAGTAGCTAGTAATTCATTACTTTTTAGAGTAACCTGAAATGATGGAAATAATATATGTAGAAACTTATAAACTCTAACTAATCTGGAGAAAAAAAAATGTCTTTAGAAGTAGAACAGAAGCAGAGGGGAAGTCAATAACCGTAGTGTCTTTGAACAAATCGATTAGTAGATTAGATTAAAGTGGAACAACAAGAGCATGATTACCTCAAAATCCTCTTCTTCACTGGTCAAAGCGTTTCTCTACACACACACACACACACACACACACACACACACACACACGAGAGAAAATGGGAGCATGTTGTCGAAATGTTTAAAATTTTCTTTTACAGTATTCAAATGATAAAATATTCAAATAGAAATAATGTTAATTGTCAGGCTCATGGGGTCATTTATTGACACAGTATGAGAAGGGTTTATATATATATATATATATATATAAAATCTAACTTAATTTGTTTTATATACATCAAAAAAACAGTTGCGTGACATCTGACACAAGCACATGGACTGGTGGACTTACACCTGACTCTTTGATCAATGGTAATCAATGAAGGCCTCAATGACACTGTCATCACATTAAAACATCTCAAAAATTGCTTGAACATATTGAAAACAAGTGCATAAATTATCATAATAAAGATATTCTGCAGTATATTAAAGTGCATTTTTGTTCAGAATCCTCCTTTGAACATTTTCAATTTCATATTGAGTCTGAATATGAAAACTTACCCTGTATCTCCCAGACTGATCCTGAGGACCTGACTAACAAAATAACACACAATACAGCTTTCAGTTTAGAAACACATTCAATTTACTGTCATAAACACGCATTCAAATCAATTTGCATCTTACCGTTTCACTTTCCCACTCCCCATCGATGATAAACTCGAAAGCCCAGCTCTGAGAAAAGAGCAGGACACACAGAAGAACTGGAGTCTTCATGGATCCAGAGAAAAGTCCTCTTAACACAAGAAAATGTCCAGCACAAGCCACACACATATAAACACACACTGACTGAGGCTCAATGATCAGCCTCTGCAGTGTCTGAGACCTCTGAGCCTCGTCAATATTTGTTGTGTCCCAAATATCCCAAAAACCCGAAGGCAGGAACCTTTGAAACCTGACCAGCAAATGCACAAACACAATCCCTGGAATGGAATGGCACATTTCACACCCCTTTTGATCATATGTTGTGAGAGAAATATTGTTATTTTGGACAATAACAGTTTATTAGTTTCTTAATTATATATATATATATATATATATATATATATATATATATATATATATATATATATATATATATATATATATATTCTGAAAAATGTATAATAAAAATGTATAAAAATGTATCTATTTTTTATCTTTATCGATTTGTGTGTATATATATATATATATACACTCACCGGCCACTTTATTAGGTACACCTGTCCAACTGCTCGTGAACACTTAATTTCTAAGCAGCCAATCACATGGCGGCTTTTAGGCATGTAGACATGGTCAAGACAATCTCCAGCAGTTCAAACCGAGCATCAGTATGGGGAAAGAAAGGTGATTTGAGTGACTTTGAACGTGGCATGATTGTTGGTGCCAGAAGGGCTGGTCTGAGTATTTCAGAAACTGCTAATCTACTGGGATTTTCACGCACAACCATCTCTAGGGTTCACAGAGAATGGTCTGAAAAAGAAAAAACATCCAGTGAGCGGCAGTTCTGTGGGCGGAAATGCCTTGTTGATGCCAGAGGTCAGAGGAGAATGGCCAGACTGGTTCGAGCTGATAGAAGGGCAACAGTGACTCAAATAACCACCCGTTACAACCAAGGTGGGCAGAAGAGCATCTCTGAACGCACAGTACGTCGAACTTTGAGGCAGATGGGCTACAGCAGCAGAAGACCACACCGGGTGCCACTCCTTTCAGCTAAGAACAGGAAACTGAGGCTACAATTTGCACAAGCTCATCGAAATTGGACAACAGAAGATTGGAAAAACATTGCCTGGTCTGATGAGTCTCGATTTCTGCTGCGACATTCGGATGGTAGGGTCAGAATTTGGCGTCTACAACATGAAAGCATGGATCCATCCTGCCTTGATCAACGGTTCAGGCTGGTGGTGGTGGTGTCATGGTGTGGGGAATATTTTTCTTGGCACTCTTTGGGCCCCTTGGTACTCAATCAGCATCGTTGTACGCCACAGCCTACCTGAGTATTGTTGCTGACCATGTCCATCCCTTTATGACCACAATGTACCCAACTTCTGATGGCTACTTTCAGCAGGATAATGCGCCATGTCATAAAGCTGGAATCACTCAGACTGGTTTCTTGAACATGACAATGAGTTCGCTGTACTCAAATGGCCTCCACAGTCACCAGATCTCAATCCAATAGAGCATCTTTGGGATGTGGTGGAACGGGAGATTCGCATCATGGATGTGCAGCCGAATCTGCGGCAACTGTGTGATGCCATCATGTCAATATGGACCAAACTCCCTGAGGAATGCTTCTGCAGTTCTGAAGGCAAAAGGGGGTCCAACCTGTTACTAGCATGGGGTACCTAATAAAGTGGCCGGTGAGTGTATATATATATATATAAGCCTATATATATGTGCTGTCAAATCAATTAATTGCATCTAACATAAATATATTTTAGTATTTTGTATGATGCTACATTCAAACCTTTTTAACTGTGGCTTATAAGTGTCTAAATATTCTTATTGAAGTCACTATATGTCAGATGACATTTTTATAATATATTATATATATTGTATAAAAAAATATTTATTTATTTACATATATATGCTGTGGATAAGTGCTGTCAAATCGGATTAATCATGATTCATCAAATCGATTAATCGCAATTAATTACACCTAACAGTTTATTTGTGTGTGTGTGTATATATACATATATATATATACACATATATATATATATATATATATATATATATATATATATACAAACATATAAACTTTGTTGGGTGTGATTAATCAGGATAATCGATTTGACAGCACTTATGTGTGGGTGTATATATATATATATATATATATATATATATATATATATATATATATATATATATATATATATATATATATATATACATATACACACACACAAACTATGTTTCGGTTCGATTAATTCACGATTAATCGATTTTGACAGCACTTATATGTGTATATACTATATATGCACACACAAACTATGTTAGGTGCGATTAATCACGATTAATCGATTTGACAGCACTTATGTGTGTGTGTATATATATACACGTATATATATATATATATATATATATATATATATATATATATATATATATATATATATATATATATATATATATATATATACATATACACACACACAAACTATGTTCGGTTCGATTAATACGGATTAATCGATTTGACAGCACTTATATGTGTATATACTATATATGCACACACAAACTATGTTAGGTTCGATTAATCACGATTAATCGATTTGACAGCACTTATGTGTGTGTGTATATACACACACAAACTGTGTATATACACACAAACTGTTAGGTGCGATTAATCATGATTAATCGATTTGACAGCACTTATATGTGTGTATATATATATATTTATACACATATATATGCACACACAAACTATGTTAGGTGTCGATTAATCACGATTAATCGATTTGACAGCACTTATATGTGTGTGTGTGTATATATACACACACACACATGTATATACACACACAAACTATGTTAGGTCCAATTAATCACAAGTGATCGATTTGATTAATAATGATTAATCGATTTGACACCACTTATATATATACAGCATATTTATTTTAAATAAATAAATAATTCAGAAAAAATATTGTCTCTGTATGTGAATAATAATATAGTGTCAATGACTATTGAATGAATATGTGCATTATCAAATGAAATAAATGAATAAATCAATCGGCCAATCAATCAATTGATGCTCTTTAAAATAGTCTTTTTTCTTTGAATTTATGAAAGATGAACAGGATATATGATTTTGTGAGAGTGACCCTCATAACTCCGTTAATCAATAAAGGCATGCAGGTCAATTAAGAGTTAATTAGTTAATATTACCCGATTATTGCCCAATCTCTTTCCCCAGCAACTCTGTGGTTACTCTAGGAAAAGGGTTATTCTCTTCGTTCTGATATTTCTTATTTACACCACTTTGTGTGTTCCCATATTCCTACACCAAATTTGCATTCACATCTGTGACCTCAATAAGTATATTTGGCCACTGTTAAAAATGTCTGAATGTTGTATCACTTTTTTGATATTATGTAGTGAAGCTTGGGACTGCCAACGTTGAAACCAGAGTTTATTATTAGGATCGAATCTTTTCGAATTGTAATCGAATCGAATTATTTATTTTGATCATATGAATTTATGAAATACCACCAATGAGTAAAACATGATCAATTATACATTAATTCATTCAAATATGCAAGCTTATATAATATTTTGAGGCACCAACCTAAATCCTAAGATATTTGGAAGGTAATTTTGACCCAAAATTTTCATTTTTAATTTTTTAATTATTTTTAAAAAATTGAGTGTTCATTGGAATGGTCCAACACCAAAGGGCTTTTTCAACCTTGAACTTGGAATGCACACTTTAAATTTTTTTTTTTAAATTTGTTACTGGATTCGGAGTTACACGTCCAAAAAAAAAAAAAACAAACAAAAAAAAACAGTAACACGTCCCTTTCCTTGCGGGTCAATTTGACCCGCAGGCACATCAGGCACAATATAGAACACACACACATGAATGAATGAAATCATGAGACTACAAAACACCCCCGATGCAGAACACACACACAATCCTATATATTGAAGGCAATGTTGTTTGCTGATAAAAATCAGTCACAATGCAGAGTGCACACAGAAATGAAGTGGTTAGATTTGAACACATTTACAATGCAGAACAATATTTGCTCCACAGAGCTATAAAGCCATCTAGTGGCAAGAGTCATTAAACATCATGTTATACATATATATTTCCACACGAGGTCGGGAGAGAAACTTTTTGATCTGTTTTAACAAGTTTTTGCATGTAATAGAGTTATTTTGTATTTAAGTGAAAGAATGTAAAGATTGTGTTATACAATTCAATAATACTTAAATGACATTAAAACAACAAAATATCTCCAAAACATGCATTAAAAATAGGGGGGAAGTTTTTTTTTAGCCTATGACATGAAAGTATAGCCATAGTATTATAAGTACAGTATACAGTACAGTATAGTATAAAGACATGTGGAACTGCAAAAAAAGTGCATTAAAATTATTGATCCCTTGCCAGCTCTTTTACCCAGTTTAGGCTAGGCAATATTAGAATGTGCCCAGAAGAGCCTTAAAACTATAGTATGGCCAATCTCATGTTTGACAGACAAATTAATGAGCGAGAATGTCGCAAGGGTCTAGACAAAACACTGAGCTCCCTCCCAAACACTTCACTACACAGTCTTCGGATGGGTGGGTCGCAATAACCGCCCCGATTACACTCCAGGACCACTGAGGAGCACACTCGACCCACTCCAGAGACCAGCCAGTGGCAGTGCAGGGGGATAAGATGCTGATCACAGTCCTCGTCTTGTATTTGTGTCCGGTTTTTCAGTGCCAAACTGAGGATACTGAATTTTCAGAGGATGTTGACTTTGAACAAGAATACATGGATTCAAATGCTGCAGTATGTTTTTTTCTTGTATTTCATATATGAAAACATCGCCAATCATATCTAGGATCTCATCATTCTTATGTTTGTCTTCAGGCTCCTCTCAGAATCCCGCGGCAGGTGAAAACGGCACTATCTAAGGTAAATGCGCGCGACACCTGTTTTTAAAGCTTTGTGAGACTGTTAAACAGTCATTTTGATTTAGGAAATATTGAATTTACGTCTGCCTTTAATATATTAAGGCAACATATAAACTCTCAACGCTTTATCAAGTGCGCGCTTGTTTGTTTGCTCTTCAGCGGCTGACCGTGTTGTAACTCTTTTCAGCGTCGGTAACTGTGGAGTTTTTCCCACCCATCCGTTTCAGACTTTATATTGTATTCCCATATTTGTCTGCTTTAAAGGAGAACAGGTTAAAAATCAACAACTTATCTGTTTAGCCGAACTATCGCCGTCTACGTCTGGTCTTCAAAGAGTGCAGTTGATACAAACTACAACCGGAGTGAAGAGTAACAGGTGGTGAAGCTGGAACACCATTGGAAACCAAGGACAGTTTAATTTATTCAAAACAGAAAATACTATATAATCACTCTCTCAATTGTGCGGGCTTGCTCTAGTGACCCATTCTAATCAATATTTCCATTATGCACATACCTACATGTTAAAATGGTAATATCACACTCTGAAAAAATGCTGGGTTGTTTCAACCCATGTTGGGTCAAATATAGACAAACCTAACCGTTAGGTTTAAAATGTTTATTAAAATTTTAAAACAAAGGTTGACTCAAACATGGGTTGTAACAACTCAACGTTTTTTTCTAGAGTGCATGTGTAGCTGTAAAAAAAAATATTTTCATGATTTGTAATCACATTATTTCTTTTGTCAAATCAACTTAAATAATGCATGTAGTTCAGATAACATAATATTTTAAGTTTATGATGATTACACCAATCACCTTCATCGTAATAACTCATACATTTTTTATTGGGGGACATGAGTTTTTAAATGTTATGAATGTATACAAATGAAATAATTAAATGTGCTGGCCCAAACAATGATTTGTTTATATATCTTACCTTTTACATTTTGCTGTTTTGTCAATTATTTGAACGATGTTTAAATTTAGCCGAAAAGCCTAAACTGTTCAACACTGTGAAAATGAATATGCTTTATCTAATCAAAAAAATTGTGGCAACAGATTACAAGCAATATTATTAATTAAATGTAACAAATTAGAATTGAGTAATAATTAATCAAATTAATTCCTTAAAAGTTAACCATTTAAAATAAGTAAAACTTACAACCAAAAAAAAACAAAAAAAAAAAAACCCATAAGTCACCATTATGGTGATCGGTTTTCTCCTTCAGTGATTCTGCTTGTTAACATCAGGTGTCTTCAATGTTGGCAATATAAAATAAAGAGTTCTTAATTAATCTTTGACGACTGTCTGTTAGTGAGATATTTTGGTAAATTTTTTGGTGTAAACTTTACTCATTTTAAATGGTTGACTTTTAAGGAATAATTTGATTAATTATTAGTCAATTCTAATTTGTTAAATTTAATTAATAATATTGCTTGTAACAATTCTATTGATTAGATAAAGCATATTGATTTTTACAGTGAATGAAAGGTTATATTGTGGTAACTTACTAGTGTGATAACATGCTTCACCCTTTTTTAAACCACAGTTTACTTCCGTTTTATCAACAATAATTGGTATTTTGGCAGAAACTATATGGGACATGTTTTTAAAGGACATAACCCAACAATTATTTGGAAATCAGCCCAGATCTTTAGTCAAATCTCTTGGCCACATGTTTTCAGAGCAACTATTCTAAATAATCATCTAGGCTATATTTTAATGATGCTCATAACTTGCTGTCCTCTGCCAGGAAACTAAACCTCACATTCAGGAGCTGTCGGTCCAGACCACCATCATTTCCCGCTATGCCTTCACTGCGGTGTCCTGTAGCATGCTTAACAGACACTCAGCTGCCACTCAGGGTGTCTTTCAGTTCCACATCCCCACTGCTGCATACATCTCCAACTTTACCATGTAAGTGTGGAAATACATACATCATTGGAAAATACCAGAACTATTTGATTTCTAGTAATTGAAATGTCTCTTGTGGGTAGGGTTGGGTATAAAGAATTGAGATATCTGATTCGAAACCGGGACTAACTTTTCGTTTTTCCTGGAATTGTTCAAAACTTAAAATTTCGATTCCTAGTTTCAATATTCACAGTCCGCCGACCGGAAGAAGAAACCGCTGAACAACACCAACGAAGAAGTGTCTACCGGAAGTGTTGGCGTAACACGCGCGAGTCGAACATGAGTAGCTTACGTCGGCGGTCCAAAGTGTGGCTTCACTTTTCTAAACATAACGAAATCTCTGCAAAATGCAAAATTTGTGACAAAAGGAGAATTTGTGACAGAAGGAGTATTTCCTTCAGAAAGACCGTTGGTTAGCAAGGTTAGCTAAACTTTTTTGACCCTGCCTCTTAAAAGAATTCGGAATCGAGAATCGTTCACGAACCGGAAATAGAAACAAGGAATCGAAATCAGAATCAGAATCGTTCAAATTCAAACGATACCCAACCCTACTTGTGGGTCACTCAAAGAAAATGGCACCACTATGTGTGCCCCCATTCTGGCTTGATCTGACATTATAAAAAAAATAGCTTTGACCACAAACATTTTTGGTACTTTCCTGTTATCCGGACCCCACCATATACCATTTAGGAACTATAGTCATCCCTGATTGGTCTTAACCCCAGTGACGGGTAGGTTTATGGGCGGGAGTTAGGGTAGGCCATCGTCGCTGATTGGTCTTAACCCCAGTGAAGGGTAGGTTTAGGGCGGGATTAGCGGTAGGCCATTGTGGGGTCCAGATCCCACCATATACTATTTAGGAACTAAAGTCATCCCTGATTGGTCTTAACCCCAGTGACGGGTAGGTTTATGGGCGGGGTTAGGGGTAGGCCATCATCCCTGATTGGTCTTAACCCCAGTGACGGGTGGGTTTAGGGGCGGGGTTAGGGGTAGGCCATCGTCCCTGATTGGTCTTAACCCCAGTGACGGGTGGGTTTAGGGGCGGGGTTAGGGGTAGGCCATCGTCCCTGATTGGTCTTAACCCCAGTGACGGGTGGGTTTAGGGGCGGGGTCAGGTGTAGGCCATCGTCCCTGATTGGTCTTAACCCAAGTGACGGGTGGGTTTAGGGCGGGGTTAGGGGTAGGCCATCGTGGGGTCCGGATAACAGGACAGTACCACATTTTTAATTATGACCATGAGAATGACTGATTATCTAGAAGGTCTATTCACTTTATGGATAATACACTAAATTTTGCTATTGGAACTGGGCTGTTAATTGGTGGTCATTGATCCCAGTCTCCAAAGAAAGTCCAGAGATGGTATTGAAGGGCCTCAGCGAGTTTAATTAACCACAAGAAAGATTGATATGCCTATTGCCGCAACTTCTTGTTCCATGGCACTAACAAAAATTGAATTTCAAAGGATTGTGGGAGGACGAGTCTTTCCCAGCCAGGTGAAGGCAAAGGAGAAGAAGATGAAGAAGGAAGGAGGAGAAGAACAGTGGCAAGAAAAACAAGGACACACCAGAGCAGAGGTGAGGATATCGTGCAAACCTCAAATGTCTGTGCCATTAAACTAGATGTGCTGTGATTCATCTAGTTAAAAACATGGTATTTAACTTACCTGGGCTGCGTTTCCCAAAAGCATTACGAGCCTAAGTTGATTGTAGAAACCAATGGTGGCAATTGTTCTACAATAAAAAAAATGCAGCCCTGCTCAGCAAGATTATCTTTAAACTGTCACTCCATGACAACAGTAATGTGGTAAGACAGTATGCTGACTTGCTATAGCACCCCTTGTGGCTAAGCCTGAGAAAGCAATGTGTACTTTCATTGCATTATTAAAGAAGCAATGCAATGTTTATTATTCAAATTCTGACATGTGTATTTCACTTACTTGTGGGTGAATGAGAAATATGACTGTGAAATTGGATATATATTTCTCCCAAAAAAATCGAAATGTGGTTTGGCAAACCTTGTGACAGATTTCTTTGGCAAGAAGTTCCCATTTCCAGAGTAATGATTTCCTCTCTCCCTGTTAGTGAGGGTGAGATGGAGTTGTTTCGAATGGAGGTCACTATTCCTGGACGCAACCGTGCGGTGTTCTTCCTGATCTACGAAGAGCTGCTGCAGAGACAATTGGGCCGCTACGAGCATGTGACCAGTGTTAGGCCAATGCAATTGGTCAGCAGACTCAGCGTGGGCGTTACTATTGTAGAGCATTCCCGTATCACTTATCTGGAAGTATTACCCCTACGAAATGGCAAAACTCCATCTTCCAATGGCATTGGGAAACCAAATGGTAAACAGCTGCATCCAATTTGATGCTTGAGTTTGTAGTTAGGCATGCTGTCACTGGTATGGATTAAAATATTTGATAACATTGCAAAATTTTGCCTCAAGAGCTGCAAGAAAATTCCACTTTTCATCATTAAATCAGGTTGTTAATGTAAAATGCATGATTTACCATTGTTTAAATCTTTTTCTGCCCCAGGTAAAGTAGGACCGCCAGTTTCCACAGTTGTCAAGCAAAATGAATCCATTTGCAAGATCAGCTTCACTCCAAACATCGCACAGCAAGCCAAAATTGCCACCAATGGCATGCTGGGAGAATTTGTGGTTCGCTTCTGATGTAGAGAGAGAAAATGGCATTGGCGATATACAGGTACACACAATATTTCTATATTATTAATAGATATTTACACGCAGTTCCATAGAAAAGAATTACTTAAATTAGAAAAATTATATTTTTCTCTTGCTATTACCTATAGATAAGCTGCAGTGCATAAAACAACTTATTATATAACTTATACATTCTGATGGATTAAAATAAAATATCAAACAAACAAGATTAAATTTAATTATATTATATTAATATATGTATGATAAAAAAAAAATATACACTCACCGACCGCTTTGGTTGTACCCCTTTCTGGCTTCCGAACTGCCTTAATTCTTCATGGCATAGATTCAACAAGGTGCTGGAAACATTCTTGGAGATTTTGGTCCATATTGACATGATAGCATCACGCAGTTGGCGTTACATGACAACGATATTCTGAAATGAAATCTTTCTTTGCATTTCGCATACAGACAACAATGTTGTAAAAATGAGCCCGTTCACACAGATACGATGAAAACGTTTAAAACGCTGTATTACTCATGCCAGGCCAGTAGTTGGCGACGTCACTTTGTAAAGAAAAATGATGCACCTATAATAGACTGAAACACGTCATCATTTTTCAGAAATTTGAGTTTTTGTAGTTTACACAGAGAATTTAAAACCAGTTTTCAAAAGTTGCTTTTTACAAGGATACATATCGGAAGGACATTACATGTAGGCACGCAACACTGATGTTGTTAACATTAACAATTTGAGAAAAGGATAATTTGCAATTGCAATTGATATGAAATGCGATTTAGTGTAATGCAATGTCAGAACCAGAACAAAAGTAGATATTACGGCACTTGTTCAGATGACATTTTCCAGTGAAAATTCTTATGTTCGTCATATTTCCAAAAATAATAATCTGCGATTCTGAATGCCAGTATCCACACCGGCGCAGGGACTGACAGCTGCTCACTCTCCTCAAACATTGTGTTCATCCAGCGCTGTGCCGTGTCGAGGGTGTTGAAGCACAACAAAGTTGATAATTCCGCGAACGACTGCAATTGCAGATTTCGAACAGAGATGGCGACAAAGAGGAAAAGCTGCAGACTGCAGCTTTAAAAGTTTACTTTTATTGTATAATTTGTCTTTATCCATGTAGTGTCAGTGATTTTTTTTGCCATTTTATTTTGTTACGCCTTTTCTCTCCCAACATTTTTTTTAATTCAGATGTCACTAAAAACTTTAAATTCGCAACATGACATCATGACTTTCAAGTCAAGTGGCGTGTTATCTATTTGCATTTTGAGCTATCCGTGTATGCGTGTATGTCTACGCCATCAATGTCTGCGCTGATTGTATATTACACGCCGTTAAATGTCTGAAGCGAAACGAAGCAAAATGTGGATCTACATCTGGGGAGCAATATTTTTTTCCTAGGATGGTAGGGCAACACTCATAAATGTTATTAACCCCAGTGACGGGTAGCTTTAGGGACGGGGTTGGGGGTAGGTCACATATTTATATAGATACAGTAATGTAACGTTAAGTCAACGGCGTTCATAAACATGCTGAAAAGCGATAATGCGTGTTGATAGCATGGCAAAAAATGGAAGTACGAATTGGCATGTCATACACGTTATTTCATGAGATCAGTCAAACTCCTCCCATTCACTGAGCTCATTGCTTGCTTGTCCACACACACACACACACACACAGGACAAATATTAAAAGCCTGCTCTCTTTCAGGTGCTAGATGGACATTTTGTACACTATTTTGCTCCCAGAGACCTGCCTGTCGTGCCAAAGAATGTTGTATTTGTGATTGATACCAGCGCCTCCATGGTTGGAACCAAAATCAGACAGGTAACATACTAGCAATCAGTTTTCCACACATTTATATACAGCATTTCAGTTTTCAGAGTTGCAGTGTGCCGTTCCCTCAAAGAGGGAATGATATTTTGGCACTTATTTTTCCTTTTCCCCAGCTGGTTCTTGTGATCTCATAGTTGGACACACAGATACACACACCCATCTCATAGCAAAATGACAGAGTTCAACAATTCTCTCTTTTTAATATCTCTCACGCAGACCAAAGAAGCTCTGTTTACGATCCTACGCGAGTTGCGGCCCAACGATCACTTCAATTTTGTCACTTTTTCCAATCGCATCGCTGTGTGGCAGCCGGGCAAACTGGTGCCCGTCACACCCAACAATATACGTGATGCCAAGAAGTTCATCTACATGATCTCACCCACTGGAGGTAGAGAATCTTACACACTCCTAAACACTCCCTGTTACAGACTTAAACATTGATCTCATGCAAATAATTTAAAGGAACAGTCCACCTAAAATATGACATCATCATTGTTTTTGTTAACTGAAATATAAATAGCATTTAAAAACTCAAACTAAAGGAAAATGTTGATATGAATATGTTTAAGTCGAAATTCTAAAATGACTAAAACTTTCTCTTTTATTTAAACCTCCTCAGGGACCGACATCAACGGTGGAATTCAGACAGGCTCGGCATTGCTCAGTGACTACTTGTCCAGCAAAGAAGAGTCGCATCACAACAGCGTGTCGCTCATTATCTTCCTGACCGATGGGCGACCCACAGTGGGCATAGTTCAGAGTCCAACCATCATTGGCAACACCAAAGCGGCAGTACAGGAGAAGTTCTGCCTCTTCACTATTGGGATGGGGGATGATGTGGACTACAGGCTCCTGGAGAGGATGTCCCTGGAGAACTGTGGAACCATGAGGAGAATCCCAGAGGACGCAGACGCCAGCGTCATGCTCAAAGGGTGAGGAACATGTGGTCACCACCATGAACAACATTTGTGAACTAATCTAATTTAAGCGTAAGTTCAGGCAAAAATACAAATGTCATCATGTACTCACCCTCATGTTGTTCTAAACCCATGAGACTTTCTTCTGAGGAAAGAAATTGTCATGTCAGTATCAACACTTGGTGATTCCACCAATGACATCAAACTTGGCGCACCCTATTTGAATGCATCCGGTACGCAAGCACAAATGAGATTTGAGAAATTAAAAAATGCATGTAAAATAAACCCCTCTGAATCAGGATCCAGATTTATTTTGTGATAATGACCAGCTGATGTCATGTGATCCCTTACTTAGCAGTAGCTAACATGAACAAACAATTAACACAACTTTTACAGCATTTATAAATCATGTTAATTACTACATTAATGCACATTTCAGTTGGTTTAACTTAAGTTAAAGGAGTAGTTCACTTTAAAAAAAAACTTTTGCTGATAATTTACTCACCCCATGTCATCCAAGATATCCATGTCATTCTTTCTTCAGTCAAAAAGAAATGAAGGTTTTAGCATGCCAGCATTTTTCTCCATATAATGGACTTCAGTGTGAACCAAACGGTTCAAGGTCCAAAAGACATTTTCAGTACAAACTGCAAATGGTTCAAAGGGCTTTAAACGATGAATAAGGGTCTCATTTAATACGTTTTATACGCTCAAATGGTCGTCTTGCTCTGTCCTGCGATGCACGTTCGTGACTCTTCTGTTCGAACTCGTCATCGAAATGAACAAATCTTTTTCCGAATCAATTCTTTTGTTTTGTCCGTTGAATGAACCAAATGACTCAGAAAAAAATTCGTTCAAAAGTGAACTACTCCTTTGATGGATTATAAATGAACATGATTAAACAATGAACAATCCATTTAATTAACATGTAAATACAATGTAGTTATTTTAGTAACTACAATTACTGGGTAATAAACCCTGAAACTACCCCTGTTCCATGTACTTACCTTATATTAGCCAGTACTTTCTAGGTAAGTACACTGTAAGTACACTATAAGTACTGTACTGTAAAAGGAAGCATTACCGTGTTAATAATAGATGATCTGATTAAAGCCTAAAAGGAATCTTAGAATCTTTGCTACACACATAGTTGAACACAATGATGCATTAGAAGTAAAAAGTGGCAGTAATGCTAACAAAATAACACAAAACTTGAAACAAAACCCTAGAAACCATCAAGCAAAACCCTAGAAACCATCAAGCAAAACCCTATCAACCTCTGTACTAAAAACCTCTTCTAACCTCAACTAAAAAACTTAAAACAACATAAAAATAATCACTCACCAAGCGATAAATGCAAATAAATTATTATATTATAAGCATTGGTGTGTAAATGAAAACGGTGTCAAATCGCCAACTGGCCAGTAATATTTTTATGAATTCTAGCAATGCAGTGTTGTAAGAACATGAACAAACGTGAATGGCGCATGGGATAGCTGACGGGCCAGCTCTTTCCTTTTGATATGAAAGTTTAAGCTAATTGAAATATTTTAGTTCAAGAAGATGCAAAAGGGAAATCAATTCGTTAATTCGCTGAGTGAGACGTTTTCTGTGCGCAAACATCTGAAGCACGTGCCAGAAGTCTGTGTCTCAGACAGTGTGAATACTTATTTACCAATTTATTTACAAAATATTAATCTCCAACGGGCATTCACACAACATCTGCTCTCGCGTCAACACAACGCGCATCTGTCGTGGTGCTTTCGTGAATGTGCGATGGAGATTATTATTTTGTAAATTAAGTGGTAAAGCATGTTTTTTTTCACAAAGAAAGTACTTGCGTTGCTTCCAGTGTTGGGGAGTAGTTAACTACAAGTAGCGTAGCTACTAACTTAACTACATTTTTCAGTAGCTTGGCAGTAGCTCAGTTGCTTTTTAAACAGTGTAGCTTTTCCAGTAGCTAACTACTTTTGCAGCAAGTAGTGGTGTCACGCGAGCAAAAGCTACATTGCTACATTGTCGAGCCTGCACAAATCAGCGCGATGCAAGGATATTCTTCTTGTTAGATTACAAACTAATTTTTTGCCATTACCGCCACCTGTTTAATCACGTATCTTGTGGCTAACGGTTCACTGACGTACAGAAGTGGGTTGACGCACCCATGTTATGATTATATAGCAAGATGTGACGGCAGATTTGGAGGATGGAGAGACAGCTAACGTTAATTACCCATGGCCTTATTTGTCCAAGTTCAATCAGTATTTTTGAGAAAATGTTCTACATGCAATTTACGTTGGATGTATATTTCGTTCTTGCAATGTTGTAGGCTATTTGTTACACTTTTGACAAACAGTCAGAGATATTTTAGTGTCGTGTGTAATAAAACAATACTCTTTGAAATCGTAATTGCATTGCCTTGTTTTAAACATTAAATATTTTACTTAAAACATTCCTCAGACACTTATCCAGTTATTTATAATATACATTGTTCAAAAAGCAAAAGTAGTTTCAATGTAGCTAGCTACTTTTTGATTGTAACTTGTAGTGTAGCTAACTACTGTTCTAAACGGGTAGCTTGACTGTAGTTAAACTACTTTAACTTACGAGTAGCTTGTAGCTTGTCAAACTACAGTTTCAGAGTAGCTTTTTTGAAGCATCGAAAATACTTTTTGGTCCAAACATAGCAAAAACAACGACTTTATTCAGCATTGTATTGCCTTTCTGGTTCTGTTGTGGATCCGCGTTCAGTGACGCTGCTGACGTGAGACGAGGCTGACGTTAAAAAACGAAGACAAAGAAAAAACACTCATTACTGAACTTTTGTGACTTAATAATGATTAAACTTAATAAAAGATTAATGTTGAATTTATACAGCATTATTTTACATTGGATTACTTAATTACATTTCTGTAATAAATTTTCATTGGTATCTAAAAAAGTGTTGTCATAACTGCCTGTTTTTACAAAAACAGTTTCATGTTGGCCGGCAATTTTCTTAAGTCACTGGCCATTGGCAGGTGTAGCAAAAAAGTTGGTTTTAGGCCCTGCTTGCGACCATTATTATAGGGCAAGTATGTCGAGTGGTGTTTTGTGACAAAAAGCCCCACTTAAAGTCCAGGTTAAAGGACAAAAGTTACATGAGATGCCATTAGGAGTCAGAAATCTTTACACAAGGCTTAACAACGGGCCCCACTCTAAAAGCTTAACAAGTTCAACGTAAGGAATACATGACTTATTAACCCACAATCTGAAGCAACACTATGACATTTTGACCCTATTATTCCTTTCCTCCTCTACTAACTCTCTATAGCTTCTACGACGAGATTGGCACTCCGCTGTTATCCGACATCGGGGTGGAATACTCCGAGGATGCTGTGGAATACATCACCCAGAACCTTTTCACAAACTACTTCAACGGCTCTGAGCTCGTCATAGCGGGAAAACTGACCAATCGCAGCGCAGACTCGCTGCACGTTCAGGTGACCGCCAGTAACAGCGAGAAGAGCATCGTGCTGGAGAAAGACGTGTCACTACACGAGCGAGAACAGGAAACCGAACGGCGACTAGCGGAAGCAGAGGTGGGTCCGAACGTAGACGGTTATGTGGAGCGACTGTGGGGATATCTAAGCGTTAAAGACGGGCTAAAAGGACGACTGCGAAGCCAGACGAGCGGAGAGCGGGAAACTACACGCAACACGCTACGAATCTTTCGTTAAAGTACAATTTCCTCACGCCGCTCACGCAAATAATAGTGGAGAAACCACAAGTGCTGGCCGACGGAACTTTAGCACAGACAGAGGTGGAGGCCACAGAGGCTCCGCCCCTTCTGAATCGTCCAATCAGCTGTCAGAAGACGACAACAGTCTAACACCCCAGAGCCTGCACAGAAATGACCTGCCCAAGCCGATCTCTGCAGTCGCCAAAGCAACAAGTGTGTTTATTTAAACTGGACAGCAAGCAAAACATTTGTTTTAGATCAGGTTTAGGGTCATTACGATTGCCATTACACAATCGGTCTTGAAAATATTAAGGTGACTCAAACAATCCATGACGATTTCACTGTTTTTCATTTATCTCCAGGTGGCGTCAGCAAACCCGCCAAAAAGTCTGTCACCTTATCCAAAACATCCGGTATTTCTCCATTTTTCTACATCTGCTTTGCATTTCAGTGTGAATGTGTGTGTGTAGTTGAAAGTCTGTTCACTTGGACTGTGCGGCTTGTAATTTCGTTCAGGTAAAGTGGCCTCATCAAAGCGCATTTAATTGCTACTGAGAGTTGTGTACGGGCTCTAATTCACATGCCTGTGTTTGAGGGGATGATGGGAAAAAGGCAAATCCCTAAGTATTTAAACTTCAGGGTGTAACTCGTTCTTCACTCTTTGTACTATGGATGCATAAGATGAGTAAAACTGCCCTCCATTCCAGTTAAATATGAAAGCTTTGAAAAGCCACTTTTCTGTTGGCATGATTTGTGATCTCATAAAATGTTGCATACTTAAAATTGAGAGAATTCACAGGGGTTGTTTGGGTTGCACATAACCAACACGCTTGCATAATTTGATTCATTTTCATGCAACAATTCCAAGTCAATAATGGGGTAGGGTGGGATCATTTATGCAATGTTCTACAAATGGTCCATTACACCAAATGCAACATGTTCCTGGATAAACATCTTTGTTGATCCTGGAACAGCATTTCAATAACCAATCAAATTTGAGGGACAAGTTTACATCAAGATTAGGGTTAGAACCAGGGTGAGGTTCTTCTACATTAGTGGTATTCACACATATCATTTCTCTCTGATTTTAGGGATAACTTATGGGTGGGGTTAGGTTTTAGGTTTCTACATTTTCAGACAGGAATGTTGTTCCAGGATCCAAGAACATGTCTTACTTGGCAAAATCACAGTGACCCTCCTACATCATCATCTTATCTGTCTTTAGCTGATGGCGACCCTCATTTTGTGGTGGAGATCCCTCAAAGTAAACTGACTGTGTGTTTCAACATTAATGGGGAGCCAGGACACATCCTGCGACTGGTGACTGACCATAAACACTCAGGTAAACAACAAAACTATACTAAGAGTTGTGTTTTTTGTATTTGTTTAAGTGAGCTTTGCATTATTGCCAATTCTTGGCCAAATAAATATTCAATATCTATATAATAAGAATAATTCATATTATAAATGTAATTTATATTTTATATGTATATTTATATTCATATGCAATATTTATAGTTATTGTTAAAAATGGGGTAAACCATACAAAAATATAAAAATTGTTATAAAATAAATAAAATTGGCTAGGGTAGAAATAATAATAATAATTATTAATAATATTTTTTTTGCTTCAGTACAATGACAATACCCAATTCAATTATTAGCGGGCCATATATCACTGTGGTTTGATTTGTTCATGTTGCTTGCGTTAGATTTATACCAAAATCAATATTTTATAAAGATTCAGGGATCGTGTTACAATGTTTTCAGCTTAAAACTTAAAGCTACACTGTGTGATTTTTACCCCCATCTAGTGGTGAAAAGGTGATCCAGTGAATATTAGTTTCTGTTCCTCTCAATTCCGATTTTGTTTTAACTCCTACGGTGGCCAATGTAGTCCAAGATTAACATGGCTTCCAGTTCGACCTCGTCCATGAGTGTTAACTCAAACGTAAACGCGAAAGGCGAAGCTTGAATTAACGTGTATGTCCCTCTTTGGCTAATGTACTTTCAAGATGGAGGGGCAACATGGCGACCGGCATTAGAACCCCTTACCCGTATGTATTTTCAATGGCATATTATACACTCACGAGAATACTTTATTAGTCCAACGATGGAAATATACATTAATGAGCACATATATTTTTGAAAGAACTAAGTGTTTTTAGCTAAAAATAAACTAAGAGTTACACAGTGTAGCTTTAAATACTTTTAATGCATTTTGGCCATTAATTTGCACGAAAATAGCTTTTGGGAGCCTGAAAAGCAAACTTTTGAAGGCGGGTTTCAAAATGCAACGACAATTTGTGAAAATGCGCACATGTATTACGTGTTCAATTTATAAACCCAGTAAAATTACATATTTTCTCTCCAATAGGCGTGACTGTGAACGGTGCGCTGATTGGTGCTCCAGCCCCAGCCGGCAGTCATAAAGAACAGAGGACATATTTCAACAGCATAACTATAGTAGCCAATAAGCCAAAACGCTCCTACATTGAGGTAACCCCACAAAAGGTCATACTAGATGACCGTGACCGAATGGTCCTTCCATCCAGCTCCAGCATTTCAGTTGAAACCACCAACCTGGCTGTGGTCCTTATTGCTAACGCAAACCTGACTGTAACCATCCAAGGAAATATCCAATTTGTCATCTTATTCCACCATTACAAAAATCCAGCGCCCTATCAGCGAGATCACCTGGGATTTTACATTCGCTAACAGCAAAGGATTGAGCAAGGATACACACGGGTTGTTAGGTAAGCTAAGTATGCATACACATTGTTGTCAAACTTAGCGAGCTATCTTTCTGCCTAGGCAAGGTGGTTAATTGCTGTTATACTGGTTTTAGGACTTGTCAACTTCTGTTGCACTATTGATTCCGTTACAGTTTGATGTTAGCTTGTTGCTAAGCTAACAATGTGATACTCTAAAGACATATGGTGCGTTCATGTGCTATGGTAATTATGGTAAATACCAAAAGCCGACGTGGAAAATGCACATGAACACCCCTTCATGTGGTATTTTCCACTGGGCAACTCGTAAAATATTTTGACTGACGAGTTGCCGAGATGAGATAAACTTTGATCTTTTCAAAATGATCGTGAATGGTAAAAATATATATGATCTAGAAAATATACAGCAAGGGCTTGGAGCCATTTTTGGGCGTAAGTGGCATTTTGGGCGAATATGAGTTCTATATGTCAAAATAAAGGTCTCGATGAGCTCTATTCAATGGTGCCAAAATAGTTATCTGAGATCAAACTGTATTGAATAAAGCAACAAAAAGGCGTATCTCGACGCATTTGACTTCTTTTTTAAATTTGAAAATGTTCATTGTGTTAATATGCCATACATTTCTTACTTAAATACTCATTCATGTAAGTATGCGTGTGGTTGCAATGCTTGTGGTTTGAGGTAAATAATACAGGTGATTGAAGTGTGGTCAAAAAATTTGTTTCGTCTCTCCTGTAAAGTTTGTTAAAAGCCACTTACGCCCCACTGGCTCCAAGCCCTCGTCACCTTTGAGTTTTAAATAAATTTTCTTGCTGTTGCAGATGACTTAAGCAATCTAAAATAGTTTTAGCTAAATAACAGGTCTGGATCTTCATCTTTTAACCACATTACGACAACAAAAACACAAGAACGCAACACACTGGTAAATACCAGTTCACAAGTGGAAAATATCCTATTTTCCATAGCACGTGAACGCACCAATAGTATACCAAATAAAATAGTCAATTAGAATGAGTCAACCTTTTTGTTGCTACTTTTTAGTACTGAATTTTAAAAAACGTAATCCAAGATGGCCGACAAAGTGAGAGAACTGTGGCGTATAAATATACTTTATTCTCTCACTTTGTCGGCCATCGTAGATTAACTTTCTCATTGAGTTTGTAGCAGTGAATTTTGGTTTGGATTTTTACACAAAGGATACATGTGTTGCTGCCTTGCACTCACATTTACCGTTGCTCTCCAAAATCTTGTGTCCGAAATCCAGTCATTTCAATAGGAAACCTTGCGAATCAGAAAATTGTGATCCTACAAAATTAGGATTTGTGTCACTAGGTTTTAGAACATAGCTACAAATGCAAAGAGATTGTATACATACTTAAACTTTAAGAGATAAATATTTCTGTACTTACAGGTCAGTTCCTGTATGAAGAGATTGGATTGACGCAGCTTCCTGGAAATTTCAGCATGGCAGGAGAAAACATCACACGGGAAACACAAGGGGAAAATATCACTCTACACAGTTACCCCGCACTAAAGGTGAAGGATCGTACTGTCGCCGTCATAAAGAAGAGCAGGCGAATCTACTCTGGAAAGCAGACCGTTGACTGCTGGTTTGCCAAAAACAATGCGGCCAAACTGATCGATGGACAATATGCAGATTATGTTGTGTCACATCTGTTTGACATAGGAGAATGGGTTAATGGAACCAACACACACTGAGACACACACACACACACACACACACAGAGAGATGAGATAGAGAGACTATGATAAATATACTTACAAAAACACTTTAAAAACCATGACAAAGACCCAAAAGCAGTATTTTAAGTACATGATTTATATTCAGTGATGATGTGTGGACATATTACTTCACTATTTTTATTGTAGTCATCTATATACTGTATATTTTTAGTTAATATAATAAAGTTTTTGGAACTTAATTTTGTACTAATAAGTTAAATGTTAACAATAGACTAGAACAGCTAGGTTGAAGAAGTGAGAATCTCCATAGAGAAAAAACTACCTCTGAGATTATGAAATATGTTTCTAATTTTAACGTCATAAAGCATTTTATTGTTGAATTGTCTTTGAAGTACTACACTACCCATAATCCTTAAATGAGATCCACCAATCAGAGACAACACTGTTATAAAAGAGGTAATCACAGCAATATAACTCAATAGCGACTGTCCAGTGCACAGACAGACGATAGATGGATGGATACATTTTTATTATTATTTGGCTATTAAATATGATTTGGTGAAAGAAAAAATTGTCTTCAGTTAAAGAAATAAAGTCACGTAAAAAATACTTGTTATTTGGGGTGCACTACATATTGGTACCATACTTATTTTAGTAATTTGAAAATAAAATAGTCATTGAAATCTAATAGGATGAATACTTCCAGAACCATGACTACATAAAAAGTGAGTAATTGTGCCACTCTATTAATGAGAAAGAAATGTTAGACAAACCACAATAGCCCAAGCGGATTTTTTTTACCCATAACAGCTGAGAAAGCTTTTTTCTAATTTCTGGTTGAGTATGACCTGTGTCGCCCCTGTCATTAGACTGGGGTCAAATGGTTGCTGGACCCGCCCCTTCCAGTTGTTCTTAAGCCTAAGTTTGCTTATCTCTTAAACCTAAGTTTGCTTAACTCTTAGAGCCCCTTTGTTACACAGGACTTTGTTGGCTGGTGCTCTTAAAAGTGCTCTGGAGACGTGACTAACTTATTGATCATGAAAAAAAATTGCAAATGCATCTGCACACAATGCAAAAAAGATATGTGCAAACCTCAAAATTACCGATCACTGACCCCACAGGTCAAATAGTACATAAAACCCCCCACAAAAAATCATTAATCTACTTTGTGACATCCATCTGCTAGAAATTTTGTACTAGTTTTTTTTTTATTACAAGCATTTCACAACTTAGTTTCAAGCTCGTAATAAAAGATTTGACTGCAGGTGCATATTGACATTGCAAATATTTTCAAGAATCATTATAATTTAACAGCTGAATATTTACAGTTACTAGTCTGTACATCGGTATTTTGTACAAAATTGATAATCAGAACTAATGCATGAGTAAAAGTACAAAAACACAATTAAAAAAAAAATTACACTGTACATTGTTTACACTTTACAGGGTTAAAACATAAAGATCACCTTTTACTTATTTACAATCGCTTTGTACTAATTGTCCAAAGACAACTTTTCTTTGGGTGAGCTTTGCAGATCTGAAATATTCCAGCATGTGTGTCAAGAGCTGGAAAGCGTTTACAGTGAGGTGTTCATCACAGGTAGTGACATGAGCTTTTTCCGACTTGAAATTAAAAGTCTGAATGTCTGTAATCAGGAGAAACACTAGACCTCCTCTCTCATCTGTCTCTGTTCCTTCACTTTTAATTAACTTAGAAGAATGAACTCTATGGAGAGGGGATAATGTTACCCTTTAATAACTCATATGCTATTAATTATCTTACACTAACCAAACGTTAGAAGTACATTCTGTATTTGCTGGGTTAAGGTATCATATACGTGCCCAAAACACTCAAAAGTTTAAGATTGGTAAGATTTTTTATGTTTTTAAAAGAAGTCTCTTCTGCTCACCAAGGCTGCAATTTTTTTATCAAAAATACACAAAAAACACAGTAATATTGTGAAATATTATGACAATTTAAAATGACTTTTTTATGTTAATATATATTAAAATGTAATTTATTTATCTGAAAAAAAGCTGAATTCTCAGCATTGTCACATGATCCTTCACAAATATGATGATTTTATGCTCCAAAAACATGTATGATTATTATCCATGTTGAAAACAGTTTTTTACATTTTTATTTCAGGATTCTTTGATGAATAGAAAGTTCAAAGAACAGCATTTATTTAATTAGAATCTTTTCTAACATTATAAATGTCTTTACTGTAACTTTATCAATGTAACTCATCCTTGATGAATAGAAGTATTGATTTCTTATTTATTTCCCCCAAAAATAAAATACAAATTCTTACTGACCCCAAACTTTTTAAAGGGTAGTGTTTAATGTAACAAAAGCTTTCCATTTCAGATAAAAGCTGTTCTTTTGAACTTTCTATTCATCAAAGAATCCTGAAATAAAAATGTAAAAAACTGTTTTCAACATGGATAATAATCATACAGGTTTTTGGAGCGTAAAATCATCATATTAGAGTGATTTGTGAAGGATCATATGACATGCTGATGCTGAAAATTCAGCTTTTTTCAGAGGAATAAATTACATTTTAATATATATTAACATAAAAACGTAATTTTAAATTGTCATAATATTTCACAATATTACTGTGTTTTTTGTGTATTTTTTATAAAAAAATTGCAGCCTTGGTGAGCAGAAGAGACTTCTTTTAAAAACATAAAAATCTTACCGACCCTAAACTTTTGACCGGTAGTGTGTGTATGTATGTATATATATATATATATATATATATATATATATATATATATATATATATATATATATATATATATATATATATATATGTTTAAGACGGCATGATCTGAGAGAAATGTTGACAGTATATACTTATATTTCATTCAAAACCAATTTTAAAAGTTAAATCTAACTAAAATGAAAGGAATTGTTTTTAGCTTAGCAACATGCTAACGTCACTATTTTAATGGGATCAATTGTAATACATTTACAAGCGTACTATGAAAAGCTCTTGAGGCACTCCCTCAACAAGAAGGCTCAACAAGAAAAATTGAGAATTTTACTCAACATTTTTTGTGTACTTAGTCTTGTGTGAAGTATTGTTTTGCTAGCTTAGCACTATGCTAACAACTCACTTTATTGGAATCATTTGAGTTCAGTCTCCAGTGTACGTCACGTGAAAAGTTCTATTACGGAGTTTCTACCTATTAGAAGGTTCTAAATCAGTAAATTGAGTTCCATTTCAGTTAGGAAGCTGCAAAAGTTAGCTAGTAAACAAACCAAGTTATAGGGTATATTTCATGTAGATGGGTATACTTTGTGCTTTTTAAACTTCCATACAGACTCGTATTAATGCTTCTTCTGTTGAGTTGTGTTCTTCCTCTTCAGAACATACTGTATTATCATCTTCTTCCTTTAGCAGCACCTACATAAACATATAAACACATTTTAAGGTCAACCGAACAGCCTGGCCAGATTTTACAAATGATTGTATTCCCGTTTATGTGAGTTGGATCGTTGTATAGGTATAGCATAAATCTACTGACTATAAAACCATAAGCACAGATGGAAGAATACAGCAGAAGATTGACAGTAGACCAGTTTTATACATTCTCGCTCATATTGGCACTCATCAAACATGCTTTTCCACAGATTTGGATTCATTCTCCATAGCATGAGCTTATGGAAACATGTTCTAAATGTCACTACTATCGCTGAACAAATGAATGATTTGTAAGCAGCTGGCACTCTACCAGTACTGGAGGAGTGAAGGAAAAAGAGATTAAAAAAAAGAAAAGATGAGAGGAGAAAAACTAAGTCAAAAAGATTGGAAAGACCCCATATTGCTCAACAAATGGAGATAATTTGACCCTAGAGGCCAGCGGCCTTTGGAAAGGTCTTTGGTCAAACGGCGAAAAAAAGAAAAGTTGTCCTGTAATCACATTCATATAACACAATCCCACCATTCAAGAAGAAGAATACAATACACAAACACACAATCAAACTATTCATATACAGCCCTAGAAACAAAGCATTCATTTCAGTTGAGCGACTTCATTTTAAAATGATATGCAAGAATAAAGCCAAACTAATACAAAAAAACAAACAAACAAAAATGTCCTGTTGTTCTCAAATGCTTCGGGACAGATTTGAAAATGAATGTTGAATTTTGATGGTTTCGTGATCTTCACAGAAAATTCACAGAAAAATCACATTTCACTCCAGAAAACAATTTTATTTAATCATTTTTAATCTGTATTTAATGTAGTCATGCTCCCATTTTGAGAGCCGGTTCGGAGCCAGTGCCTACTCGCGATCCAGTTATTTGTGTTTCGACAGCCAAAGAACCGGTTCTCGGCCAGGAAAATTGGCTCCAAAGAGGCACCAACTCTTTGCTGGACTAGAAACGTTCTTTTACCACATGTTTACGCCGGGCTAAGACGTGTGGTGACGTACACAGTGACGTAACGACATTGTTCACTGGGCTCTCTAGTCAGTGGAAAAACAAACAGGTTCTGAGAAGGTTCATAAGTTGAACCAACTTTGAACCAGCACCAGTTCCGAACCAGTTCATTTTTGGTGGAAACAAAGTAACGGAGGCGTTAGAAGGATGAAAGGAGGAACGACGACAGTGAAAGACGAGAGGACCAGGAATGGGAATTTATGTTATTGTTTTGTTTTAGTTTTAAGCGGCAGTCGCCCACGAGGGGTTGACAATGTGAATTTGTTACCTTAAAAAACTATTTATACCTGATCTTAGTCTTACCTAAAAATAAAAACAACTTTCATTGGTGTAATGTAACGTATTCAGGTTGAATCTGTCATTAAAAAACATAAATTCAACTATTTTTTACAGCATGCTATTGTGAGCATTCTGCTGTGCTAATAAATATGAAGTATCCACACAATTATTTGTAAATGAGACGCTTTTTTTAATGTGCATTTATTGAGACATCGTATGAATATCCTCACCTCAGCTTCGTCATTGCTTTCATTTGGCAACACCTCTACTTGCTTTGGACAGTCATGTGAGCTTTCCAGAGATGTCATCTTCTTATATTTCCGCATTGTTAAACTGTCCACCACCCAGAACATTATAGACTGAAACACATACATTTACATAGTTAAGTTGCATTATATTATATAAAGAATTATATAAAGATGACTGGATGGGTGGATAGATGGGTGCATAGGTGGATGGATAGGTGGATTGATGGGTGGATTGATTAATGAATGGATGGATGCACAGATGGGAGGATTGACAATGGGTGGATGAATGGACGGTTGGTTGGTTGTTTGGATGGATTGCTGGATGGGATGTTGGATGGGATGATGGATGGATGGATGGATGGATGGATGGACTGGTGGATGGATAAGTGGATGGATGGACGGACGGATGGAGGGATGGATGGATGAGTGGAGGGATGGATGGATGAGTGGATAGATAGATGGATGAATGGATGGATGAATGGATGGGTGGGTGGGTGGGTGGATGGATTGATTCACAGATGGGTGGATTGACGAATGGGTGGATGAATGGATGGTAGGTTGGTTGTTTGGATGGATGGATAGTTGGTTGGATGGATGGGATGATGGATGGATGGACGGGGGCGGATGGATGGGCGGATGGATGGGTGGGTGGGTGGGTGGTTTTGGGTGGATGGATTGATTGATGCACAGATGGGTTGATTGACAAATGGGTGAATGAATGGATGGTAGGTTGGTTGTTTGTTTGTTTGGATAGAGGGATGGACTGGTGGATGGATGGATGGACAGACGGAGGGATGGATGAGTGGATAGCATAGATGGATAAGTGGATGGACGGATGGACAGATGGGTGGGTGGATGGATGTATGGATTGATGCACAGATGAGTGGATTGACAAATGTGTGGATGAATGGATGGTTGGTTGGTTGTTTGGATGGATGGATAGATGGATAGTTGGTTGGTTGGATGGTATGATGGATCGATGGACTGGTGGAGGATGGGTGGATAAGTGGATGGATGGATGGACGGACGGAGGTATGGATGAGTGGATAGATAGATTGATAGATGGATGGATAGATGATGGATGGTTAAATAAATGGATGGATGGGTGGATGGGTGTATAGACGGATGGATAAGTGGATGGATGGATGGATGGACGGAGGTATGGATGAGTGGATAGATAGATGGATAAGTGGATGGATAGTTAAATAAATGGATGGATGGATGGATGGGTGGATGGGTGTGTGGATGGGTGTATAGATGGATGGATAAGTGTATGGATGGATGGATGGATAAGTGGATGGATGGATGGATAAGTGGATGGATGGATGGATGGACAGATATCATGCATTATTCTTGAATGACTCACATTCACAATGAAAGGCACGATCAGCATGACGATGGCTAACTCCAGCTGTGGGTTTGGGATGTAGTCCAGCACCACCTCCTCCAGCTACAACACACACAAACAACAGTGGTCAGCACTTATAAATATACATACATATCCATCTAATAAATAATAATATATATGAAATCTGAATTATATATATACAAACAAGTCAGTGAAAGACAGAAATCAAAAGGTCCCAGATGGTGCTTCCTTCATTGGGCCACTGAGACATATAAAATGATACCAAACGTGAAAGGGATAAAAGACGCATAATATGTGTTATGTAGACATTCTTGGTGAACTTTCAGTGACCCGAGTCAGGGCTAAAGGTGACCGAGTGGGAAGAGGGTATGCATGGATACGCGAGTAGAGAAGTTAGGGCAAGACCTGTGCTCTTACTTTAAGATCTCCTCTTCAGATTAGTGAGTTTTATTGTTTTATTGCAGGTGTTTGACCTCATGTTCTGTCTTAGAAGACAAACCACAAGCACTGAAAACCTTCAATGGTCAGGCAATCTTTGGCACTTAAGTCATGCTTACGAATGCCATTGCATTAGACAGGAATATATCTAAACCATCTCTGTATGTCAAACGCGTCGAGAAATATAGTTTGGAAACATTACTATTTTTAATGTTTTTGAAAGAAGTCTTATGCTCATCAGTCATTTATTTGAAAAATACAGTAATGTTGTGAAATATTATTACAATTTAAAATAATGGTTGTCTAAGCATTATTAAGCAGCACGACTGTTTCCAACACTGATAATAATTCATCATTTTAGAATGATTTCTGAAGGATCATGTGACATTGAAGACTAGAGTAATGAAGACCTTCAGCGTCACAAATAAAGAAATTATATTTTAAAGTATATTTAAATAGAAAACCATTATTTAAAATTGTAATAATATTTCACAATATTACTGTTTTTTTCTGTATTTTTTTGTTGATAAACTAAATGTAAGCTTGATGAGCATAAGAGACTTTTATCAAAAACATTAAAAATATAAACGTTTCCAAACTTTTGACCAGTACTAGTGTATATATAACAAAATAAAAAAAAAAACAGATTTTTTTTATGCACATCCTGATATTACTGTGTGAGTCTGTGTATCAATAATGGAAACTTTGAGTGTGTGAATGTTTATCTTACATTGGTCCACCCGGGAACGAGCAGCACCAGAGTGACCACACTTTTCTCCAGAGCAACGATGACTAAATACACCGAGCACTGAGACAACCAGGCCGCTACCCGAGGAGGATCACCTAAAACAGAATAAGAGACATTCAAAAGTCAATTAGGATTTATTTACATTTTTATTAGGGCTGTCAAATGATTAATCGCGATTAATCGCATCCAAAATAAAAGTTTGTGTTTACATAATATATGTGGTTTATATATATATATATATATATATATATATATATATATATATATATATAATAATTACACACAGTGGACCCACATATATTACGTAAACACAAACTTTTATTTTGGATGCGATTAATCGCAATTAATCGTTTGAAAGCCCTAGTTTTTATTTTGCAAAAATGGACACCATAGCAATGTAGTTGCTAAGGCATCAATAGCAAAAGCACATCAAACTAAAGACATCAAATAACAACACAAGACAAAAATATCAAGGAATAAAAGAACAACAAAACGCGTATGAAATGAATATATGAGAACACAGGGATGTCAAATTTTATTTAACATTAATGAATGTGACAATGTTGGTATTTTTAATAACGTAGAAATTTATTTTAGCATTTAAGCTCTTTTAAGTGGTCAGCTTTCAAAAGTTCTGGTAAATTAAAAATGGCAAAGTGTCAAAACAGGGATTTAAAAGCTGACCTAAGCAGAAAAGCATTCATGAACAATTGTTTGGCCAAAATAATGTGAAACGATGGACATATTCCATCTGCTTTCCGTGCATGTGTGTGTGTGTAATTTTCATTTTCTATGGTGTTTTTTGCCAAGGAAATCCCAGAGAGGGAAAAAAGCAAGTGTGGGGAAACTACCCAAACACATTTGAAAAATATACCATACAGCGCCCTCTGGTGGTGACATGAGACTGAAAAAAAACTGATGCATGATAGTTTCTCTTTTGTTTTTAAATCTTTGGTTTGTTTTCTGGTCATTATGACTGCAGACTTGAACTTTAAACAAACCCCTTTAAAATTCAGTTCAACCAAAACACTACAGAAAATAAAGGTTACAAATGTTGTTGTTTTTTTCTGCAGCAATTGGTTTCCTAAAGAACCTTTAAGCAAACAGTTCCCTAAAAGGCCTTTTTTTCTAGTGCGAAGGACATTTTGAAGATCTAAGAACCTTTTTCCCCTATAAAGACCATCTTGTGCAATCGAAAGGGGAATGGAACCATAGATACCAGTAAAGAACTTTTACTTTAAGTGTATGTCTAGCTTCCATTTAAGGGATAGTTCACTTTGAAATAAATTTTTGGTATGTTTTAGCTTACCTCAAGGGTATCCAAGATGTAGGTGTCTTTGTTTCCACAGTATTTTCAATTTTGATCATTTTTAGGTCAAACCGTTCTTGTCTGTCAGTCATATAATGGAGGTCTATGGTCACCACCTTAAAGAACATGCACAGAGAAGTCCAAATTAAACATGATTTAATGACTCGTAAATGTAAGTACACATTGATGGTCTAAGACACATAAACGAACTGTTTGTGTGAGAAAACGAACAGTATTTATATTGCTTTTACCTCTTGTAACCACAGCCACGTCCAAGTGATCGGAAGATCTAAACAAATTTAGATATACAGAAAATCGCAATGGAAAGCAATTTCGATATATATCAACAGACAACCTTGAATTATTTTTCAGCGCTTGCGCTGACCGAAGCGCTCGCAGCCTCAGATCACTTGGACGTGGCTGTGGTTACAAGAGGTAAAAACTATATAAATACTGTTCGTTTTTTTCACACAAACTGCACGTTTCGTGTCTTAGGCCATCAATGTGTACTTACATTTACGAGTCATTAAATCATGTTTAATTTGGACTTCTCTGTGCATGCTCTTTGAGGTGGGACCCCATAGACCTCCATTATATGACTGATAGACACAAACAGTTTGACCTAAAAATATCAAAATTGAAAATACTGTGGAAACAAAGACACCTACATCTTGGATGCCCTTGAGGTAAGCTAAAACATACCAAAAATTAATTTCAAAGTGGATTAATGTAACTCACCATATTCTCCGAACATTAGCAGGGTTAGGTGTTTATGTTCCACTATCTTGGAAACAACCTTCACCCCCACCCAGATCACCAGCATTCCCAATGTGGCATCCAACAGGAAGTTCAATAGATACCTGTAAAACAGAAAAGGGTGATACGGTTAGTATAATTGCAGGCTAAAGCAATAAAACTTGACAAACAAGTAATAACCGACTCACAGAGAGCAGGGATCTTCATTGGTGAGTGTGGAAAGGAATATGTTGGCAAAATGCATGAAAAGAGCACCAATGGCTTGCTTAGACGTATCAAAGATCCTGCAGGCAAAACGAAAGAATGAGAGTGTGCTCTGTTTTGTGCTATTATTATTCTTTACTAATATTTCTTTTTTATTACCAGATCCTCCAAGGTCTTCTAACTCCAACAGGTTCACGAAACCTCTTCACTGTGAAGACAAAGATATTGTTAACATGAATAATGTTTAAGGTATTTAACCCTCAGGTGCTCTTTGGTCATTTTCGACCGAAAAATTTTCTGTTTTGAATTTCTAAAAATCACAGCTTTATTGGAATGTTATGAAATTTGGTGACTTTTATAGCATTATATATGTGAACACAAAAAAATTGAGGTCATGATCCGAGCATGCTAAGTGGTCGTAAAAAAAATAGTCACACTCAAAAATGACCGACCCATAGGAAATTAATGGGAAATTGACAAAAAAAAAATAATAAATAAATTCTCTGAATTTTTGTACGTGCAATCTACAAATCGGCCACAATTCTAAAAAAAATGTACACCGCAGGAAAGGGGTGACACTCTACAACATCTAGAGTGCAAAACAGACACACACACACACACATACAAACACACTTTAATACACATACACACCAATAAATTTTGATTACAAAAAGTATGTTTTGAATTTTTTAAAATCACAGCTTCATCTGAATGTTACGAAATTTGGTGACTTTTATGGCATTATGTATGTGAACACACAAAAAAATTGAGGTCATGATCTGAGCATGCTAAGTGGTCTTAAAAAAATAGTCACACTTGTGGTCTGGTCAAAAATGACCCCATAGGAAATGAATGGGAAATTGACAAACACAAAAATTCACAAATTTGTATTTATTTATTTTTAAATATTTTTAATAAAAATCGATTTTGAGATTGTTTCAACTATATAGTCAAATCCAAAGTCAAATCCTATGTGTTACTGGGTGAATTCACATGCCTCTCCATAGAGAACTGTACATGCCATCTAGTGGTTACACCATGATTCTACGCTTTTTCTCTATACTGTAACCAGATGGTGCTAATTTTCTTCAAAAAATTTTTTTTCTGAAGGCCTAGACTCTATATTAAACTAAAATACTGCAATAATAATTTTTGAAAAAAAAATAAATAAATAATATATATATAGAAAAATATATATATATTTTCCATGGCAAAAATAGACCACAAATATTGCATAAATATTAATAAATTCAATCAAATTGTCTCAAAATACTAAATTACAAAGAATAAATATTATAGAACAAAAATAAATTGCATTGGTTTTACTGGGATGGAGGAAATTACATTTTTAGGTGTCCGGTCACTTTTGACCGGGAAGATAACAAGTGTGACTCCGAAACGATGAGGTATTTTTAAGGTGGTTTAATATAGCATAACTTGAATTTTTAGAATTACTCCAGTCTTCAGTGTCACATGATCCTTCAGAAATCAATCAATTATGTTTATTTGAACATGTTGAATATCAAAAATGGAAATGCCAACACTTAGATGAACTCAGGAGTTCAAGACTACTCCATTGCTGCTTTGTAATAGTCTAGCACACGTCAAAACCCAATCAAAGAAATTGAACTAAACAGACCCAAAATTAGTGACTAAATGACTTTCAAGGGAGAGGATTATTGTGTTTAACACACACTTGGACCCTGAAAGCTGAAAGACATATCTAAGGGATGTTTCCACAAATGCAAACGGTTGGTCTGTAATCAACAGCCAAACAGAAGCAGCATTATTGAATGTCTGAGGAAACTAACAATGATGACGTTAGGAAAGATAAGCAGCCCCAACCACCAAAAAAAAAAAAAGAAAAGAAGCGAGGAAGTGCCTCCCAGAATAACAAAGAGGAAGTGCATACAGTAAAAACACAGAGCATAAGCACGGGCCAAGAGTTTGTACAAATGTCACCAATTCTCCCTTTGTTTTTCTCTCAGCCTTATCCTGAAAACACGAATAAAACTTAACTTCGGTATTCAATAAACAAACAACAACTCATGATTAGGGTATTTTTTTCTCTGAACACAGCAAAAAGTTTAATAATAAACAGGGACAGCACAGATTCATTAATGTGTAACTCAATGGTCATGTTTTGGGGGTTATTCAGTGCATGACCACAAAACAAACACACTGCTTTTGGGAAGTATAATTAGAAAACATTCATTTTTACATACAAAAACTCACCGCCACTATTGGTCTAGTATGTTGCTGGGTGGTCTAAGTCAAAAGAGCACATGTATGCATCTCTATTAAAAAGCAGTCTCTGAATACACTGTAAATTTTCTTTTTTTAAATCATCCAGCAGGTATAAATCCCAAATTTCCTCAACAAGCCGCATTGAATTACCATTCATGTCATGACAAGTTATACGCTGAAAGAGCATCGCCACAAATTAGCACCGTTGTATGCTAAATAACATTCTTAGCGAGAAGGCTTTGTTTACAATCACCACATTCACTGATTAGTACCAGCTTGAGTTATATCAGCTCACAATTACCAAATATTGAACAAGAAAACACTATACACTATGTACATTTTAGGTGCTAATATGTAAATTTTAGGTGCGAATAATGTACATTTTAGGTGTTAATATGTACATTTTAGGTGCTAATATGTACATTTTAGGTACTAATATGTAAATTTTAGGTGATATGTAAATTTTAGGTGCTAATATGTAAATTTTAGGTGTTGATATGTACATTTTAGGTGCTAATATGTACATTTTAGGTGTTAATATGTACATTTAAGGTGCGAATATTTATATTTTAAGTGTTAATATGTACATTTTAGGTGCTAATATGTACATTTTAGGTGCTAATTTGTACATTTTGGGTACTAATATGTACATTTTAGCTGATATGTACATTTTAGGTGCTAATATGTATATTTTAGGTGTTAATATGTACATTTTAGGTGCTAATATGTATATTTTAGGTGTTAATATGTACATTTTAGGTGTTAATATGTACATTTTAGGTGCTAATATGTACATTTTAGGTGTTAATATGTACATTTTAGGTGCTAATATGTACATTTTAGGTGCTAATATGTATATTTTAGGTGTTAATATGTACATTTTAGGTGCTAATATGTACATTTTAAGTGCTAATATATACATTTTAAGTGTTGATATGTACATTTTAGGTGCTAATATGTATATTTTAGGTGTTAATATGTACATTTTAGGTGCTAATATGTACATTTTAAGTGCTAATATATACATTTTAAGTGTTGATATGTACATTTTAGGTGCTAATATGTATATTTTAGGTGCTAATATGTACATTTTAGGTGCTAATATGTACATCTTAGGTACTAATATGTAAATTTTAGGTGATATGTACATTTTAAGTGTTAATATGTAAATTTTAGGTGCTAATATGTACATTTTAGGTGCTAATATGTACATTTTAGGTGTTAATATGTACATTTTAGGTGCTAATATGTACATTTTAAGTGCTAATATGTACATTTTAAGTGTTGATTTGTACATTTTAGGTGCTAATATGTATATTTTAGGTGTTAATATGTACATTTTAGGTGCTAATATGTACATTTTAAGTGCTAACATATACATTTTAAGTGTTGATATGTACATTTTAGGTGCTAATATGTATATTTTAGGTGCTAATATGTACATTTTAGGTGCTAACATATACATTTTAAGTGTTGATATGTACATTTTAGGTGCTAATATGTATATTTTAGGTGCTAATATGTAAATTTTAGGTACTAATATGTACATTTTAAGTGTTAATATGTACATTTTAGGTGCTAATATGTACATTTCAGGTGTTAATATGCACATTTTAGGTGGTAATATGTACCACTAAGGTACCAATATGCAGCCTTTGGGTACAAAAGTGTACAGTCCCAGCGACAGCTTTTGTACCTTTTTTCTGAGAGTGGGCTACTGTATGTTTGGACTGAATGAGCACATGACATAGTTAAATATTGGGAAAGAAACAACTCTTGAACCGGAGCTTAGGGTTCAAACTTAAGGCAGGTCACGTGACTCGGACCCTCTAGCTGAAATGGTGATATAGCGCGAGTTTGGGTTCGGGGCATCACATGAGCTACAGGAGTGAGGGCTGTTATCATGTGGTATCACACAGCTGAGGAATCTCATCTTTGAATAAAGCTTGTACCCTCAGAAGAACAGATTTGTGTGTGTGTATGTGTGGAAAGTGAAAGGCTGCTTTCTTTTTAAGGTGTGTTCATTGGCGAACGCTCGTGGACGAAATCCTGTCATTTTAACAGGAGTACATCGGGAGTGATGTGTGAATTATTTTACAACAGGTTCAAGCTGAACTAGAAAGCGGCTTGGTTTAAAGGTGTGAGCCGTGATTCACTAAACTATAGACAACGGATCCTTTTGTTTTGTTTAGTTTTTTGCCCAGAACATTTCTCTAATGTGAACACACCGTTAATTCACATTTCTGGTCTTATTTTGAATGAATATTTATTTTATATACCTTTATTTATTGGTATACTTATAATCATTTTGTTATTGTGCAGATAATTTTATACATGCTGTATACTTTCTATGGGACATTACTTAAATATTTGAACAGTACATTTCTAAATATATTTACATAACTAATCTATTAACATATATTATAAATTAATATATTTACATATACAGATAACTAATATATTAACATAATATAAATTAATATATTTACATATAGAGATAACTAATATATTAACATAATATAAATTAATACATTTACATATAGAGATAACTAATATATTAACATATACATTAGTATATTTAAATATACAGATAACTAATATATTAACATATATTATAAATTAATATATTTACATATACTAGTAATATTTACATATACTAGTATGTTAAGTAATATATTAACATATAATATAAATTAATATATTTACATATAAAGATAACTAATATATTAACATAATATAAATTAATATATTTACGTATACTGATAACTAATATATTAACATATACATTAGTATATTTAAATATACATATATTACTAATATATTAACATATATTATAAATTGATATATTTACATATACAGATAACTAATCTATTAACATAATATAAATTAAAATATTTGCATATACAGATAACTAATATATTAACATATACATAAGTATATTTAAATATACAGATAACTAATATATTAAACATATATATACATTAATATATTTACATATACAGATAACTAATCTATTAACATAATATAAATTAATATATTTACATATACTGATAACCAATACATTATGTTATACATTAGTATATTTAAATATACAGATAACTAATATATTAACATATATTATAAATTAATATATGCACATATATTGAACATTAATGTACATAAATGGATATCTAAACATATTGACATATTAAGAAAATAAATATATTTACATATTTGCAATAAAAATGTATTTACAGCCAAAATCAAATATTTAAATATATTTTTAACATACATTTTAAATGTATTTACATACAAGTAAAACATAGAATTTCTTCAATTTAGAATTAATACATTTAAATGGATTTAATACTACTATATTTCAAAATATGTGACTTCCGTATGGGAATGATTGGTGAATGTTATTTTGATAAAAAAAGAAGGTGGTTGTAACAACTTCCTCCTTTTCTGCTGATGATTCTTAACTTCTGGATAATATCAATCATTAATCAAACAGCTCTTTAATATTTGTTTATGCAAACTCTGGTTTGTTCATGATCCAATCATTTTTCCAGTTGAATAAAATCAACTCCTGCCCTGAGTATTTTCTCACTGAATGTCCTGTTGCACTACATTACAGAAATAAAATGGAGTATAGCATAATTCAAGTTTACTTTGAGTGACAAAGTCAATTATTTCTGTTGGACTATTAGATACACTAGCAACTTATGAAATAATGTTCCACTTCCCACAATGTTTTCTTACCAAATAATTTCCATGACTTTCCCAGTTATAGATTCAATATTCAATAGATATATTAAATATTTATATATGAACTATAGTTAATTCATTCAAATATTTGCGCCTTTTCCATCACTGTCCCATACAATTCGTTGCCAGGTGACTGAAATATTAGATGCTGGTGTATGAGTCACGTTGAAAATGATGTAGGCAATGAGAAAATAACTGAAATATGGTATTAGAATACATTACATGTTAGATGGCTGTGCATGCAGTTAATATTTTGTTTGTGTCGCTGAATAATATTGTCACGTGCAGAGCTATTGATTAAACGTCATGAGGTTTCTGTGCTCGAGGATTAAACACGTCAGACCCTGAATTATTGTTTTGTTAACATCAACGAACGTCATTTTTAAAGTCAAAGATGAAGTTATTAATTTTACAATATACACTAGATGACAAAAATGGTCTAAATAAGTAGGCTACCACTTAGGCAACATTTCCCATAGTAGCCTACCGCAAAACTAATAGCTTCAACAGTACTGTAAACAAACCACAAGCTACATCACATCCTTAAAAGAAAACGATAGAAAACGCCATCACATCACACGGAAACAGTTTAAAATGCGAAGACAACTTACACATTAAAGTGCTGAAAGCCAGAACAGCCAACAGACCCTGAATAAAAACACTGAATCCGTCCATCATAGATCCGTCCACACAGCCTTGATACTCCGGGTTCACCAAATCACTCATATTTATTCTGCTCTTTGTAAAAACGAACATGTTTGCGTTTGAAAACCAGAACAAAAGTCATAGGATCCGTTGTGGAACCGAAATCCTCGGGAATTCGACTTAAACGGGTTTTCCATATAACTTCGCTCGCCAGAAGACAAAGAAATTCGCAGAGCACGCGGATGAACCAAGATCGCAGACCGCTCGAGCCTCGAGCTGTTTACGTCGTATTAGAGTGGAGCGATGTGGCATTTAAAGCATTTCACTTAGGTCAGTTTCTTTCTTTCCTTCTTTCTTGTTATTGAGTCAACAAGGGGAAAAGCGGCTCTGCTGACGTCACCTCCTGCTGCTGAAATCTCCTGAAACCCTTTGTCCCCCTAATGTGAATGCATCAGGACAAGTTACTTTTGTTTTAGATAATTTTCTTAGAATTGTATTGTAATTCAAATTAGGTCAAACCACACTACACTGATTGACTGTGCACAAATGTTTCATCATATAGCCTACTTATGAATATTGTACCTATATGTATATCCATAGCTTAAAAAGTTATTGATGGAAATAGGGAGTCAGTTGTTCTAATCAAATCCACTGTGTGTGACATCAATTCAGGTCAACTCTTGAACCTTATAAAATCCATCTTCATTAGTAAACCATTCAAGAAACACTGGAAAATAGTTATTTATCAGAAGTTACCATGCAAATAACCTCTCATCAAAACATCTGCTGCATCTCGGGTATCAATTCAACGTTCTTTTTTTTCTTTTATTCTATAAAGTCTCTTCTCAGCCATGACGCACAGTAAAAGGAGTGTAATGGGGTGGGACAGCTTGGTTGTTTCAGCTTCACTGAATCATAACTCTAAAGAAGTCATGCAACATAACAAATGAGCACAACTGAAGCATAAATAAGCAGAAAAAAATACATATGGATCAGATAAATAGATTTCACTTAAAATACATTAAACTGTTTCATAGGACATATAAACAGATTAGGACAATGAGGTGTAATCAGCAATATTTACATAACTGACTATATGTAAACTATTTGTTCATATTGTGTGCCATATTTCCACTCATATTAACCCTAACCCTAACCCTAATATTTTCGTGATTTGTAATCACAACATTTTTCTTTTGTTAAATCAACTTAGATAATTTATGTAGTTCAGATAACCTAATATTTTGAGTTTCTGGTGATCAAAATTAATCTCCATTGTATTAACTCAATTTTTCCATTTCAATGAACTTAAAATAAAGGCAACCAGGTTACTTATTTTTTAAGTTAAACCAACAATATTTTGTTACAATGTAAGGTTGACTTTATTTACAATGTGGCGTAGAATACCATGTGCATTTGAGCTGTTGTGGTAACGCTTCCTTTTCAGTCCAGTTACCCATGTAAATACTATGTACTTACAATTACTGGGTAATAACTAGTACTAACCCTGAACCTACAGTACCCCTAAACCTACCCCTGTTCCATGTACTTACCTTAAAATACCCAGTACTACACTGTAAGTACACTGTAAGTACTGTATATTTATATATAATATTCTAGTATGAATGTGTAGTATGAATGAAATCTGGACATACATGTCATTGTCATGTGACGTACCAGTGCCAGTTGCGTCGCTTCATGACCTCATGGGATCATAGTAAAGTGTCGATCATCTGCACCTCAGAATCTCGACAGAAGTAGTACCGGTTACTTTTTGCCATCTGTTTCATGAATACTGGATATACTCTTTTTGCATACTGTTTTTCGCCTTCCATGGTGAAGCCTGCGGAGATGGAGACCAAGAGCAGGAATCGGCAGAAGCGAGTACCATGGCGGATTAGAAGACTACAGGCAATCAGGAGGCCAAGGCAAAGCCAACAGAGCCAAAAACCGAGCTGGTGCAGGAAGGGAAAACTGAAGGCCATGGTGTAGCTGAAGACCACTTAAAGGTGGAACTCGGAGACAGCCTTCATGGCTGTCAAACTCAGGGGCAGTACTCCTGGCTATAGCAATACAGGTAGGGAACACAGGAAACTTGGAGACTGCATTCCTGGCCATGGTAGAACAGACAGTGCAGTGCATGTGTGGCTCCAGTGCTGAAATGAGTTCTGCCGTGCAGAACTGCGTGAGTTCTCAGACAAAAAAATGATAGTAGCCACCACAGGAAGTAGTAAGGACAGGGGTAGAGCTTTTGGGACCACTGGAGCAGGGGCCACCGGGTTTGGGCTCTTTGGGACCACTGAAAAAGGGACCACCAGACTTGGGAACTCTGGGACCACTGAAGCAAAGTTTGCAGGGCTTGAGACCTATGTGTCCACTGGGCTAAGGAGTGCTAGAACCACCAGGCTAGGTAGCATTGGTTCCACTGGAGTTAGGGGGCTGGGTGAATTGGGACCACTGTGCAAGGTAGTGCTGGTACCACTGGACTTGGGTGTGCTGGGAAAAATATGTTACAAACACTAGGCTAGTGAGTGCTAGGACCACCTGATTGGGACCACTGGGCTAGAGAAAGCTGGGACCACTGGACTTGGGTGTGCTGGGACTAATATGCTTAAGAACACTGCTAGGGAGTGCTAGGGCCACCAGGCTAGGTAGCATTGGATCCACTGGAGTTAGGGGGCTGGGACCATCAGGCTTGGGACCACCAGAGTAGGGAGCACTGGGACCACCAGACTTGGGACCACTGGGCTATAGAGTGCTAGGACCACCTGATTGGGACCACAAGGCTAGGGAGCACTGGGACCGAGACCACTGGGCTAGAAAGTGCTGGGAACCATGTGAATTGGGACCACTGGGCAAGGGAGTGCTGGTACCACTGGACTTGGGTGTGCTGGTAAAAATATGATACAAACACTGGGCTAGTGAGTGCTAAAACCACCTGATTGGGACCACTGAGTGCTGGGACCACTGGACTTGAGTGTGCTGGGACTAATATGCTTAAGAACACTGGGCTAGGGAGTGCTAAGGCCACCAGGCTAGGTAGCACTTGTTCCACTGGAGTTAGGGGGCTGGGACCATCAGGCTTGGGACCACAAGGCTAGGGAGCATTGGGTCCAGAACCACTGGACTGGAATGTGCTGGAACCATCTGAATTGGGACCACTGGGCAAGGAAGTGCTGGTACCACTGGACTTGGGTGTGCTGGGAAAGATATGCTTACAAACACTGGGCTAGGACCACCAGGCAAGGTAGCACTGGTTCCACAAGAGTTAGGGGGCTGGGACTATCAGGCTTGGGACCATCTGGCTAGGGAGCACTGGGACCACAGGACTTAGGACCAATGGGCTACAAAGTGCTGAGAACATCTGAATTGGGACCACTGGGCAAGGGAGTGCTGGTGCCACCGGACTAGGGATCATTGGCACCAACAGGCTAGGGAGTGCAGGGATTACCACAATTAGGACCAACAGGCTAGGGAGTGCTGGGACCACCATTCTTGGGACCACTGGGCTAGGGAATGCTGGGACCACTAGACTTGGGAACACTGAGACCGCCAGGCTAGGGAACTTTCTCCCTCTCCTCCATAAGGAGTGATCCCATAATAAGGAGCAAGCATGAGGTAGCACAGGGAGACACCCCTGGCAGGGAATAGCTGAGGCCCAATGTGGGAGAAGCAATGTATCCCACATAGAGAGTCTTAGAGCATAATTAATTAACTTTTCCAATGTTAAGTCACATCTGCCTTTTGGCGGACATGATTTAACAGGCTTGTTGAGTCCAAAGGGATTCAAGCCCCGAAGGTCTTTATCTTCCCAGTCCACACAGCTGGCAAGAGCACAAAAGAGCTCTGTATAGCCTTCAGTGGTGTCCCTCCTCTGCCGAAAGGCACACTAGCTAATCTGCTGGATCCATGGGTATTGGTCAGGTATCCTGTAATGTTTGGTGACTGTTAGGATCCAACTGAAGATTATGATTCATTGAAGATTGACAAGAAACAGAAATCCAGGGAAAAATCTGCCTTAATTTTTTAAATGCAACCAACTAAGCTGTATAAGTCATTTAAATTATATTAAACTGAAGTAAAGTAAAACATATGTTGTCATAACTTGTTGATCTTGGTTTCTTATTTATTTTACAGTGAACAGATCGGGTCATTTCCGAGCAGAGTAGGATCGCAGAAAGGAGGGGTTGAGAAAGACTGAATCTTCAAACTAGCCATTTTCAAACCCTAAGAAATTAGGTCACTTGCAATGTATATTATGAGAAAATTAAAGCGTGTTTTTTTTTTTTTTTTACCTTTGGTGCATGTAAGTCCTGAGACCTCATGAGAAATGTTTTTTAGAAACCTTTAAAATAGCATAATATTTTAACATTAATTTAACATCATGGCAGGGTAACGTAATATTCAGAGTTTGCATTTGACTGTTTTTATTCATTTTGAGGAATACTGAATCTGTTTTTGCGCAAGAGAGATGAGAAATGCACGCTCACATTTAGTCTAAAACTAGGGGTCAGAAGATCTGTCAGTCAATTAATGGGAAAACAAATTAACTTGCATTACTTATTTGAAAAAGTAACTTGTTGTAAATTTAAAGGTAATACGTAACTTTACCAGTTACTTGAAAAAGTAATCTGATTACTTAACTCGTATTACCCAAAAGAGCACATGATCCTTCAGAAATCATTTGCTGAAAATTAACAAACATTTCTTATTGGTATCAAACGTGTTTGAAACGGAAATCCTTAGTAACATTATAATAGTACAGGTATTGTAACTTTTGATCAATTTAACACATCCTTGAGGACTAAAAGTAATTACTTAATGACCCAATTTTTTAATTTTTTTAGACTGGACATGAAAAATGCAAACTAAAACTAGAGATTTTGATGGAGGTGATCATAAAAGAAAAGTGGCTGCAAATATACACAGTACAAAAATTTTGTTCAGATAACCAAATTAGTTTCATGTGTTAACATCTAAATTAACTGTTTATTAGCTAAAAATTATTTACTGTAATATAACAATCAAACTGATTAGGTTACACAGATTAAAGTCATTTAAGTGTTTTATCAGAAGAAAAGAAATTGAACTCTAAACGGTCGTCACCCACTTCATACTGTATATTCCCATGGGATCATTTTTTGGATTTAGCTTTAATGAATTCATAAATTTTAGTTTCAATTCATTTACTTTATTTTGATTGAATTGTATGAATTAAACAGCTCGTAAACATACTTTACCACTAGGAGAAACTCATTAAACATGAAAGTATTACAATCGTTAAGACATTTTTAGCATAAAGGATTCTTTAAAATTAGGCTAAGAGGTCATAGAACCCCAATTAACCCTTTTTCGTTAGGAGTGTAGAATTAGCTCTTTAAGAGAACAACTGGGTTAACCAGATAATATCCAGAGCTAATTTCCTAGGCAAAACTTTTTAGCACTATACCACAGCATGGAGAGGATAAAGCATTGACCCACATTGTCTATCTCCTCTCAAGGTCTGATGGTAATCTGTCCCTGGAAGAGCTTGTCAAAGTCTCCTCTTGTAGATTAAGCACAAGGCATGAACCATCTGTTACTGTAACATCACTAAGAGGTGCTTATAAGATCAGATCAGTTTTTCTTCCTGGACAAGAAATTTCATCTTGTACAGAATGCGTAGGAGGGTGTTTATATGTGTGGGTGAGTGTTTATGGTGTTGCCTGATAAACTAACCCCCTACTTCTGCACCAGTCCTATTGAAAGTCATTAAAGTGCACTTATTTATAGTGCCAACTATATTGATGTGACTTTAAATTCAAGTCAGCAATAAATGTGGTTACCACAGGAGGGCAACGGAGGACAATATGAGAACTGGATTTATTTGTCTTTTCTAAATCGCATAATTGCAAGAATAAATTAATGCTTTATGTATTAATAAAAATAATACATTATCATGTATACATCGGTTAATTTACATTTTAAAGATGTAGCCTACTGTAATGTTTATTAGAATAAGCTGTGTTGCTTAACCCTAAAAAAAACTAAATTAAATAAAATTCATAAAAACATCAATAACGTTATCATATTAAACCTCATTGGTTACACAACAAACATATAAACCATTAGGATTGCATGTTATAACTTTTTACAGTCTATATTGTCAAATGCCTCTATTAAAAACAAAGGTTCTTTAGGCATTAATGGCTCCATGAGAAACTTTAACATCCATGGAAACTTTCTTTTGCACAAAAGGTTCTTTAGTGGGACAGATTTAGTTTTTTACACTAACAAAAAAGTTAGTGTAAGAACTTTTCACTGAAAGATACTTTGGGGAACCAAACAAGGTTCTTGGAAAATGGCATTGAAGTTGCAAAATTGGCACCTTTATTTTTAAAAGTGAAGTAGTCATATTTGTATGGTGAATGATAATAGCTTTATTTTCTGTGAAACTTACTTCAGTTGTTTTTTCCCTCTATGACTAAACTTAAACAGTATGCTAGCGATTTAAATTACTTAAGATGACTCTAATGAACTGAAAACATGACTTTAAATAATGTCTCTACTTTTATTTGTAAAGGTTTTTGTTTTGTATAGATTGTGCCCTTGTTTAGGTGATGTGATGTAAATTAGAAACAGAAGGGTAGTGTTATTTCTTCCTCTTTATTTTTTGAGTGGTTTCAGCATAAAATATCACTTTGAACCATACATTAAAATATGTCTGTAAGACGCTTGAAAATGTAAAGCGGTCAAATTATTTTTGCGCAAGTGAAAACAAGTGAGGTTGCAACAGCAGCCCCCTCTTGTTTACACGGTCTGTGTCTCAAAATCTAGTGAGTTGCCTACATAGAAAGCATTTATCTGTATTTTTTGGACCTTCAATCTATTGGACAGCATTTTTTTGTCCATCAAATAGTCAGTAGCTCCGAATACGATGCACGCGTCACTAATGCCCAAAAGTGATGTACGCATGAATGCCCAAATGCTGTCCACTCGGGAGGCTCGCGAGGTTTTTAGACACAGCCGTGAGTTTCCCCATACGAGGGAGGCGGGGGCTCGGGCCTATTTCTATTTATAATGGGCAGAACAAATTTTGCAACTGTAAAGGTCAATGAAGGAGTCGGCTTGAAAATAATCTGTAGATGTAGAGACATGCGCAGATGCGGGATGATGCCATATTGGACACACACACACACACATACATACACACACACCGCTCCTGCTTCACCCAGAACACCGGATCACTCAATTCGGATAGACGGAAAAAACTCGCATAAGGTAAAAACTACATTATCCGCATGAACTTCATTCTGTAATAGTGATCGTGTCTGACACGGACTCGTGCTTCTGTGCGCGAATTTCCGCGTACAGACGCTTTTTCCTCGTTAAAAACATTTGGAGGTTGTTTGTAACAGTCAGAAATATAGGCTACACAAGCTTCTGCGCAAAGAGTTGATAAAACGGTCCGAACAATAAAGTAACCTTATTTTATAACACGAATGTCGAGCGACCGCACTTTCGATTATGTCGATAAAAATATTTACGATCTGAAGAGACGCGCGCTGAAAATGTCGTTGAAAAATAACGTTTATGTAACAAGCGATATTTTCGTGTCGCGTTCTTCCTCAAAGATACTCTCGCCCTGTTACTATTGACTTTATTTTCAAACTGCCATTTGACCTCCTTTCGATTTCAAAGGACACAATGTTCACGCTTGAATATCAACACTTAAGTTTACACATTCGGGTGGTGTTCATAGAAATGTTTTTGAACGTCACGAACCGGTCGGTGTACGTGCGATTCAGGTGCGCGGAATATGGTCCGAAATCCTCGTTCCTCATGTGTCAAATCCACTTTCAACATGGCGGGTTAAGGTGTGTTAAAACTGCCATGCAAAATCTTTGAAGAAGGAAAAAATAAAACCGCGTTGTTTACGCATCCCGTTTTCGTTTCTTTCGCTGCACCTGGACGTGGTTTAATGAATTAAATTTAAAGTTGTCGTTTGCCGACGTCGGTGTCGTTTTTTTCCGCTGCAATACTTTTAGAGTGTGTAAAGTACAGTAGTATCTCACATGCTCATACAATATTTCCTGTTTCGCTTTGTGCTGTGCTGAATGCGGGAGACAACATTTTATTCACATATTATTCCTTTATTAAACAGTTCATGAGCCACGCAGTTTCAAGAAGCTGGAAGAGCCTAAACCATATGTTTGTAATAAAATCGATTATGGTGAATTTGTATTAAAGGCGATTAATTTTCATTAAAATACGAGTTATTTATTTGATTAGCCTATACGTAGTGGATGTCGCCGTAAATCCTTTAGGGTTTTATCCGTTAATTCATACGGGCGGATTAAATTCGCAGCATTAATGAAGCGGAAATGGAGTCACGCATTTGATGACGAGATGAATTGATATGAAATTATATTTCCCGTTAATTCTCTGTCTGACCTGGAAAAATGAGCTCGAATAAGTCTCTTTGTAGCCTTTTTTAGGCTATCATATAGCAGCCCGATTAAAGAAGCATTTGTTTAATAAAACCTATGAGAAGTAGCCTAGATAATAATATAGCCTTCATGAAATTCATCATATAGTCGATGTGTCGAAGCAGCCTGACTTACGCTTCAATAAAGCTTGACATCTGAATCGATTGTGCCTTCAGTTGAGACAGAACACCTTTTTCATTTGGGTAAAAATAAGTGCAGAAGAACAATACGAGTTCATCTGACACCTGAGGAGAAGATGTGGAGCGGCTATAGCATGAACCCCCAAAAGTATACAGCCAAAGTATACAGTCAAAAACAGATGTATGAGTGGTCCAAATTTAGACAAGTATGCTCGCGTTATAGGTTACAACTTTTTCAGGGGCCACAAAAGTTTAGGTTGAGTTGTTGCGGCCAAATAGAAGCTAGTAAACAGAAGTTGCTCTCTTCTGAGGAGGTAGCCATAGCAACAGCACGCAGCTTGAGTACGTTCTGTATCGGACAGTAAGTAGTCTACTCAGCCTACAGGCTATTTATTACAAAATGTAACAGTGGAGGATTTTGTGGTGGCAGCGAATAGGCTGAAATTGCTTTGAAAGGTCTCTGGAAGTCATTTGCAGGCTATATAATTCGCACACGTCGTGATTATGTAACATGTTAAGGACTGGTAATCCATAATTAAAGCATCGTTAACGCATAAACACTTAGTGAGTGAGTTGAGATATGCGATATGTCATAAGGTAACGAGATAGTTTAGCCTCGGGTCGCAAAGATCGGATGACCGTCCGTTGTGGATTGAATAATGTCATTTACATTCAGGCCGTTGTGACGTAATGTCATTGGACGTCACGACGTGAGCATGAAAACAAATACAAGTGGCCTCCAATACTAATTTGACAGAATAACACATTTAAGTAGGTGTGGGGCGAACTTTTGCTAGGTAAACACATTGGCTTGTAGTGCAGGAATGAATGTTTATTTGGATAATATGTGTACTATTCTTCATGACGTTTTATAGCATTAGCATCACTTCTCTGAGTAGGCCAACAGCATGAATTTCCCTTTATAAGGTCAAAAAGGTGTTTTTACAGAGAATGATGTCATGGGTATTTTTCTTTGAGCGGTAAAGCGTAAATAACTGAATAACTTGATGTCATCATGTTATGTTTTTGAGAAGTGATGCCATCATATTTCAGTGGCCTAGCCTATGTTATATGTAAGATGCTATGTTATTATACAAACTTGTCAAAAATCTATTTGACGTATCATTTTTGACATTAACACTCACATTCACATTCACTTGACTGAGGTAAATTAAGTGATTGGAAATACTGAAATTAATTGTGGAAAAATAGAGAAATAAACAAGCTATTTTACTCTCATTTCCACATTTTAAAGACTTGCACTTAATATATAGCTGTGATAGATACCTGCTTAAGTTCCCAACATGCACTGCAGCTTTAATTAGCCTATTATAGCCTACAGATTACTGTTAGTTTTATTGTTTGCTGCTTTTGTTGTCACTCTCAGATGACACGCTCTTAGAAAAAAAGCCCTTTCAAAATGTACACCTTTGTATCTAAAGAGTGCATTTTACTACCTTAAAAGGAACATATTGGTACATTGTAAAACAAATATTGTTGGTTTTACTAAAAAAAAAACACGTAACCTGGTTGTCTTAAAATTTTAAGTTCTTTGAAATGGAAAAAATGAGTTTATACAATGAAGGAGATTGATTTAATCACCAGAAACTTAAAATATTAGGTTATCTGAACTACATATATTATTTAAGTTGATTTGACAAAAGAAAACATGTTGTGATTAACCATTTAGGGACTAAAAAATATGTTCATGATTTGTAAAGTGTTCTGTCCCATTGACAGCTTTTGTATCATTTTGTCTGAGAGCGCAGAGCTCTTTTTTCCATTCTGCACCATTATTGAAGTTTGTGCTTTAACTGCTGATATACATGCGTAATTGAATACAGTAATTTATAGATTTCTCCGTCCGTTCACATTATTTTAACTGGGCTATTTCAGGGTTCTTGCCATACGCATTTCCTACATTCCTAATAGCATGGAACTTCCTGGAAAACATTAGGCAAATAATAAGTCACATAGTCAAATCACAAATAAAAGCAATTTGTGCGGCTGAAAGCTCGAATTTTCAAGTTGATGCTTAATATTATCAGGAGGGGAAAAAAGTATTAAAACCTGCTAAACTAAACAATGGACAGATGAACCATCAGTTTAACTTAACAATTGCTTTCTAAAGTTGCACGATTAAAATGGATTATTAAATGCGCCTGAGACTGAAAAAGGCCAGAGCCGTTTATTTTAATAAGAAACGCAGCACTACATTGTGTTCCAATAATCCTTTAATTCTCCCTTCCACAATTGAACAAGTCCTGGATTAGAGCGAGAGGGGGCATCTGGCTCAACATGAGCTAATCGATAGTACGGCCTGCCTAAAATCTAAAATCTGGATTTATTCTGAAACAGGCCACATCCTAGATTATTAGGGTTGATAATTCACTTTAATCCCGCATCTTCAATCCGGAGGTGTCTTTCCACCCACAGGCCCAACTGTGCTGGCTGAACCACAAAGAACCCACACAAATCAAGACATCCAAATGACAGCAGCGATGAATGTATTTATTCGTCATTTGAAAATTACTCATCGCCAAAAAGAAAAAGCAAACCTATTTTTTGACACTAATAATGTAAATTTGTATAATAATAATGTAATAAATATAATAATAATGTAAATTTTATTTTATATATTAATAATAATGTATTATTTATATATATTATTATTTATATATATTTGTATTATTATTTATATACAGTTGTATTATATATATATATATATATATATATATATTTTTTTTTTCCAGTTGATTATAAACTGATGGCATTTCTTTCTGACTGAATTTTGGATGCATATTCTTGTCAACTGGAACAAAATATTTTTTTTCCGCTCATTTAAAGTCCACTCAAAGCCCCCCCCCACCAAATGTCTCAGAAATGAATGACAGAACCATAATATTTTTCATCTGCTGTGTTTATAACACAACACTCACACACACACACTGTCATCATGGCAAATATTGAGTGAGTCATTTGCAAGGAAGTGGTTTCGATGTTAAAGTGCACTTCTTGTTCATAGTTCCATCTGAAACCAGGGACTTCAATAGAAGAAAAATACATTAGTGTCACAATGTATGCATTATTCATTGCTCTTCACTTCTAAAAATAAAGGTTCCTTAATGGTTCTTTGGAGCACATACCTTTTTTTCTTATAATAATCAAAGGTGTTCATGAGGTGCGAAAAATTCTTACATTATTCTTCAGATCAAATTTATTTTATTTTTCAAAAAAAAGAAAAGAAAAAACAATCATGGCCACCAGAATACTTTGTTGTGTGGATATCTCCCCGTCAATGGTGGGGAAAGAGTTAAGCACCAGTACAGATGGTTTTCTAAAGAACTAGAGAATAAAAAGTTATTTGACATCATAAAACTTTTTTTAGCCCCATTGGAACCTTTATTTTAAAGAATGGTTTGTTGGAAATTGAATTTATTAGATTAAATGTAGGCCTAGCATGAGCGAAGCAAAAACTTTGCTCTTATTTTGTTAAGAGTCGGAGTTAAAATAAATGATAAATGTGGATAAATGTCAAAGTGGCATTACTCAAATCCGGTTCAGTTTTAGAGCCAATAAAAGTATAGGCAAACACAACATGCTGTTTTTTGAAGACTATGTTTAAAGGATGCAATCATCAGCTTTTCACATACTAGAGATTGTAATGACATCATCAGTGCAGAAGATCCAAACCACATTCCTTCTCACCAAGTGCTTAGATGATCTAAAATAACTGCAATGTTTTAACATAGTCTATTTGTTTGCTATGCTGTGATCCTTGTTAACCGAGTTAATAATCCAGCATTTCTATAGTCAGGATAGAAACTGTATTTAATCTGATGTGAATTAACAATGGAGTGAACAATATGTTAGATTTGATATAGGCTTTGAAAAGATTTCACTGTAGAAAATAATCCTGCACTGTAAAAATGAATATATTTATCTAATCAAAAAAAAAAATTGTGGCAACAGATTACAAGCAAAATTTTTAATTAAATTTAACAAATTAGAATTGAGTAATAATTAATCAAATTAATTCCTTAAAAGTTAACCATTTAATTTGAGTAAAACTTACAACAACCAAAAAAAAAAAACATAAATTGAAGTCATCATTATGGTGATCGGTGTTTGTTTTAGGTTTGTTTTAAAATGTTCTCCTTCAGTGATTGTGCTTGTTAACATCAGGTGTCTTTAATGTTAGCAATATAAAATAAAGAGTTCTTAATGAATTTGACATCTGTCTGTTAGTGAGATATTTTTGTAAAATTTTTGGTGTAAACTTAACTCATTTTTAATGGTTAACTTTTAAGAAATAACTCGATTAATTATTACTCAATTCTAATTTGTTAAATTGTAATCTGTTGCCACACTTCTATTGATTAGATAAAGCATATTCATTTTTCCAGTGTGTAAAAACGGTAAACCATTGGCAGCTGTGGTTGCCAGCATCATACCATAAAAATACGCGTGTTACTGTTTTTGAAATGAACAGCCAAATACTGTTTTGTCAACTACAGTATACTTCACTTCAACAGCTATATGCTCTAACACAAAAACAGTAACACACCGTATAGTTACAGTATGATGCTGGAAACCACAGTTGCCAGTAGTTTACCGTTTTTTTACAGGATTATCTTGCTAGATATGCTTCACTGCTTTCTAACCTTTGTGGCTAGGATAGTTAGTACGATAAATATTATGAATGGGATGTTTTAACACCTGTTGAGCAATGAAAATACATTTATTTTGGGGTAATCAATATATAAAATAGATCTGATCATTCCACTTGAAAGAATTAAACAGTTTGCCATCTGTAATCTGAGAGAAAAAAACTTGGTTTCTCTAAATCTATGGGATTTTTGGTCTGCCAGGTGATAATTGTTAGTTAGAATGGTAGAAGAGTGTAAGTGTCCTCTATCTTGTCCTTGGTTTTAGATGTATGAGGGGTTTATGTTGAATCTTTTAGAGGATTTTTAATGAAGAATCACTCAGCAGTGCATGCTGGGAAAACACACTAGACTGTCCCACATTGATTCTTTGTGAAACATATGATGACTCATAAATGGCTTAATTTAAAACCTTAAGTCATTGGTGTATTTATTATAATTATGTTTATTAAATTAGCTCTTTGGTGAAGCTAGTTAGCAGAAGAGATGTGGAGATTGTAAGATTAGTGATAGTGATCACAGACCATTTTCTTTAAAGGGATACTGCACTTTTTTAGAAATAGGCTCATTTTACAACTCCCCCAGTGTTACAGTTGAGTTTTACCGTTTTCGAATCCATTTGCCAATTTTCTGATATTTAGAAGAATATCAGTAACCAGACAGTTTCTGGTCTCATTGACTTCCATAGTATAATTTTTTTTTCCTACTATGGAAGTCAATGAGACCAGAAACGGTCTGGTTACTGATATTCTTCTAAATATCAGAAAATTGGCAGAATGGATTCGAAAACGTAAAACTCAACTGTTTAACTCTGAGGGAGTTGTAAAATGAGCCTGTTTTTTAAAAAAGTGGAGTATCCCTTTAAGACCAGAAACAAACTAGGCTATATGTAGTATAAGTACACAAACAACAAACCTCATCATGTCACCTTTCTGAGTGAAACGTATTCAATGCAAAAAAATGTTGGCAAAGTTGGATTTAATGAGGAATTAAATGTGCCGTGACAGATTTAGATCAGATAACTGACCATAGAAAAAGGTTTACAGTTTACTTGCTATGAATTAAAGTCCCCTGTGGTGAAAATCAAGATTTTAATATATGTTTTTTTATATTTATCTTTGTGTTGTTGCATTAAAACAAACCATGTGCAAATTCATAAGTCTGAGTTTTTTCTCTGTGTGATTGAGTGGAACTCCGAGCGAGTGAGTGGAGGCGGGGCTACTTTGCATATTCATAGAATCACGTATACTAAATGAAGCAAGGTTGTAGTTACATTCAAGATATTTTAATGCATGACGATTTTTTTTTTCAAGTTTTTTTTTAAGGTGATTAAAAATGAGTTTTTAGAGATAAAATTAATAACTGCAGACTTTAAAAATTGCATTGGGACGTTTTGGAACCCAATAATACGTGAAATTGAGCTAGTTTGCATTTATGTAATTCGGGTACTTACTTACACATTATATAATATGTTTCATCCTATTTCCAGCCATACTATTCCAATACCAGTACCGAACAACAAACTCTAACATGCATACACTCTTTCTCTGTCTCCTGAACAGGCATGGATTGTGTAGAGGAGGAGGTGGATTTTAACTGGGAGGAGTACCTCGAAGAGACTGGAGCCACTGCCGCACCTCACACTTCATTCAGACATGTGAGAACACACGATATATTTATTTATTGAACCAATTTTTTAATATGACAAACATGAACCTGTACTGTAAAAATGAATATGTTTTATCTAATCAAAAAAATTGTGGCAACAAATTACAAGCAATATTATTAATTAAATTTAACAAATTAGAATTAAGTAATAATTAATAAAATTAATGGCTTAAAATTTAACCATTTAAAATGAGTAAAACTTACAACAACAAAAAAACATAAATTGAAGTCGCCATTATGCTGATCGGTGTTGTAAAATTATGGTTATCTCCTCCAGTGATTCTGCTTGTTAACATCAGGTGTCTTCAATGTTGGCAATATAAAATAAAGAGTTCTTAATTAATCTTTGACGTCTGTCTGTTAGTGAGATATTTTTGTTAAATGTTTTGTTGTAAACTTTACTTCGTTTAATCAATAATTTGATTAATTATTACTCAATTCTAATGTGTTAAATTTAATTAATAATATTGCTTGTAATCTGTTGCAACAATTCTATTGATTAGATAAAGCATATTAATTTTTACAGCGTGCATGTTTAAACTGAATCTAGTAATAAAATCTAGTGTGTTGAGATTAGGAATGCAATGACATAAGATGTGCATTGTACAGTCAGCTTAATTGATTTGCTGAACTTTGAGAGATTGCAATGAATTGAGATGAGTGACAGCTTAGTGATTAAAGGGAGCGCTTTTATGCACGCTTTCCAGGCGATAATCCGTTCAGAATCTGAAGAAAATTGCATTAGTTAAGGCAATGGTTAGGCTATTTATTGTTCAGACAGTTTGGCATGCCAAATCATGTTTGCCTAGTGGTTTGTGAACATAACTACTTTAATAACAAGAGAGCTATTTCATGACATTATGTTTAAATATGTTTTTATAGAGGAATCACATCTAGGGCCCTATTTTAACGATCTGAAATGCAAGTGTCAAAGCGCAAGTAACTTTCTGGGTGCATCCCGGCGTTTTGCTATTTTCCCGGCGGGATAAATGACTCTTGCACCTGACGCAAATCTAAAAGGGGTTGGTCTGGAGTAGCTTCATTATTCGGTGTGGTTTGGCCGTAACGGATATAAACCAATAAGTGCGTCATATCACATTCCCTTTAAGAGCATGATGAACGAGGTGCGCTTGTTCCATGGCGCAATTCTATTTTAACGGCGCATTTACCAGGCGTGCTTCAGCATCGGTTCACAGCCGAGGAGATCGATGTCCTCGTCAGGGCCGTAAAAGAAAGAGAAGTGACATTGGGGATGGGACAAACCCACCCAAATTAGCTTCGGTTAAACATGCATATAATAATTTGGGTAAATGTGTAAGCTTTATGCCTATTTTTACCATCATCATGGACACAACAATGATTTCCCTCATGTTTATATATTTTTCCTTATAATAATGTATCATTTGCAAAAAGTAAAATGCATCTGTGTAGCTGAGAGAATCATCTACAGTATATGCGTGTTGTTCACACTCTGTATTATGGCCAAGCATGCGCACTTAAAATAGCATCTGAATGTACGCGCAACGCGCCACTGACTTTAGACCAGGTTTTTTCTGGTCATTGGCGCAATTGTTTTCTGGAACTGCAAAATAGCACCAGGGATTGTTTGTGCCGACACACGCGACACTTTTGCGTCAGACCCGCCCAGGGAGCGCAAGTTCATTTCCTAGTTTACCGACGTGCGTCTTTGCGCGAGTTGCAAAACAGGAATGATAAATGCGTCAGTGTATAAAGTCATTTGCGCTGGGTGCAAGATAGGGCCCTTAACCTTACCCTAGAGTTGATTCACCCTCCGCCAATGGTTGTGAGGTTATTTTTGAAAAGGATTTTTAGTCAGGCACTCTGTAAAGTCTCTTCCAGCACATCCCAAAGACTTTCAATGAGTTTAAAGGGATAGTTCGGCCAAAAATGATATTTAACACATGCATTACTCACCCTAAAGCCGTTCGAGATGCATATGTCAATCTTGTTTCAGACGAACACATTTTCAGTTATTTTAGAAAATGTCTTAGACCCTTCAGTGGATATAATGTGAAGAAATGGGTCCAGCTCCTTCAAGTCCCAAAAATGTGCATAAATCCTTCACAAAAGTAATCCATCCGGCTCCAGGGTGATAAACGAAGGCCTTCTGAGGGTAATCCGTGCAGTATTGTCGTAAAATATACATATTTAAAACTTTATAAATGAAAATATCTGACTTCCGGCAGACGATGCAACGTACGTTGGAAGTTGGCGTACGTAGCGTAGGAACCGCCATGACGTCGCGACGCTTTCTGCGCTGCGTCCTACCTCGTACGCCGACTTCCATCACCCGTGAACGCACGTCAGCGCAGAAACCGTCGCGACGATCGTTGCCGGAAGTCAGATATTTTCATTTATAAAGTTTTAAATATGTATATTTTCACGAGCAATACCGCACGGATTATCCTCAGAAGGCCTTCGTTTATCACCCTGGAGCCGAATGCATTACTTTTGTGAAGGATTTATGCACATTTTGGGACTTGAAGGAGCTGGACCCCATTTCTACACATTATATCCACTGAAGGGTCTAAGACATTTTCTAAAATAACTGAAAATGTGTTCGTCTGAAACAAGATTGACATATGCATCTCGAAACGGCTTGAGGGTGAGTAATGCATTGGTTAAATATCATTTTTGGCCGAACTATCCCTTTAAGGTCTGGACTCAGAGGTGTGTGAAAATGATTCTTCATGCTCCCTCCCAACCATTAGTTCACAATTTGAGCCTGATGCATCTTGGTCATCCTAGAATATAGCCATGATGCGTTTTCCTACAGTACGTGAAAAGCTAATCACTCCATAAAGTAGGGTTAGACGAACTGTTGACAAACTAACACAGTTTCATCCCAAGAAGTCATATAACTGACGTCTTGGGACGTCTTTTGACCATACGTCAATATCCGCCTTTTCAGGGCCCCTAAACGTCGGTTATATGACGATCCTGGGACGTCATACAACTGACGTTTTACCTTTAACGTCAGTTAGGTGATGGGGTAGGTTTAGGTCTGGGGTAGAGTTAGGATCCGATAACGTCATCTAACCAACGTTTAAGGGAGCCCTGAAAGGCATATATTGACGTATGGTCAAAAGACGTCCCAAGACGTCAGTCATATGACGTCTTGGGAATGAGACTGCGCTGGACAAACATATAACATGCTGGAAACATGATAATCACTGCAATAGATTCTTAAGCATTTCCCTATTAAAATACAAAAAATTTTTTGGTTGGGCATTGGTCAACATTTGAATTGGATCAAACAAGTTAATGAAACAAGGACGAGTATTGTTCAAAATTCAAACTTTAATGCAAGGTTTTGATCCATTTCAAATGTTGACTACTGTACATATATTCTGTACATGACCTGACGTGTAACATTATTTTACTTTCATGCTACAAATACAACCCAGACAACATGAAATACAGGTTAGATTTGGTGCTGTGTTGGGTTGCTACTTGATGCCAAATTTGAGTTGAGAAGCAAAACCAGTTGAGAATCACACCCATTACAACGGTTATTAGATTTGTTTGTTTTTTTACAATTCAAAGCCGTCAATAAGCCCATACTTTATTTAAATGGCGCAATACTTATTCGTAATACCCATTCTGATTAACCCCTTGCAGGTGGAGCTCAGTCTTCAGAGCAGTTTTCAGCCTGGAATGAAGCTTGAAGTAGCTAACAAGGGCAGTCTGGATACATATTGGGTGGCCACCATCATAACCACATGTGGTCAGTTGCTATTGTTACGCTACTGTGGCTATGGAGACGACCGCAAGGCTGATTTCTGGTGTGACGTCATGACAGCCGAACTTCATCCTGTCGGCTGGTGCGCTCAGAACAACAAAACGCTTCAGCCCCCTGAAGGTAAGGCGCAAATGCACACACATTCAGAGATACATGTCTATTTAAACACAGATTAAGTTCTTTTTAAAACAGTCTCTCCTGTCTAAACAACTGGCATTCAAACACACACACACACGTGCATTTCTTCTGACTAGAGCGGGCCAGTTTATTCTAATAATCAACGGATGGGATTTAAATACTAATTATCAAACAATGCAAAGTTGTATGAAAATACACGCATTGTCCTCCACCGTGAGATTTCATGTACGGTTGCTTCTGTAACAGGTATAAATGGATTATCTTCTCCCAACGGTTGGATTGATTCTTTGTTATCAATGTTATTCAGTGGACCATATCATTTCTTCATGAACTTTAACCCTGATATCACTGTTCAGGCACTGGTAATCAGTCACACAATTCACCACTTGCTATTATATGCTGCTTTTGGTGAGGTTCTGACTGTAGTCTCGGAAATATAGTTGAATGCTTCACACAATGTTTATTTTGTCGTGTTAGTCTAGGTGAAATTGTTTGTTTGCTATAGACCAGGGTTAGCCAATCCTGTTTCTGGAGAGGTTCAGATCCAACCCTGATCAAACTCACAAGTGCTTCTGAAGATCTTAATTAGCGGCTTCAGTTGTGTTTGATCAGGGTTGGATCTGAAGGATCTCCAGGAACAGGATTGGGAGATCCTATATAAAGTCCGTGGCAGGATAGAGGACCAAATTTAGTTAGAGAAGGGTTAAGGTACGCAAATGTTCTATTCGAATGGAAACTGGTCAGGTAAATGTTTAGTGAAGAACACATGGACAAGTTACTCATTTGTTGAAGACGTTCACCATCCTGAACAGCAGATTCATTGGAGTAGAATAAAATAGAATTACACTGTAAAAAAAATATTGTTGGTTTAACTTAAAGTAAGTTAAGGTTGCCTTAAAATTTTAAGTTGATTGAACTGGAAAAAGTGAGTTAATACAATAAAGGAGAATGATTGAATCATCAGAAACTCAAAATTATATGTTATCTGAACTAAATAAATGATTTAAGTTGATTTGACAAAAGAAAATTAGTTGTGATAACAAATCTTGAAAATATTTTTTACAGTGGAATTAGAAGTGAAATTCTTGGAAATGTCTGTCTGTGGAGTTAATGGCCCTCATTTATCAATCTTGCGTAGAAACGGGTGTATATGTTGGCGTAAGATTATGCTTACACTCCTCTCACCGCCTGATTTTTGAAGCTGTGCGTACCTTTGAAACCCAGGTGTACGCAATGCCTGCCCTTGATAAATCCGCGGCCGAAAACGATCGTCATTAGAATAACACGCCCTTATATATTCAAGTCTCCGCTCCCCCACGCCCTCATTTTACGGCATGGACACACGGAAGACGGCAAAGAAGAGAAACTTCTCCGACGTGGGGCCGAAATGACCTATCACAATCACAATGCATTATTTTACAGCACGTCTTTTGAAATTAGCATGATGTGATGTGAAGTACCATTCATTTAGGCTACATTATTAATTGCATGACAATTTGTAATAGTATTCTTCTTATTATTATGATTTGTATTAATGACTCTTATTGTTATTTAGAAAAAGGATGTCATTATTATTTGTATTATTATTATTATTATCATTTAAAAGAAGAAGAATATTTTTTTTATTATTTTGTCAGTCTGAATTATTTTTTGGTCATTGAAAGCCTTTCAATAGGCTACCGAACCCAGTCCGTGCGCACCTGCCGGGGATAATCCTGAAACGTCAGGGTAAAGCGCACAGGCTCGCAAGGAATAAATATGCTTACAAATCAAATGCTTTGGTAAAGTCACACAAATTAAACATTAAAGTCCACGTTGCACAAAAATAAACACTGAAGTTTCTAATTATTATACAGTGGGTCATAATATATCATATCTCTTAGTTTGTTAGTGCGTTTTGTGGTGTTAGGAATTTTATTGCGCATTTCCTCACTAACTCAAAACATGCGTACACCACCACCTGAGCTGGTGTAGGATTCGAGCGTGCCGTACGCCCACGTCCATATTGATAAATCTCAAACCCACCGTGGTTTTGGGTGTACGCTGGAAATTTGGTGTACGCACTTTTGATAAACGAGGGCCAATATGCTGTGCGACTTGAAAAAAAAAAGATTATATGACCAACAAGTTATGACAACACATTGCTAACTCATCAAAATAAGTTAAGCAATTTTCATCACGTTTTATGAGTTGTACAAGCTTCACCTAATTTTTTAAGTCAGTTTAATGGAACTTAAGTTGAAGTTACTTAAACATCCAAGTTGATTGTACTTAAACATTTAAATTGCCTTAATTTTAAGTTGATTGAACTGTAAAAAATTAGTTAATACAATGAAGGAGATTGATTAAATCATCAGAAACTTAAAATAATAAGTTATCTGAACTAAATAAATTATTTAAGTTGATTTGACAAAAGAAAAAATGTTGTGATAACAAATTTTGAAAATATGGGGAGAAATTAATTATTAAACTAAAAGTTATTATTTGAATGTTTTCATTTTTAACTGCTATGAATGCAGTTGCTAAAGATTAATATTTTTTATTAATATTTTTTACCACAAGTAGTATTAATAATGTAAGAAATTAAAAATATATATGTACAACGTTAAATATTTAAATTACAAAAAACAAACTGATAAATTAATGTAGATTTGGATCAGAACTTTAAAATCTGGATTTTCAGGTTTATAGAAGTCATATAAATTAATTATATATATATTTATATAAATTTACATGAATATGTATAATTCATTTATATGACTTCTATAAACATGAAAATCCCAATTTAAAGTTCTGTAAACAATATTGTTGGTTTAACTTAAATGAAGTAACCTGGTTGCCTTAAAATTTTAAGTTCATTGAAATGGAAAAATTGAGTTAATACAATGGAAATTGATTAAATCATCAGAAACTCAAAATATTATGTTATCTGAACTACATAAATTATTTAAGTTGATTTGACGAAAGAAAAAAGTTGTGATTACAAATCATAATTTTTTATTTTTTTTACAGTTAAGTCATTTCTTTCTAGTTAGGGGCCATTCAGAATGCGTTTTTCCTTTGAGATCGCATTTTCTAAGTAGCACTTTTTTAACTTGAGCTTTTTTTGGACGCAGTGCCATGCGCGCAGTGCTCAGAACTTGTCTGTCTAGTGTGTTTACATTGAAAAACAATGGAAAAGTCGCGGCAGTGGAATGTAAAAACGTGTTCTGTGTGAACGACCAGCTCAGCTCATTCTAGAGAAAATCACAAAGAGTGGAAAAATTTCCATTGATTGGTCAAAGGTGGGGAGAGCCTTAACACATGTATAACTGTTCTAAGGCAGTCATGACCTTTTCAGGATTATAGACATTCATTGAGGTACTTCGGTAAAGCGGAACTTTACTGTTTGCCTACTGCAGATACTACAGATTTATGATGTGTACCCTGGAACATGTGGTGTTAATAATATACACAGTGCGTAGATGTACTGTATTTTATTATATCATGCCATTTATATAAGCTTGTGGCCTGATCTCTTCCAAGACATCTAAAAATCATAATTTGGTGGATTAACTAATGGTTGACAGACTCAATTTCTTTATGAATCACTGCACACTCCAGATAACAGGGATTGTAGAGTAATTAACTAAACTGTTATAAACAACTTCTAAACATATATTTTATAGAGTGCTACAATGTTAATATACCTACTTTAAGAGCCAAAATCTTAAATGTACCAATAATCACCACAATAATACTGGTGGCACAATAGAAGTCACATAACATGATGTTTAAAAACACTTTTGCTGACAATTTACTCACTCCCATGTCATTCAAGATGTCCACGTCTTTCTTTCTTCAGTCGAAAAGAAATTAAAGTTTTTGATGAAAACTTTCCAGGATTTTCTCCATATAATGGACTTCAATGGAAACCAAACGGTTCAAGGTCCAAATGAGAGTTTCAGTGCAGCTTTAAAGGGCTTTAAATGACACCAGATGACGAATAAGGGTCTTATCTAGGACCCTTCGAGTCATGACTAGAAAAAAGATTTGTTAATTTTGATGAATGAGTTTGAACAGGAGAGTCATGAACGCTCATCACAGAACAGAGCAAGGCGAGCATTTGTGCTTATAAAACTTCAACTTTTTTATTTATTTTTGAAATGACTGATCGTTTCTCTTGATAAGACTCTTATTCATCGTCTGGTGTCGTTTAAAGCCCTTTGAAGCTGCACTGAAATTCTCATTTGGACCTAAACCGTTTGGTTCCCATTGAAGTCCATTATATGGAGAAAATCCTAGAATGTTTTCATTCAAAAACCTTTAATTTCCTTTCGACAAAGAGAGAATGACATGAACATCTTGGATGACATGGGTGAGTAAATTATCAGCAAAAGTTTTTTTTAAAGTGAACTACTCATTTAACTAAATAACATAAAATATAACACAAAACATAGAAATGTACATTACTACAAAAATAAAAATAAACCAAATGATGTATAAAAAAATAATCATATGTGATGTGTAATGCAGGGATTTCTGAAAATGTCCTTTTACTTATTTTTTGATCGTACCTTTTAATTTATAGTTTTCACTTCACTGTAAAAAAGTTATGACAACTGTTTTTACATTGCTTTAAGTCATCAAAATAAGTACATTTTCAACTTGTTTTTATGTTATGCAATATTCAACTAATTTTTGAAGTCAATTTAATGTAATTGAAATTGAAATGACCTAATGACCAAGTTGATTGTCCTTAAAATTAGCAAAAAACATAAATTTGACAGGGTTTTACAGTAAAATTACATATAATGTGCTGTTATACTTAGAGTTTTTCATGGTAAGGCAACAATTTTACTCTAGCCTAACAGTATTTATCTTTAAAAAAGGGAAGAAAAAACTATCACAACCTCTGTTTCATTAATACTTTATACTTATTCTAGAAGAATCTGACCATATCCGTTTTGCTCAAATCAGAAAAGGTTATTTTGGCAGAAAAGGTTGTGAACTATAAAGATAATCTGTCAAAGTGTTCTAATTGACAGACGCATGCTTGACAGGTCTAACAACAATAACAGACAATGCCTACCCTATCTTACGACCAATTCGTATGAATTTGTACGAGTGATTAAAAAGTGGAGTAATTTGTACGACCTCACTCGATTTTGTCTAAACCCATGTGATGGTTAGGTTTAGGGGCGGGGTCAATTGGCCAATTCGTAAAATATGTACGATTTAGCAAAATCGTACTAATTCGTGACGGGTGAGGTCGTATGTAATTGTTACGAATTAGCCACCTCGTAAAATTTGGTACGAATAATATTACGTTACAACTAACCCTTTAAGGTTTGAGGTGTGTCAGTAGTAGCCTACATTCATATTTTCTCTTCCAACCTTATACATTTCATGTACTTGATTGCAAACAGTCATGTGTTGCATTCGGTGATTATTGCAAAATCATGTTGAAGGGATTTTTTTTTTACATAATAATCAGATGACTGTGTATTTTTAGTAAGATGCATATCTTCAACAATGAGGAAATTTTACCATTTGTATTTGATTGCAGTGTTGGATGTTTGCCATTTATATTTAAAATGTATCTGTTTAATACATCCTTCAGTCGTGCATATTAAAACAGTATTGCATGTTAAATCCTCTATAGAATACAGTATGCATAATGAAAAACTCAACTCTATGGAAATCATTTTGTGGAAGATGTAAGTAGCCATGTTTTCATCCACTTATGCACATTTTGGGATATCGCATAAAAGAAACGCATGATGGAAAGGCCAAAATGCACATAAATTCTAAAAATGCGCATAAAAAAACGTATGGACTCAACTGATATGGAAAAACTTTTTATCGGATGAGAAAATATGCGCATAAACTACAATGGAAATACAAAAAAGACATTTGACTTTGGAGATGGGATGGCATAAATGAACAGACCAGCGGACCCATCTCGCTGCACAGCAAGATAACTTTATTGTTTCGCACTCTGAGGTGCAGGTAATTTATTATATACTTTATTCGCAAATGTTTTATGCAATATTCCAAGTTAAATTCACAACTTTGGATGGAAACCTAGCTTATTACACCACTGAAAATACGTTCATTTTTATGTCAGTTTGATGAAATGAATTTATACGGTTGCAGAGTATTTGTAGAAATAATTTGGTATCAGCTTTACAAATGCTCTCTATAGCTTAAATTACTATTTATGAAACATTCCGAAATAGTACAACTTAATGTATATGAAAGTGTACGTAAGTCCTTATATTTACTTTAAGCTATGGTAATGAATATGCATTGAGGTTTACTTTATGGCCATTTCTTTATTTCTTTTTAGTGTAAAGTTGCTTAAGTTGTCTGTCTGTTTTTCTCTCTGTGTGTGTGTGTGTGTGTGTGTTTTCTGAAGAAATAGATAAAATCTGTGTTTGCATTTCTAGAGATAAGATGACGTTCTACGGACAAACACACTCAACGTTCACACTCATACTTCAAATATACAGAATCTTTGGTTGAAATATTCTTCTAAATGGAACTAATGTTCAAGAATAAAGAACCCTAAAGAACCCATGAAAAGGTTTTACAGGTTTTGTTTACTTTCCTGTGTTGATATGTTGAAACAGGAAGTTGGGCGGTACATACCAAAACACTCCTCCCCCCTTTTTCAACAGACATGGACTGAATTTCCTGAAATCCTCTGATATCAAACACTTCACTGTAAAAAAATATATTGTTGGTTTAACTTAAAAAATTAAGTAACCTGGTTGACTTAAAATTTTAAGTTGATTGAACTGGAAAAAGTGAGTTAATACAATGAATGAGATTGATTTAATCATCATAAACTCAAAATAATAAGTTATCTGAACTGAATAAATTATTTAAGTTGATTTGACAAAAGATTTGACAAAAAATGTTGTGATATCAAATCTTGAAAATATTTTTTACAGTGTATATGATTTGAAAAACAGTACGCCAACAGAGAGTATTATGTCCGAATATACAGCATTTCGAAAAAAAGCAAGCAAAAAAAAAATTACATGATCAATAAGTGATGAAAACATGTTTTTACTTTAACTAATCAAAGATAATTAAGCAAGTATCCCAACTCAATCTTTTTAAGTCAGTTTCATGTAATTTAAGTTGAAGCTACTTAAACATCCAAGTTGATTGTACATAAAAATGTAAGGCAGCAACTTTTTTTTTGCGATTTTTGTGATTGAGATTCTGAAATGCGCATTCGATGGACACTTCCCATAAGGCCACAGGAGAGGATTTATGAATGATGTCATATGTCACATGACAATGACAACAAGGCGAATGTTGTGCATTCGAATTTCATTCACATCACACATTCATACTATACAGAAAGTACTTTTTATTGGTTGCAAAGTACATTTTAAACCAAATGTTGTATCTACTACACTATATGCGATTTCGGAAGTCTGTAAAGTGATTTAGAAGAGGATGTGACCTCATAATACGATTGAATCATTCAGTCAGTGAACAACTGCAACATGTATCTCTGTAATTTACATCATGTGTTTTTGACAGGAAAGCAACTGATGATAGAAATAGTTCTTTGAAAGCGTTTAATCAAATGGTTTATGGAAAACTATTGTCGTCATCCACCATTTACATTAGCAAAGTTAATTTGAGTGAGTGCCAGAAGACATATGACTAAATGAAATGACTCTGTGCAAATGTGAGTTAACCCCATTAATTAGGTTTTATTGTGTGTACAGAAGCTTAATTAAAAAAAATATGCAGGCGCAGCCAGGAATATTGTTTGTTTTACCATGTTTGATTAGCATCAAAAAAGTAGTGGTTTGTTTGTACGTGAGCGGGTGTGCATGTTTAGTGTGTATTTGTTGGTCATCTTTTTTTCCTGTCTGTTTATTTCTCAGATAACGTTTACCTCAGAGCAGGTAAGCCGAGCCTCTACTTCTCTCTTTCTCTTCTCTCAGACCAAGGGCATAGCTTTGGTTTTAACATTTTTATATCTAATAAGCAGAAGCACCATGTTTTCACCTTATGATGAGTACTTATACGTACAAGTAGGCCTATGTAAGTATTTATACGCTTACGATTATTTTATTTAAAAATAACTGTAAACACAGCTCTTGTTTATATTATACAGTATAATCTAAAAATAAATCTTACATTTGTTATTTAATCATGTGATTTTATATTTAATCTAAAATTCTGTATGTGTGTATGTATGTAGATAGTATGGAAGCTCGTTTCCGCCACTGAATAAAAATAAATAAATAAATAATTGCGACTTTTTATCTCACAATTGCGAGATATGAAGTCAGAAATTGCGTGTTATAAAGTCAGAATTGCGTGTTATAAAGTCAGAATTGAGTTATATAAAGTCAGAATTGCAGAGTTATAAAGTCAGAATTGTGAGATATAAAGTCAGAATTGTGAGATATAAAGTCAGAATTGCGAGTATATAAAGTCAGAATTGCGAGATATAAAGTCAGAATTGTGAGATATAAAGTCAGAATTGCGAGATATAAAGTCAGAATTGCGAGATATAAAGTCGCAATTGCGATGTTATAAAGTCAGAAATTGTGAGATATAAAGTCAGAATTGGGTGATATAAAGTCAGAATTGAGATATATAAAGTCAGAATTGCGAGATATAAAGTCGGAATTGCGTGATATAAAGTCGAAATTGCGTGTTATAAAGTCAGAATTGAGTTATATAAAGTCAGAATTGCGAGATATAAAGTCGCAATTGCGTGTTATAAAGTCAGAATTGTGAGATATAAAGTCAGAATTGCGAGATATAAAGTCAGAATTGAGATATATAAAGTCAGAATTGCGAATATATAAGTCGCAATTGCGTGATATAAAGTCGAATTGCGGTGTTATAAAGTCAGAATTGTGAGATATAAAGTCAGAATTGTGAGATATAAAGTCAGAAATTGTGAGATATAAAGTCAGAATTGTGAGATATAAAGTCAGAATTGTGAGATATAAAGTCAGAATTGTGAGATATAAAGTCAGAATTGCGAGATATAAAGTCAGAATTGTGAGATATAAAGTCAGAATTGTGAGATATAAAGTCAGAATTGTGAGATATAAAGTCAGAATTGTGAGATATAAAGTCAGAATTGTGAGATATAAAGTCAGAATTGCGAGATATAAAGTCAGAATTGTGAGATATAAAGTCAGAATTGTGAGATATAAAGTCAGAATTGTGAGATATAAAGTCAGAATTGCGAGATATAAAGTCAGAATTGCGAGATATAAAGTCAGAATTGCGAGATATATAAAGTTCGGAATTGCGTGTTATAAAGTCAGAATTGGGTGATATAAGTCGCAATTGCGTGTTATAAAGTCAGAAATTGAGTTATATAAAGTTAGAATCTGTGATATATAGTCAGAATTGAGTTATATAAAGTCAGTAATTGTGAATATATAAGTTGCAATTGTGCGTTATAAAGTCAGTAATTGCGACTATATAAGTTCAGAATTTGCTAATATAAAGTTGCAATTCTAGAAAAAACAGAATTGTGACTTTTTATCTCGCAATTCTGACTTTATAACACGTATATTGCAACTTTACATCTCACAATTCTGACTTTATCACACAATTCCGACTTTATACCTCGAATTCCTGACTTTATATCCCGTAATTCTGATCTTTATATCACACACTTCGACTTTAACATCTCACAATTCTGACTTTATCAGCACAATTCTGACTTTATATCTCTCAAATTCTGACTTAATATCTCGCAATTCTGACTTTATATCTCGCAATTCTGACTTCATATCTTCGCAATTCTGAGAAAGTCAGAATTGTGAGATGTAAACTCGCAATTGTGAGAAGAAAAGTCAGAATTGTGAGATAAAAAGTCGCAATTACCTTTTTTATTTTTCATTCTGTGGTGGAAACAAGCTTTCATAAGATAGGGACTTGTACGTCAATGTAAATTATTTGTACACAAATTGCTGGGGTTGTTTAACCCAAATGGGTTAAATTTTGTAATTACATTAACCCAACGTTTGGGTTTGTCCATATTTGACCCAAAGTTGGCTTAAAACAACCCAGCATTTTTAGAGTGTATCTTTAAAATAATATAAAAAGGCGTTGTCTAAAACAATGGGGCAGAAATCTACAGTTCCCACAGATTATTTACATTTTACTGTAAATTCTGTCATCATCTACCCACTCTGTGTTTCTTGTGCAATCAAAATGTCAAAGCTGCTCAACAAAAAAAGCATAATGATGACTTGCTTGGTTTGTTCAAAGCACGATTAGGTCAGAATTGTTCTAAACAAACTGTATTACTATATATTATTCAGTAGTCTATTTTAAATGGCTTAAGAATTCAAATTCCTCCAAACCGGTTTGACTTTCTTTCTTCCATGGAGCATAAAATGAGAAATTGTGAAGAAGATTCTAGCCATTTAAAGTTTTGTTTGATGAACTGACGAAATTGAAGTTAATTCACTAAAATTCTTGCCTTTCTATCCTTTTTTTGGCATTAGCAAATTGTCATTTTATTTCTAATTCTGCTTACTTTTCCTTTTTAAGATTACAACTAGATAAGATTCAGTCTCTTCCCACACAAACTATTGTATGACTTCAGAAAATGTGAAAAATGGCACACTGATCACATTGACAACATTTATTATATTCATTATACATTCATTATAATTACATGAAAGAGTGTGTCGAAATAACTCTCACTGTGTTCTATGGATGAAAGTCTAGTTCTTCAACTTTAAAACTGTAGCCAAATCTACGCCCATGTATCAAGATGCATGATTTATCTGTCTCTATGTCTATCCCGTTCTGGATCTTTTCATATCTCTTTCTCAGAAACCCTCCAGAGTTATTCTTTTCCTTCCTCAATGATTTTCTGTCTTCCTTCCTTGTTCCTTATGCCTGTTTGTGTCTTCTACGTGTTAGGTTAAGTATGTGCGAGTGTATGAGAGAGATGTGTGAAGTTTATGGTATAGTGTCAGTGTGAGCTTGTGTATTTGCATGCATTTGTGTAGCAGAGACACACAAAGTTAAGGCAACTCTGGAGGTCATATGTAAAGTACTCAGCCTGGCATGGTTCAATAGATGCACGCACACGTTTGCATTGATATTATTTTAAACATGTTTTTTTTTCTGTTTCTGTGGCTATGGAGTTAAATGTTCGTGCATTTGTCCGTCGGTACCTTTTTACAGTCTATGGTTGGTACACATAATTTTAACAGTTCTGTAGCTGTCGGGGAGGGGAATCACACTGTAAAAAAACATTATATGATCAGTAAGTTATGACAACCAATGTTTTTAAATTGCTTTAACTCATCAAAATATTACCTAAAATTATCTTTAAAAAGTTATGCATGATTCAACTAAATGTTTTAAGTCCGTTTAATGTAATTTAAGTTGAAATTAATTAAACATCCAAGATGATCCTTGAATATAGGTAAAATTATAATGTATACTATTAAATATGAATATTCATTATGAGATCTGATTGAGATAAGATTACATTTATTATGCAATTGCAGTTGATGAAATTTCAACTTCAACTCTTTTTTTTAAATGCTGGCAAGGAAGAATTAAATTATCAACTCTGTGTGTTAGCTTATGGCAACCTAAATGTAATCTACATGTTAAAATTGGGAAAAAGCACAATTTTTATAACCAATAATAAATAAAAATATCTCTAAAATAGGCTGATAACCAATTTGGTAACGATTTATTTTGCATCTATAACAGTGTTTAGTATTATTATTATATTAGTTATTATTATTATTTGAATTAACATTTATTTTTATATTTTCAGCATTTGAAATTTCTTCTAGAATGATAATTTTTATCAAGCTTGTATATTTCATTTCAGTAATTTCACTTAAATGACAATTAGATAGGTAATCTTCATTTGCAATATAAGTGAAATTACTTAACTTAAATATACAAGCTTGATAAAAATTATCATTCTAGAAGAAAATTTCAAATGGCATTTATAGAGGCTTTTGCATCTAAATTTTCTATATATATATATATATATATATATATATATATATATATATATATATATCAGTTTTATAATAATTTTGCTTTTGTCATTTGTCAATATTTAATTTAATTTTATTTAAATATTTATATATCGTTTTATTTGTTTAAGTTCATACTTCAACTTCATTAAGTAACATTTCTTAAAAATGTGTGTGTGTAATATTTATTTATTGATCAGCTTTATTTCCATTAAAAAATATTTTTAATAGTTTTAGTTATAACAAGACTAGCGATAAAACACAGTTCTGTTAAAAAATGTAAATCTTGCAAAATAAGATATTTATCATGTTTTAATAAAGAGATCCTACAATTCAAATAATAACTGATTTTATTTTTTATGTATAGGCTTTTATATAGACTATTCTGTTGAAATAATTACATACACTGGTTCTTTTCTGTTTATCATCTTGTGTGATGTTGTATGAGTCCTCAGTTTCCCCTGAGTAGCAAAGCTGCCTACTGTTCTTGACAAAAAGCCTCTAGCTCCTGTAAGTTTGTTGGTTTCCCAGCATGCTCTGCACATTAGATTTCTTCCCCACAGTGACTTTATGATGTTGAGATTCAGCTTTGGCACTCAGGACAATTGAAGGACTCATACAGAACTGTTACAAAAGGCTGAAAGCAGTCATTGATTCTCAAGGAGACACCATGATACTAAGAACCAGGCATATGTAAAGTTTCGAAAAAGATTGTGTAAATGAAACTATTTCATAAAGTAAGTGCACCCTCACTTCTCTTGGTTTCAATTCGACTAGGAGGTGACAGCAGTTTTGACTGATTCAAGACAATTTGTTCATTAAAAGTAATGTTTGCACTTTATTTTATGTGCACTTACAGTGTACTTACCCAGGAAAGTACAGCAATAAGGTACTTGTGTTAAGGTTATGGTTTAGTGGTATAGGATCAGGGTTAGTACCTTGTTTTTACCCAGTTATTGTATTTACTACAATAAGTACATGGTATGTTTATGTGGAAATAACTGGAAAACAAGGTTATATCAAGAACAGATTCTGGACTAAGTCTGATTTTGGACAACAGCAACTTTGATTTTTTTTTTTTTTTTTTTTAACAGGTGTTTTACCCGTATCTTTGAATTACACATTGCATTGCCTTGTATTTTAGGGTTAGGAAATTTCCATAAACTTAATGGATAATGTCCTGCCAGTTTCTCTTTCTCTCTCTCTATTTTTTGTTGGAAGAACCATTAAATAGAACAAAACAAAGATAAATGTAAAGTAATAATAATATGACGAATAGGTTTGATTAGAGGTTTACTCGGTAGTGGCATTTTACCAGATACCAATATTTTAGATTTGACTATGCATGCCGATAATCGATTATTCAATCAATATTTTTAAATGAATACTGGATTAATAAAAAACTAACATTCCAAGTAAAATAGTGCTGAACTGAAATGTGCTAAATTAAATAAATCTATAAAAATTAATATATTAGAATGAGAACTCTACAGAAAATAATTTAAACATAAAAATTGTACAGGTCAAATATGTGTTTTTTTTAGCTATAACCATATAGAAACAAAAAAGTGTTACCATTTCATATAAATCCAAAGAGTCAACAGCGGATGCAAACAGCAACGGACGCAACCCGGAAAAACTATTGGTGTGGATTTTTGCCGAGAACGATAGTTCCACTAATCAACTATTCGGTACTCATATATCGCCAAATATCAATGAATTGGTTTGACCTCTAGGTTTGATTATCTGATAAAAATATTGTTGGTTTAACTTAAAAAAGTAAGTAACCTGGTTGCCTTAAAAAAAATTTATTGAAATGGAAAAATCGAGTTAATACAATGGAGATTGATTTAATCACCATAAACTCAAATATTATGTTATCTGAACTACATCAATTATTTAAGTTGATTTGACAAAAGAAAAATGTTGTGATTACAAATCATGAAAATATATATTTTAAATCTTTTCATGATTAGTAATCACAACATTTTCCTTTTGTCAAATCAGACTTAAATAACTTATTTAGTTCAGATAACATAATATTTTGAGTTTCTGAATGATTAAATCATTGTATTAACTCACTTTTCCACTTCAATCAACTTAAAATTAAGGCAACCAGTTTACTACTTTAAGTTAAACCAACAATATTTTTTTACAGTAGGGACAAAACCATAGAAATGAAACTTGGATATATTTTAGAGTAGTCATTGTGCTGTTTGTAAAGCAGAATATATTTACGGTCCTCTGAAAATTACTCAACATACAGCTATTATTGTCAAAATAGCTGGCAACAAAAGTGAGTACACCTACGTGATGATAGCTGTGCGTCGTTTAACCATGCAAAGACACGTGTCCTATTCATCATGTTCGTGTTTTTGTTTGCTTGACAGGACCATACAAATGGTTGCATCTTGTATTAGAGCAGTTACAATGTGTGCTTTGTAGTACAATTCTCTCTGGATGTTCAACATGGCACCTCATGGCAAAGACCTCTCTAAGGATTTGTGAATTTGAATTGTTGCTCTCCACAAAGGTGACGTAGCCTATAAGAAGATTGGTAACACCATGAAACTGAGTTACAGTTCAGGCCAGGGTAATGCCGCACACTGCAACAAGTCGGTCGTCCCAGAAGGAAGCGTCTTCTGAAGCTGGCTCACAAGAAAGCCCGCAAACAGTTTGCTGAAAGCAACCTGTCCAAGAGCATGAATTACTGAAACCATGTCTTGTGGTCAGATGAGACATAGGCCATGTCCACACGGACACGGGTATTTTATAACCGTGACTTTCTCACGCGGTTCGGACGTTCGTCCACATGGAAACGCAGTATTAGGACACTGAAACCGAACATTTTTGAAAACTCTCTGCCAGGGTGAGTATTTTCTGAAACGCCGGTTGTTGTCGTGTAGACAGCGAAACCGGAGTTTTTACTCAGCTAACGGCTTCTGATTGGCTAACGTCGCTTTACGTTAAGTTTATATCGCCGCCTGCTGGTGTTGCATGCTCTTGACAGCGCTTGATGGCTTGTTTTTGCGGTTTCATGTGGACGGAGGTTTTTTCTTTAAAACGCAGGAGGGAAAAACTACGGTTATAAAATTACCCGTGTCCGTGGACATGGCCTTAGATAAACTTGTTTGGCTCTGTGTCTTGAAACTACACTCTCAGAAAAATAGGTACAAAAGCTGTCACTGGGGCTGTACCTTTTCAAAAGGTAAACTTTTGTCCATTTTAGGTACTAATATGTAAATTTAGATGCTAATACAGTATGTACATTTTAGGTGTTATATATGTACATTTTAGGTGTTAATATGTACATTTTAAGTGTTGATATGTACATTTCAGGTGCTAATATGTACATTTTAGGTGTTAGAATATGTACATTTTAAGTGTTGATATGTACATTTTAGGTGCTAATATGTACATTTTAGGTGTTAATATGTACATTTTAAGTGTTGATATGTACATTTTAGGTGCTAATATGTACATTTTAGGTGTTAATATGTACATTTTAGGTGCTAATATGTACATTTTAGGTGTTAATATGTACATTTTAGGTGCTAATATGTACATTTTAGGTGCTAATATGTACATTTTAGGTGTTAATATGTACATTTTAAGTGTCTGATATGTACATTTTAGGTGCTAGTATGTACATTTTAGGTGTTAATATGTACATTTTAAGTGTTGATATGTACATTTTAGGTGCTAATATGTACATTTTAGGTGTTAATATGTACATTTTAGGTGCTAATATGTACATTTTAGGTGTTAATATGTACATTTTAGGTGCTAATATGTACATTTTAGGTGTTAATATGTACATTTTAAGTGTTGATATGTACATTTTAGGTGCTAATATGTACATTTTAGGTGCTAATATGTACATTTTAGGTGCTAATATGTACATTTTAGGTGCTAATATGTACATTTTAAGTGTTGATATGTACATTTTAGGTGCTAATATGTACATTTTGGGTGCTAATATGTACCACTAAAGTACCAATATGCAGCCTTTGGGTAGAAAAGTGTACCTTTTGAAAAAAGTGACATTTTAGGTGCTAATATGTACATTTTAGGTGCTAATATGTACATTTTAAGTGTTGATATGTACATTTTAGGTGCTAATATGTACATTTTAAGTGTTGATATGTACATTTTAGGTGCTAATAGGTACATTTTAGGTGCTAATATGTACATTTTAAGTGTTGATATGTACATTTTAGGTGCTAATATGTACATTTTAAGTGTTGATATGTACATTTTAGGTGCTAATAGGTACATTTTAAGTGTTGATATGTACATTTTAGGTGCTAATATGTACATTTTAAGTGTTGATATGTACATTTTAGGTGCTAATATGTACATTTTAGGTGCTAATATGTACATTTTAGGTGCTAATATGTACATTTTAAGTGTTGATATGTACATTTTAGGTGCTAATATGTACATTTTGGGTGCTAATATGTACCACTAAAGTACCAATATGCAGCCTTTGGGTACAAAAGTGTACCTTTTGAAAAAAGTGACAGCTTTTGTACCTTTTTTTCTGAGAGTGTATGTCTTGCCTATAGTCGAGCATGATGGTGGTAGCATCATGGTCTGGCTCTGCATCGAGTGCTGCTGGTACTGGGGAGCTGCGCTTCATTGAGGGAAACATGGATTCCAACATGTACTGTGACATTCTGAAGCAGAACATGATGCGCTCCCTTCAGAAACAGAGCCGAACGGCATGATGAACGACCCCAAACACTCCGCCAAGAAAGACAACTGCCTTGAGGAAGCTGAAAGTGAAGGTGATGGAGTGGCCAAGTATGTCTTCAGACCTAAACCCTGTTGAGCACTTGTGGGGCGTCCTCAAGCAGAAGGTGGAGAGGCTCATGTGGCGAATAGCCAGCAGTCGTGATGTCATTATGGAGGAGTGGAAGAGGATCCCAGCAACAACCTGAGCAGCTCTGGTGAATGCCATGCCCAGGGGGATTAAGGCACTGCTAGATAACAGTGGTTCTCAAACTAAATATTGACACTTTGAACAGTTTTGACATGTTCACTTAGGTTGTACTCACTTTCGCTGCCAGCTATTTTGACAATAATGGCTGTATGTTGAGTAATTTTCAGAGGAAAGTAAATATATCCTGCTATACAAAATATATCCAAGCTTCAGCTCTTATAGTTTGGCCTTGAGTACAAATGTTTGCTAAAATGTGACGGGTTTTCACTTTTGTGAATAACACATACAAACTTGGTAACACTTTACAACAAGGTTCATTAGTTAACATTAGTTAACTACCCTAGTTAACATGAACTAAGAATGAACTGTACTTCTACAGCATTTATTAATCGTTGAACTAACATGAACAATGAACAGCTGTATTTTTAACTAACATTAGCATAGATTAAAAACATGTTTTGATCATTGTTAGTTCATGTTAGTTAATAATATAATAGATTAACTAATGTTAACTAATGAACATTATTGTAAAGTGTTACTCCAAACTTTTATGTTAGATGCCATTAATCACGATTAATCGATTTGACAGTAGTTCAAATCATAAGTGTACAAGTAAAAAAATTATCAAAATACATATACGTTATATATGTATATACACTGCCGGTCAAAGTTTAGGGTCGGTAAGATTTTTTATGTTTTTAAAAGAAGTCTCTTCTGCTCACCAAGGCTGCAATTTTTACAAAAAAATACACAAAAAACACAGTAATATTGTGAAATATTATGACAATTTAAAATAACTTTATGTTAATATATATTAAAATGTAATTTATTCCTCTGAAAAAAAGCTGAATTTTCAGCATCATTACTCCAGTCTTCAGTGTCACATGATCCTTCACAAATCACTCTAATATGATGATTTTATGCTCCAAAAACATGTATGATTATTATCCATGTTGAAAACAGTTTTTACATTTTTATTTCAGGATTCTTTGACTGAATAGAAAGTTCCAAAGAACAACTTTTATCTGAAATGGAAAGCTTTTGTTACATTAAACACTACCCTTGAAAAAGTTTGGGGTCAGTAAGAATTAGTATTTTATTTTTGGGGGAAATAAATAAGAAATCAATACTTCTATTCATCAAGGATGAGTTACATTGATCAAAAGTTACAGTAAAGACATTTATAATGTTAGAAAAGATTCTAATTAAATAAATGCTGTTCTTTGAACTTTCTATTCATCAAAGAATCCTGAAATAAAATGTAAAAAACTGTTTTCAACATGGATAATAATCATACATGTTTTTGGAGCATAAAATCATCATATTAGAGTGATTTGTGAAGGATCATGTGACACTGAAGACTGGAGTAATGATGCTGAAAATTCAGCTTTTTTCAGAGGAATAAATTAAATTTTAATATATATTAACATAAAAAAGTCATTTTAAATTGTCATAATATTTCACAATATTACTGTGTTTTTTGTGTATTTTTTATCAAAAAATTGCAGCCTTGGTGAGCAGAAGAGACTTCTTTTAAAAACATAAAAAATCTTACCGATCTTAAACTTTGACCGGTAGCGATATACATATATATAGTACACCCACCGGCCACTTTATTAGGTACCCCATGCTAGTAACGGGTTGGACCCCCTTTTGCCTTCAGAACTGCCTCAATTCTTCGTGGCATAGATTCAACAAGGTGCTGGAAGCATTCCTCAGGGAGTTTGGTCCATATTGACATGATGGCATCACACAGTTGCCGACATTTGTCGGCTGCACATCCATGATGCGAATTTCCGGCTCCACCACATCCGAAAGATGCTCTATTGGATTGAGATCTGGTGACTGTGGAGGCCATTTGAGTACAGCGAACTCATTGTCATGTTCAAGAAACCAGTCTGAGATGATTCCAGCTTTCATGACATGGCGCATTATCCTGCTGAAAGTAGCCATCAGAAGTTGGGTACACTGTGGTCATAAAGGGATGGACATGGTCAGCAACAATACTCAGGTAGGTTGTGGCCTTGCAATGATGCTCAATTGGTACCAAGGGGCCCAGAAGAGTGCCAGAGAAAATATTCCCCTCACCATGACACCACCACCACCAGCCTGAACCGTTGATACAAGGCAGGATGGATCTATGCTTTCATGTTTAGACGCCAAATTCTGACCCTACCATCCGAATGTCGCAGCAGAAATCGAGACTCATCAGACCAGGCAACGTTTTTCCAATCTTCTATTGTCCAATTTCGATGAGCTTGTGCAAATTGTAGCCTCAGTTTCCTGTTCTTGCTGAAAGGAGTGGCACCCGGTGTGGTCTTCTGCTGCTGTAGCTCATCTGCCTCGAAGTTCCACGTACTCTGCGTTCAGAGATGCTCTTCTGTCCACCTTGGTTGTAACGGGTGGTTATTTGAGTCACTGTTGCCCTTCTATCAGCTTCGAACCAGTCTTGGCCATTCTCCTCCTGACCTCTGGCATCAACAAGGCATTTCCGCCCACAGAACTGCCGCTCACTGGATGT
>JAQIUQ010002193.1:1352500-1360000 GCA_030378365.1 Hybognathus amarus
CATTATTCTGCTGGAAGTAACCATCAGAGGATGGGTACATGATGGCCATAAAGGGATGGACATGGTCAGAAACAATGCTCAGGTAGGCCGTGGCATTTGAAATCGATGCACAATTGGTACTAAGGAGCCTAAAAGTGTGCCAAGAAACATCCCCACACCATTACACCACCACCACCAGCCTGCACAGTGGTAACAAGGCATGATGGATCCATGTTCTCATTCTGTTTACGCCAAATTCTGACTCTACCATCTGAATGTCTCAACAGAAAATCAAGACTCAGACCAGGCAACATTTTTCCAGTCTTCAACTGTCCAATTTTGGTGAGCTCTTGCAAATTGTAGCCTCTTTTTCCAATTTGTAGTGGAGATGAGTGGTACCCGGTGGGGTCTTCTGCTGTTGTAGCCCATCCGCCTCAAGGTTGTGCGTGTTGTGGCTTCACAAATGCTTTGCTGCATACCTCGGTTGTAACGAGTGGTTATTTCAGTCAAAGTTGCTCTTCTATCAGCTTGAATCAGTCGGCCCATTCTCCTCTGACCTCTAGCATCAACAAGGCATTTTCGCCCACAGGACTGCCACATACTGGATGATATTCCCTTTCACACCATTCTTTGTAAACCATAGAAATGATTGTGTGTGAAAATCCTAGTAACTGAGCAGATTGTGAAATCCTCAGACCGGCCCGTCTGGCACAAACAACCATGCCACGCTCAAAATTGCTTAAATCACCTTTCTTTCCCATTCTGACATTCAGTTTGGAGTTTCAGGAGATTGTCTTGATCAGGACCACACTTCTCAATGCATTGAAGCAACTGCCATGTGATTGGTTGATTAGATAATTGCATGTAATGATAAATTGAACAGGTGTTCCTAATAATCCTTTAGGTGAGTATGTATGTATGTGTATATATATATATATATATATATATATATATATATATATAAAATCATGTTTACTTTTTGGTTCAACTGTATTATAATATTTGATGAACAACTTGATATGCAATTAGACAAAAACGCAAAATAAAACATTTTCGCTAGGGTCTCTGACTTTTGAATCTGACTTTAGTGTGCTTTATTGGTGTATATGCCAACATGTGTTGATTTTATATAAATTCTACACAAACACACACACAAACATGTGCATGGTAGATATTATCAAACAGCAACAAAATACATTAGTTCCAGTCACAAAAGTATGGAATTGCTCTGTGTATTTGAATTTCTAGTGTGTGAAATTCATTATCTGCTCTTTCTTGATTCATTTCAGCTATTAAAGAGAAGTACAGTGACTATGGCCGAGTTTCTTATCAAAGAGCTCACAGGTTCACGGACTGGCATCGGCTAACCTTCTTGAAGGGTGAGAATGATACCGATGTATCAATGTTACACTTATTTTTTAGTGTACAAGAACAACAAAAATGTCCTTAACATTAACAATTTTGTAAATGCGTAAACAACAGCAGAAATGAGATTTACTAGCCTATCACATAGAACAAACATTGGACCAAATATGATGATATTATCAGCCTATACAAAGTGACAGATAAAACTGCACCACAATAACATAATTCTGTTTATGGGCTACATTATTATCACTCTTGGGTCATAACCCACTGGTTGAGAACCATCGAATTATGGTGAAATTGAAATTTGGAATGGCCTTAATCCAGGGTATACGACATTTAATTTGCCGTGAATGAAACAAGACTGAAATGGATCATGTGATAAGAATATTAGCTATGGTAAAGCATTGATGTAATCAAATGCTTTAATCGAAATTATGCACAACACATGATTATTTCTAAACTCTTAACGAAGTCTTCCTCATAGGATTCAAAGACAGCAACAGAATCAAGAGTTACATGTTAAGTTGCAAATTCCTTGAAAAATGATTCACCTAAAGTAAGAATATTATTTCTTTGTCTCTCTCATCTCAGCCATTAAAAGGTAAAAACACAGTGGATCTGATCGCGGTAGGCTGTGTTTTTGGAAGTGCGCTGATGACTCCGAACCTAGCGTGTACTGGGCTGCACAAGTCCAGGATAACATCGGTGGACGTTATGCCTCAGCTATGTTGGATTAAATGACGCCGCCACGCTACAGATGGATGTTCTACCTTGACAACAGGCTCCGCCCCCTGGAATGGGCCAAAGAGAATAATTTATCAATGAAACCACCCACAGGTGAGAGCCGTTAACCTGTATTTGATTGAGTAACTAAATGATTTTGCAACTGAACTCGAAATATAGCCAGTGTTGATTCAATTGCAAAAATAAGTTAAATCGAATCGATTAAAATAAATGGAGATTAAATCTAAATAAAATCATTAAATAAGATACATTTAAATTTAAAAAAAATATTAATTTTCCTCTACTTTTTTCCTTTTCCATTTAAATTTTTGAGTTTAAGCAGGGCAGTTCATCTTTTTATGCAAATTGTTCCAGGTGCACTATTGCTATATATAAGTTTTTGATAGTGTACAAAAACGCATTCCATTGCCACTTTCTATGTACACCCTGTCTGACTTCCACACTCTCATGATTATGGGTATGAATTCACATTTCCCTAAAGGAAACCTTGCAAGTAATTTCAAACATGTTTCTCGTGATCTTGCATTTCTAAACAGATATGACTTAAGTCATGCATTAAGAAATAATTGATATCAATGTATTAAAAGGTGTAAATGTTAATCTCAAGACATTTCTTCAGGCAGTTACTAGTTCAAAAGTCAGTGAGCTAATTAGTATTGAATTATTGAGCTGTCTGAAGCAGTTATTTTGAGAAGAGAGAGTGTGATTGTGTTAGTGTGTGATTACCTGGATCTACTGTGACTTAGCAGGTCAAGTGGCAAGCGATTACACAAATAGCAAAGCAATTAGTTTAACTACATTTCTCAATACCAAGGTGATAGCATGACATTTTAAAATCACGTAGTTTTCAGTAGCTAAAATATTTTATTGATTACGTACCATGAGTGCAAGTGTCACAACAAGGTTCTTGTGTCTGTGTGTGCATAAGAAATAGTGTATTTGTTATCTGTAACATAAATGACTGATTGCACTAACATTATTACATATTGTGCAACAGTTAGTTTTGGGTGGATGGATGGCTATTGGGTTAACAAAATACTTTGATGGATTGATAAAATGATAACTGGATGCATAGTTGCTTAAAAGGATGGTTAGATTAATATTTGTGGATGATTGATTGAATGGATTGATAAATAGTTGGTTAAATAAATACTGGGGATGTAGATGGTAGGCTAGATGGATGAAAAATGCTTTGGATGTATTGCTAACTGGATGGATGAAACCATTGATATAGATAGATGGATGGATGGATAACTAAATGGATACTTGGTTAAATGGACAGATGGATGAATGATACATGAATGATGAACAGTTAGTTGAATTAATACTTGTTTAGATGCATGGATGGATGGTGGATGGACAGACGGATGGATAAATAGATGAAGAACTGTATGGAGAGTTGGTTAGATGTATGGGTGGACAGACAGTGGATGGATGATGCATGCTTGAACATGGATAGTTGATTAAATGAATATATAGATAAAGGGATGGATGGATGAACGGATAACTGTATGGATACTTGGTTCAATGAATGGATGGATTGGATACTTGGTTAAATGGACAGATGGATGAATGATACATGAATGATAAACAGTTTGAACAAATATTTGTTTGATGCATGGATGGATGGGTGGATGGGCAGACAGATGGATAAACAGATGGAGAACTGTATGGATAGTTTGTTAAATGTATGGGTGGAATCGCGTGGATGGATGATGCATGCTTGATAAATTGGTGGAATAAACACTTGTTTGGATGGATGGATGCTTGAACATGGATAGTTGATTAAATGAATCAGATAGATAAAGGGATGGATGGATAGACAGATAACTGTATGGATACTTGGTTAAATGATGGATGGATGATGGATGATGGATGGATACTTGGTTAAATGGATGGATGGATGAATGATACATGAATGGTAAACATTTAGTTGAATAAATATTTGTTTGAAATCATGGATGGATGGTGGATGGACAGACGGATGGATAAATAGATGGAGAACTGTATGTATAGTTGGTTGAATATATGGGTGGACGGATATGGATTTGTTGGATGGATGGATGCTTGAACATGGATAGTTGATTAAATGAATAGATAGATAAAGGGATGGATGGATAGAAAGATAACTGTATGGATACTTGGTTAAATGGACTGATAGTGGATGGATGATGCATGCTTGATAAATTGGTTGAATTACCACTTGTTTGGATGGATGGATGCTTGAACATGGATAGTTAATTAAATGAATAGATAGATAAAGGGATGGATGGATAGATGGATACTTGGTTAAATGGATGGATGGATGGATGGATGGATTGATGGATGGATGGATAACTGTATGGATACTTGGTTAAATGGATGGATGGATGAATGATACATGAATGATAAACAGTTAGTTGAATAAATACTTGTTTGATGCATGGCTGGATGGGTGGATGGACAGACGGAATGGATAAATAGATGGAGAACTGTATGAATAGTTGGTTAAATGTATGGGTGGAACAGATAGTGGATGGATAATGCATGCTTGATAAATTGGTTGAAATAAACACTTGTTTGGATGGATGGATGCTTGAACATGGATAGTTGATTAAATGAATAGATAGATAAAGGGATGGATGAGATAGACGGATAATAGTATGGATACTTGGTTAAATGAATGGATGGATGGAGGATAACTAAATGGATTCTTGGTTAAATGGACGGGTGGATGGATGACAGCATACTTGATAAATAAGTTGAATAAACACTTGTTTGGATGGATGAATGATGCTTTGAACATGGATAGTTGATTAAGATAGATGAATGAAAGGGATAGATGGATAGACAGATAACTGGTATGGATACTTGGTTGAATGAATAGATATGGAAGGATGAACGGATAACTAAATGGATACTTGGTTAAATGGACGGATTAATGACTGATACATGAATGATAAACAGTAAGTTGTATAAATACTTGTTGGGATGGATGGATATGGATGGATGGATGGATGGAAGAATGGATGGTGGGTGGACGACGGACGGACAAATAGGATGGATAAATGTATGGCTAGTTGGTTAAATGGACAGATGGATGGATAGTGGATGGATGATGCATGCTTGATAAATAATTGGTTGAATAAACAGTTGTTTGAATAGTTGATTAAATGGATGGATAGATAAAGGAGATAGGATGAGATGGATGGATGATGCATGATTAATCAATAGTCAGTTGAATAAAGACTTTATTTGGATGCATTGATGCTGTATGCATGTATGTATGGATAAGGTGAATGGGGTGGATGAAGGATGGATTAATAAATAGTAGGGTAATTAAATAGGTGGATAGATAGATAGATGGATTAGCTTGTGTTTCTTCTTTCTCTTTCAGATCGCTGTGATTTGAGGAGCAGCTCAGAATGGACTGAAGCTTTAGATCAAGACCACAGCTGAGGCCATAAACAGTCCACTTCCACTGGAGGTCTTTAAGGTGTGTGTGTGTTTTGGGAAAGTTGAAGGAGTGAGGCATAATTTTACACAAATCTCTTGATCACATTCACATCTGAACTCTGTATGTGTGTGTTTCAGGATCATGCTGACTTAAACACACACTCCTTCAGGGCAGGAATGAAGCTTGAAATGGTCTCACCCAGTGGAACCATTCCACATTCTCCCTGTGTCTGTAACTAAAGTACGTTCTTACACACACGCACACACACTAGATGAAGGGTTATTATGCTTGAGGATATAATTACTAGCCACCTACCCTGACATCAGGCGTTCTGTCTCTCTTTCTGTCTCACACCAAGTCTCTCTGATCTGCAGATCTACAATGAATACTACTTTCAGATCACACTTGATGACCTCACTGCCGAAGCCCCGCCCACTCGTGTGGTGTGTCACGCTGACTCGCCGGGCATCCTGCCAGTCCAGTGGTGCCTGAAGAATGGTGTTGGACTGGAGAGGCCACGGGGTGGGTGTGACTGCGATATCTCTGTGTGCTAATGGGATTTTAACTATTCAAATCATATTCCCCTCAAAAGAGTCTACTCATGCTGTTTGCCTATTATTTTTAGTTTAGTTTGCTTTATTGGTGTAGAATGGATCTGTATTGCTTAAGCATCTGATAATAAAGTTAGTAAGAAATAAGCATTGGAAAAAAAAAGAAAACTTAAGTTAGAAATAAAATATAGAATAAATGTGAATATTAATATAAAAATGAACCTATCATTGCACAAATTATTAAGGATGACTTATTTGCTTATAATACGCTCTACCTCTCTATCTGTCTCATTTGTTTTTTCTCATTTTCTGTCAGGCTTTGAGTCACAGGACTTCAATGGGCGGACTATCTCAAACACAGTGGCACTGAAGCCGCTCCAGATGCGTGTTTCCCAAACGTAAGGCACTTTCTCTCAATTTTCCCTCGATCTTCAGATGACCATGTGTGCAGTTTTAGATGTTATCTGAAAGAGGCTTTGGGGATTTCTTGTTAATTAGATCAAGTCTGATGAAAGTGTTCCAGCTATCGGGTTTCCCATTGCGACGCAGGTCTCATCGACGCATGAGATGCAAAAAAAGATTGCTATGTTTTTGTGAGAAATACCCCTACCCTCTTGTGTTTTCCAGTTCCTTATTAAAGGTAGAAGTTAGGTTCAAATATATTGGGTATGTATATATTTGAATATATTGGATTAGGTTAATAAAGTGAAGTGCCAACCCAGTGGCTTCCAAATGCGTTTTGATGCCAGGAGCTTTAAAATATGATGATTTCCTTGCAAGAGGCTTTCATAAAGTTTATAAATTTAGTTTTTGGTGGAAAAGTAAAATATGCAGGTAAATTAAATATTTTTTCGATTTTAAGTTGACAGTGCAAATTTTGTCTTCCTATTGTTTATTTACTAAAACCTTAATATTTAATGTTGTATGTTTTACAATATAATTAATAACAGCATAAATTGAGTTACTAAACAGCATTATGGATGTAAATACACTACACACACAAACACTATATATATATATATATATATATATATATATATATATGTATATGTATATATGTGTATATATATATATATTACTATTTGACTACTTTAAACGATTAAATATGACGTTAATCACATTAATGTCATAGTTAACTCACGATCGCATAATCGCACATTTTTATCTATTCTAAATGTCTAGCTAGATCCGCGGTGCGCTCATGGTCGACGAAGCAACAAAACGTCCTCGCAAGGCACAAGCCATTGAAATGAATGGGTTTCATAGCGCAGCGTCGCTCATGCCACATCCTTCTGCAAAAGCATGTGAAAAAAACTACAAAGTTTGCTATGACAAAAAAAGACCGTTAATCGCGCAATAAAAAATTGACGCAGGTCAAATGGGTTTGCGTTAACGCCGTTAATAACACGTTAAACTGACAGC
>JAQIUQ010002197.1:0-2500 GCA_030378365.1 Hybognathus amarus
ATATATATATATATATATATTAGTGCTGTCAAACGATTAAAATATTTAATCGCGATTAATCGCATTAATGTCATAGTTAACTCGCTGATTAATTCGTACATTTTTATCTATTCTTAATGTCTTTTGATTTCTTTTTGTTACATTTTTTCTCATTTTAATGCTCTTATCAACATGGAAAAGTGGATTGGCTTGTTTAGTGCAAATGTTTTTTTTTTATTATTATTATTGAAAATAACATTGGAATAGTGTTCAATTTCACTTGAACATATATAGCCTAAATAATCTCTCACACAATGTAACACTGTCCATCAATAAAAAGGGTGAAAGAAATACCTGACGAGGTCCTGATATTGACGAGGGGTGGAGAATTTGCATCATCTGTGTTTGTGTGTGTGTGTGTTTGCTTGGCCATCATCAAGTGGTGTTTCAGGCTGGACGTGCTGCGATGATGATAGCTCAGTTCATAATGACAAAACATACAGATCGCTTTGGTCTTGTCAATGGGACAATTTGGCAACTTTTTAAAAGTAAACTTTACATTCAGAATCTCATTGGCATCCATTTCGGCGTCTCGCGCTCGCCATCCACTCAAAACATAACGTTACTATTTGGCCGGCTCGCAAGCTGAAACGAGTGTGTGCGGCACAAAACGGCCTCGCGCTGCTGCCTCTGAAACCCATTCATTTCAATGGCTTGCGCCGCGCGAGGACGTTTCCGTTGCTTCTTCCGACCAAAGCGCAAGCGGATCCAAGCGAGACCGGAAACAAAACAACAGGCACGACGCACACACTCGTCTGGGCTTGCGAGCGGCTTTGAGTGGATGACGAAGCGTGAGACGCTGAAATGGATCAGGACGCATGCCGCGTCCTGTTGCAAAAGTATGTGAAAAAACTACAAAGTTTGCTAGACAAAGATTGTGATGCGACAAAAAAATTAATCGCTGGACAAAATAATTGCGTGAATGGCGTGATAACTGAGTTACCCATACAGCATATATATATATATATATATATATATATATATACACACACACACACACACACACACACACACACACACACACACATATATATATATATATATATATATATATATATATATATATATATTATCGATAACATTAACTTTAAAAATGAACATATCAGCCGATACCGATATGGTGTCAGGAATATCGTACATCCTGAAAATATGAAGAATCTTGTTCTACAATAAACAACTTTTTTGTGTAATGGAAAGGTTTCTTGGATGTTAGGTTCTTCATGGAACCATCAATGCCAGTAAAAAACTTGGCAAGATAATCAATTATTAAATGCTTTTTTCTGCCAGCCACAATAGTGCTGTATGACAGATGTATTGAAAATAAATTCATCCATTTCTCCGGAATTACATGAAAGCAAGTGGCCGGTGAAGTGGGAGAAGACTAGGGTGAACTTTATTGTTACATACACAATGTGTTTCTGATATGAATAAAACACTTAGTCATTTTGTAATGAACGCATTGTTATTACCGCTTCCATTGACATCAGTGTGTATTTTTATTGTTTTGCTAGTATCTTGTGTATTTCAATTTCTGACACCAAAAATTTAAAACCCTTTTAGCAATCACTGGACATTTCCCTTTGCAAGAAGGAATTTAATATCATTTTGCAGAAATGTAATTTCGAAATGAATCTTAGTTGATCGCCAAAGTGCGATGTTTTCAACTTGACATTTCATTTCCAAGTATGTTGAAGATTTTTTAAATCCATTCTTGACTCGTTCAAGAAATCCAAAAGTTTAAACAATTTAAACCAATAAATTCTTATAATGCAGGGATTACTGTGGATTTTTGAGATAACATGACACTCACTTTCTGAATTATGCATGCAAGTTTTGTTAAGTCATGTGACAACAACGAGTGTTAAAACAAAATTTAAAACATGTTGCGTACTGCGTGTTATGTTTGGTACTATTTTTTAACGCTTGTCTTCCATTGCGAACAGTCAAATCTCCAATATTTATATACTAAATTTAGATTTTAATATCTTCTCTCATTGTTTATGTACTTGCCTCACAAAGGTACCATTGAAAATTGGTAAGGGGATGACTTGCGATGTGTGTGTAATAGATGAATTGGTGTTGATTCAGCATATGTGTGTTGTGAGATGGTTACATTGATGTGAATGAAGGTAATTGTATGAACAACTGCTCAAATTTAAGACAAATATAAGCCTTCACACCTCAGGTGCTTTAAATGTTACCGCCGTAAAATGCTGATAAAAGTAAACAAGCACAAACCTGCGTTGATGGACTTGTAAATCACTCACACACTCGAAGCTTTCCAAGTTTTATCTGTAATCCATGACTTTGATCCAAGCTCTTTCTCCATGAATCCTACACACACAAAAATGCTATATTTGGAATATAATACTAGTGTTTATTTTACATAAACAGTATGCAAATATTCATATTTACAGTATTTGAATGTGACGTCACTATGGTAAATTCAGAAAAATTTGTA
>JAQIUQ010002197.1:7500-10114 GCA_030378365.1 Hybognathus amarus
TTTAGGAAAAATGTGTTATTAATATATCAAATATTTATATTTACATATAATATTAATTATGTATAAATATATATAAAGTATATACATGCAAATATTTCTTAAATATATACATGCATGTGTGTGTATTTATATATACAAATAATTATACACACTACACACACATATATTATATAAACACAAACTTTTATTTTGGATGCGATTAATCGCGATTAATCGTTGCCCAGCCCTAATATAAAGTCACAATTGTGAGTTATAAAGTCAGAATTGCATGATATAGACTCACAATTGCGTGTTATAAAATAAGTATTGTGAGATATAAACTTGCAGTTTTGTTATGAAGTCCGAATTGCGAGATATAAACTTGGAATTGCGAGAAAGTCAAAAAATAAAAATTGTCTTTATAACACAATTGTGAGTTTATATCTAGAAATTTTCCTAACTTTGCACACACAAAATTGTGAGTTATAAAGTCAGAATCTGTGAGATGTAAACTCGCAACTGTGTGTTATAAAGTCAGAATTGTGAGAAATTTTCAATTGTGTTTTATAAAGTCAGAATTGTGAGATATAAACTTGCAACTGTGTGTTATAAAGGCAGAATTGTGTGATATAAACTCGTGAAATGCAAGAAAAAGTCCAAAAGAAAAATTTCTCTCTTTATAACACAATTGTGAGTTTATATGTAGAAATTCTGGCTCTATGAACATGCAATTGTTTGTTATGAAGTCAGAATTTCTACATATCATCTCGCAATTGTGTATTATAAAGACAGAATTGTGAGATATAAAACCGCAGTTGTGTTATAAAGTCAGAATTGTGAGATATAAACTCGGAATAAATGCGAGAATAAAAGTTTAAAAGAAAAATTTCTTCTACTTTATAACACAATTGTGAGTTTATATGTAGAAATTCTGACTTTATAACACGTAATTGTTTGTTATAAAGTCGAGAATTTCTAGACATAAACTCTTTAATTGCGTGTTATATAGTCAGTATTGTGAGATATAAACATGCAATTGTGTTATGAAGTCAGAATCTGCTGAGATGTAAACCTGCAATTGTGAGATAAAAATTCACAATTATCTTTTAAAATGATTTATTCTGTGGCGGAAACAGCTTCCATAGTTTCTGGCACCGATCATAAAAAAATCCAACATGTGGTCAGAAATCTTGTTGTGTTTTGGGAACCCTGAGACAAACACGCGCACACACACACTGTAGATTGTCATGTCATTCCTAGCGTCTTTGTCAGCTTGCCCGCATCCCAAGTCGGAGAGAGCCGTGTTCAAATCCCACATGGACGGTTTGAGTAGGACCGGTTACATGTGGCTTTTATCTACAGTCTCACGACATTGCGAGCTTTCTCATCTTCGGAATTGTAAGTGTCTTGTAATTGGAACTGTGTATCTCTTTATTTCATGTAATTGTGACTTTCCCACAGTTGTTCTCATTATTTTTATTTTATACATCACAATTGTAACTTAATTTCTTGAAATTGTGACTCACAATTATGACTTACTTTTCTGTAATTGTGACTTTCTTATATATTTTTTTAAATGGTTCAATGAAATCAATCTTCCAAAGAAACCAACATGAGCTTGAATTTCCCAAAATTCCCCAGATTTGTCACACTGTACTTCAAAAAAGAAAAAAGGTTAATGCAAGTTCATCTCTTACATTTGTTCCAAAGTCTCAAAAGCTTGATTTAGTCACACTGAGACATGTTCTGCCATGTCTAATAGTTGAGCGCAATATAACTTATTTCTGTCAGTCTGTTAGTCAGTCTACGTTCTGTTTCATTCCGGTTAGTTAAAGCGAGTCTAAAGAAGTGTAAAAGGGAAACTTGTCAATCAAAGCTTAGAGTGAAAGTGATGTAATCTTTTGACAATCTCTGAAAGCAGCCGCACGAGAATGGTCTGACGCGTCAAATAAAATGTCCATCAGGGATTACACGAACACTTAAATACACAAACGCACACACTTATTCAATGTTCTCAAGTGTGGCCTTGGCACTTACAAAGAGCTTACAAATCCTGCTTTTGCCTACAGGCACCTCAGCTCAATGCAACACAAGTAAGCCTACTCTGTTCTTTCTGTCTCACTGTCTGGGCGTCTCATTCCGGTACATATGCATACTTGCGTGTTACAGTTCCAGACAAGGCCGGAACCATGTCTTGTACATTGAAAACACAAACAATTTCTTCTGTTTTTACAAAGTGAACAGCATCATATAATGATATGGAAGAGAATAAAATAGTTGAATTGCACAAGAATGACTTCATAACATAACTGTTCATAACTGACTTCATAACTGTAGTCACATGGATTATTTTAACAATGTCTTCCCTAGATTTCTGGGCATTGAAAGTGGTAATATCATTCTTGTCTTTAGCAGGGTCAGTAAGCTTTCCATTTCGCTCAAAAATACATTAATTTGTGGCACTTACAGTTTTGGAACGACACTGAGTGTTAGTAAATTAATGACATCATTTTCATTTTTGTTTGAACTAACCCTTTAAAACTGATGTCCTCTCCTTGTCTAATTATGCCTACTTTCCAACTTAAGGCGGTGCGTTTTTTTTTTATTTATTTTTTGCTTTTTCTACAAGAGCGCA